>CM056605.1:26429505-27029505 GCA_029721355.1 Tegillarca granosa
TCTATTGCTTTAGGAATGGGGAAGCATCTAACAAAAATTGTCAAATGTTGTTTGCTGTACACAGCTATGCTAGCCAGCAGTAAGCTACAGACGAATTTTGTTTTTCATCAAATTTAAGGTCATTCATTTAATTTTACTAGTTGCATTTTATTATTATTAACTAATTTTTACATATTATTGTGAAATACGGATAATATTTTTTCAGTTCTTTGTTTAATCATTTCAAGTCTTTATTAAAATGCTGCGAGTGTTGATCTACTTTGCTGTTTGTGTGTCGCCATTGTAAACATTGGTCTTTTGATAACAGCGGAAAACACCGAAAGTAGTTCGGCAAAAGTGTAAAGTTATACGAAAATAAATTGTCAAAATTGACCTCATACAAAATACATCGACCAATAAACAAAATTAAATCAGACATAACGCACAGTTTGTAATTATAATACATATGTACCACATTCTAAGTCAACTGGTTCAGTAGTATAAATTGCACTAAACAATGAACAGAATGATTACAACTATTCACATAAACAATATTGTTAGCTTATCAAAGAAAACTGTCAAATTATAAATGACAAACTTGTACACTTCATATATATACCTTTTGCTTTTTTTGTTTCCTTCTCTAAATCTTTTGTTTTTGCTGCAGTATTCTGATTATCTTCAACATTCACAGATACTTCTACAATGAAGTTGCACAATATATATTTGAGGCTTTTTGTATTGAATAGGTTTAATGTAATGATGAATTAATGAAAGACACTGATTAGCGAGTAACAGATGGACATACATGCATATGCACAGGCACTAGTCCAGACATTAACAGAGCACATCTGCATTTAGCAAGCAGGATACTATGGCAAAATATTAAATCCTAAATAGGACTTAAAAGAAAATGATATAGCAACATCCTTATAAATGTATGATGGACAAGTATACCTTTTGTTTTGATCAGATTAATTACAATCCCTAAATATCAATTAACACAAGGCTGAATTTTGAAGGCAGCATTCAAAGACTTTTTTGGGCAAGACATGTTAAAGAGACTTTTTTGGGCCATATTCTAAATTGCAGAGTTTTTATGCCTGTAAGAGATTCTTAACTTAGTCAGGTACTAAGTTTCACCAAAAACCTATGTATGAAGTAATAAAGGTAGTAAAACTTTTAACATGCTTATCTGAATCTCTGATATGATTTTTTCTCACAAAATTAATGTAGTTATGTTTTAGATACAATATACACAAGCAAAAGACTAGTAAGTAATATGTAAAGAAAAAAAGTCAGAGAATAAATCAAATTTCATGATTCCAGGTAACCAAAATAATTAATAACTTATTAACCTTGTTTCCCTGAATCATCCTCCAGCTCAGAGTCAAGATCTTCTAACTCTGGAAAATCTAAAAATAAAACACAAATGTAAAACACTTAAAACTAAAAAGACTGTAAACCCAGCCCATCAAAGCATAGTTTTAAATACCAAGAATACAATATGTATCTATTTCTAGCTATAGCAAATCTGTTTGTAAGTGAATATACAAACAATGGAGAAAAATCAGCTTCTTATTTGCATAATCTGCTAAAATTTAGTCAACCAAAATTTCTTTCTAAAAACAAATTTTATTGTATATCTCCTAATACTACTTTTTTATATTTCAATTTAGAAAAAATGGATTGAAAAAAAAATCAATAAAATAGACATTTTACAGTAAACATGGCCATATTTGGTATCTTACAGTTGTGACACACAATTTTTTAATGACCATCAGCCATGGACCTTCCACATCAAATATATTGTTTCAAAATGATCCAGTAGTTTTCAAAGAACATTGTTACATTTCGCCATGTCAACCAATCTGGCTTTAGCAAGATGAGTTAACAAAGTTGTCAGAAGATAACAAAGCTCATATGTACCTTAACACTATATTTGGCCATGGTAGCCTATATGGTAATATTTAAGTAACAACCTTTAAAAACTTTGACAATGACAAACAAACTTTAGCTATGTGAACTTTTGACCTTGACCTTCCATCATCAGCCTCTGCAACTCAAATCACATATCTTATATGGCTTAAAGATATCATCTTTATCATGTATGTGATAACTGATCACACATGAAAACATCAATATTAAAACCTATGCTCATGTCGGAGTTGTGGGTATGACATGAACTCTCTGCACTTACAATGTAAATGCAAGCAAGCTAAAAATTAATCGAGTGATTCTACCTTTAAACATTAGTTTCAATTTTCAAATGTTTGATTATATCTCTAAAGAAGCCTTTCAGTACTGTAAATGTGGTTATTTTCATGATGGGGAAATTTACGCTATTTTCGCGAATAAAAAAATCGTGAAAATTTCAACAAAACCAAGTACATTGTAGCATGCTTGACCTAGTCTGAGTAAACATAACATTGACTAATCTGAGTTAAAAATAACTATGTACACTTTGACCTGTGAATTATAATTAACTGTTATAGAAACAACTTTTATTATCCGCTGGGTGTTTAATGCCAGCTGTGTGAAAAGCTTTCATAACAAAATCACAATCTTTTCAAATTTTTGATGCGTTTTAATCGCAGGGGCTTGTATTTATGGATAATTCCCTTTTTCTGACAACTACCCTCTTTCTGGCAAAAACCCTGGAAGAAATTTCTTTTAGGGTTTTGGCCAGAAAAAGGTTATTTGTCAGAAAAAGGGAATTATACATAAATACAAGCCCCTGTGGCCACACAAGATCAGGATTGGCAAGATCGCGAAAATTACCCCCATGCGAAATGTCAGGTATCTAATTTCACAAAAATTTCCACTTGCAAAAATAACCACATTTACAGTATAATTACCAGAAATCTCTAAAAAAAATCTGAATCCTGAAGAAAATTGTATTTCCCTCCTCTCCCCTTCTTCAGCTGATATAAGGTTTCCTGCATATTCTAGTATAAAATCTCCTTTCGATCTGTTTATGGTAGTTTTTATTCCTCGTCCAAAAAATAGAAAGAACAACAACAATATACCATAAACCTGATTTCACAAAAAAAAAAAAAAGAAAAAAAAGAAGAAAAATTGTGAAGTGACTGGAAGCTAACCTTTCCAGTAATCAAATATAATCCATGAAGTAATTAGACAATCATTATATCCCAGTCAAAAAACAATTTTAACTACCGGTAAATTGCAACAGAATCATTCCCTGTGTCACATTCCATAGATTTAAAAACAATTTTCAATTTTTTTCCCTAATTAAATGTAAAGAAACAATAAAACTTTTTGAGTGGTTTTTGTATAATTACGGGTATATTAAAATAAAACAATACTTTTAGCCTCATATTTCAACCTGTTTACAACACAAAGCATTTACAGAGGTAATATACAGCAGAAGTATTTTAGAAGACAAACAGCTAATGTTAACTATCAATGATGGTTTCATACCTTTATTCTTATAACTGTCAATTTCAAACCCTGGCGGATCTTGCCCCTTGTCACACCAGTATTTTGCAACCTCAAAAGGGTTTTGTCGCCTTCTTCTATTTTGCATTATAACTTCAAAACAAAAATCCACAAAACATTCATCTTTAGCTGCATAAGGAAAAGCTACCTGCAAAAAAAATTGAAATGGAATTAATCAGACTTATATTTGGATAGATTGAGCCAATAATTTTTGTTGTATGTGAATACAACATCCCCCAACAACCTATAATTTATTTACTTATTTATTTATGTATTTGTTTATCCATTCATTTTAGGGGGTGAGTTTATTATAAATATGATACAAAAAACTGTGGGGTATATAAACAATATAAACAATAAGCCATGATATCTGAGAATAAAAACATAATCCTTCTCCTCCTCCTTTTCAGCATCATCATCATCAGCAGCAGCAGTAACAGTAGAAATCATCATCACCATCGTCATCATCATCATCATCATCATCATCATCAACAACAGCAGCAGAGTAGTTTTATAAACATCTTTATATTTTTGAGAACAATCCATACAAATACATATGGTAATATTATACCAACTTTTAAAAACTTTAAAAAATGACAAACAAAAACTTTAACAATGAGACCTTTTGACCTCAGCAACTGAATCACATATCCTTTATAGCTTGAAAAATATCATATGTACATGTATCAAGTATGGGATAATCAATCACTCATACAATGAAAAACATTAACATAAAACTTTAACACTAGAAGCTCTGCACTCTCAAGCTGGGAGTTTGACAGTAGCTCTCTGCACTTTGTGCAAGTGAGCTAAAAAAGCAATAGCTGGTACAAAACTATAATCTATATATACATGTACCATATATATAATTATGGGGTTAAACATCTTTTTAGCATTAATCACTTCAGATTTTTACAACTTTAAATCAAAAAGTATATAATATTTACATATAAGCAAGGCACACACACACCCACACACACACACACACTTAGATTCCTATATAAAATTTTGGGGTATATAATATTTTGTATATCACTCTAACATGTCTAAGGTATATTATATCTTGTATGTAACTTTGTTCCATATTTAAAATTGTGGGATAAATAAATCTTATATACACCTGTAACACAAGATTTATATATTAAATTGTGGGGGGTATAAAAAGTCTTGTATTGTAATTCTGATTCATTATATTTAAAACATGTATAGATTTGTGGGGTATATACAATATCTTGTATATATCTTAGATTCATTCATATACATGTATAAATTTGTGGGATATACAATAACTTGTATATATCTTGTATGTATATAAATATATAAATAATTTTGTGGGGTATACAATATCTTGTATGTAACTCAGATTATTATACATGTATAAATTTGTGGGGTATTTAATATCTCACATATAACTCAAATTTATATACAGTCAAATCCGGTATATTTTCATTGGCTTTGTGATAAAAAATTACATGTGATATAACTAATAAATGCTTTTAACTGATTTTCAGGTTTTGTTGACATCTGCATGACTTCTGGACATTAAGTGGTGACTGTTTACTAAATAATAGTAACTGTATCCGTCTGGTATTAAATAAAGAGGTATTTGATTAACTCTTGAAGTAGTATTTATAGTTACTTTGACCTTGACCTTTAACCTAGTGACTGATTTGCAATCCAAAGAATTGTTTTGTCACAGGAAATAAGTTAAAAAGTTTAAGATCAATCAGACAAGACAAACAGTGCATCTTTAAATGCATGGAAACCAAATTGTTAACAGACAGCCATCCGTCCCCCCTCCTGGACAGCACCATAACATAGTATTTCCCATCAACATTAAGGGCCTATAAAAATGAAATTTAATGAAAAGAAAACCATTCTTCATATAAAATTCACACAAGAAAAAACATGAGGCCCATGGGCCTTAATGCTCACCAGAGGGTGAGCATATTTCTCATGACAATAATTAAAGAGTATGTCCAAATTATCAGCAGTAAGGGCCAATTATATATTGCAGGATTTTTGCAAAAAAAAAAAAAAAATCCTATGACCTTTATCTTTAAGGTCATGACCTACATTCATATATTAAAATAATCGTTAAGCCAATACCTACAATATTCTATACAAAAAGTTGATAGTTTTCCAGATATATTGACAAATACACTAATTTCAACAATTTCCCCCTTAAGTTCCTTACCATTTCCCCATTTTGGGCCTTACAGCTATGATTTGTGCAAATCTAAAACTATGTGTCCTAAGTATGCTACATGTAAAATATCTAAGCTAAATCTCTTGTATCAATCAGAGAAGATGATTTTTAAAGATTATTTTTACAATTTCCCCTTTATGGGACACCAAAGGGATATATATATCCCCTTCATTTGTGCTCTTCACCTAGACATTACTGCCAATCATCCAAAATGGCTCTGTAGTTTCGGAGGTGTTGATTTAAATGTGAAAAGTTTACGCACAACGGATGAAGATAGATGGCAATGGCTCATCTTAGCCTTTGGCTCAGGTGAGCTAAAAAATTCCGAATTTTTGATTTGGCTATAAAAAACACTTTTCATAATAGCCATCCCTGTTTATAAATTGACACTATCTGATAATCAACAGCATTAGCAATTAGAATATCTTTTGTGTATTTTCAAATAAAATACATGTATAAGTTAAATTTACTATAATTTGTGTTTTTTATTTTATAGAAAGTACTTTTTAAGTGTTTGTTAAATGGTAATTGTGAATTTAGTTTCAAGTAACATGTTTATTGTCAATTTCCATTTTTCATAAATTACCTGAAATAGCTGATTGCAATAGGTTCGAATGACACATATGACTTATTAACTTCAACTTATCAATTTTGAAATAATTTTTAAACCTCGATCATTGTTGACCAGTTTTGATTAAATTTTACAAGTGTAATTTGAAAATTGATCAATTAAAGTTTTCTAAGATAGTATGTCATTGAGGTGGGTCTTAAAAAATGACTCCGCATATTTTTTTTATATATAGACAGACAACCCGACCTTCAAAGTAACACACATGTGACTGCATTTATATACTGATTAATGAAGAAAAACCTAATAATTGTTGTGAATTTATCGCTGTATTGTATGCCATAATTTCACACACACACACTTCCAGTATTTATGATAAATGACTAACATACTTTACATTTATACATATCTGAGTGTTGTTTTAACAGTTAAACAAAGTGTACTTTAGTATGCCTGAAAACCGATTTGTCTGCCATAATAAACTACTGTATCATGGAGAAAAAATAAGAGAATTTTTGTTTTTAGCATTTTTTGGGAACAGGTTACATGAAGATTTCTATGGTATTAGCCAGAGATGGGTATTTTTGGTGCTTCAATTGTGGGGGCAATTTTCAATGAAAAACATAGAAAATGGTTTTGAATTAAAAAATTCTATGTGATTATCTGATAAATTCTATTATTTAATATGTGATTAAGAGGGGTCAATTGTATAAAATTGTGGGGTATACATTTTTAAAAATTATAAATGAGATTATTAACATTTTAGATACATGTATTCATCATGTTCATTGATATAATTGTGAGGTATATACATCATATATAATATTGTGTATATCACTCAGATTATTATATGAAATTGTGAGGTGTATATACATGATATCATGTATAATATCTGTATATAACTCAGATTCATATGAAATTGCATGTTTTATTAATCAGATTATATATAGAATTGTGAGGTATAATATTTTGTAGATGACTCACAATTTTTATATAAAATTGTATTTTTGTCAGGTTTATACATAAAAACTGTGGGGTATTCATCTTTGCTTTATTATAAGCTAGGATCTAAATATATATCACTTTATGCATTTAATATGTTTATCACTATAAATTGTGGGATATATATCTTGTACAGTCAAACCTACTTTATCAAACATCAGACAGTTAAATGCATAGAATATAAAAACTAAAGAATGTTCTCTTTATTTTGCATAGTGAAACATTAGTAATTGCACAGCCTAAAAACCAAAAACCTAGTTAAACGTATGATAAATCTGTGGGTTTAAAGTTCAACTCTGATAACAGATTAAAATACAAAGAATCTGAGATGTCATAATAAATCAATTAAATCTTTATTTTACCATCTTCAAACACTGGATTTCTGTTCATAAAATTATAATAATATGGTTTTATCATGATCACATTTGGCTTCTTTGAATTAGTTCCTAGAAGTTAAGTAAGATCACCTTATAATCAGTTTTTCCTGTAACAATTCTGCCCAAAACATGTTCATTTTGTATGTCTTAGAGACAAACTGACATTGCATGGCCAAAACTTTTACGTGGATGGGGAAGGACACTGTATGCTATTTGTGAAGGTTGACCAAATATTATTGTCTACTTTTTCTTTGTTGTCTGCAACTTTAAACAAGAGGCCCATGGGCCTTAACGCTCACCTGAAGATATGTCCAATATTGTTTGCAAAGTGCAATATATTAAGTACAGAAACTTGAAAAGTTTTCTCAAGTTAAGAACTCCCACAAAACTTAATCAGAAATATATCCACTCACTTTTCATTTATAAGTAGCTTATATAATATGCATGAAGTAACTGTAATGCAATGAATAATTTCAAAATCATTAATCAATTTCAGTATAATTATGCAGCTATGTCCCTGACCTTTGAACATATATGACCTCGAACCATATATGATTGTCATGTCAATACCTACAATATTCTAATATACATGCCTATGCATCAAATTAATAGCTTTCAAGATAATTAGCAATTTAAGTCTTCTTCTGCAGCTGTGACCTTGACCTTTCAACGTATGACCTTGAACCATATATCAAAATGATCGTCATGTCAATACCTACTATATTCTAATATACATGCCTATACAAAAAGTTAATAGTTTTTAAGATAATTAGCAGTTTAAATCTTCTTTTGCAGCTGTGACCTTGAGATTTCAATATATGACCTCAAACCATATATGATTGTCATGTCAATACCTACAATATTCTAATATAAAGCCTATACAAAAAGTTAATAGTTTTCAAGATTATTAGCAATTTAATCTTCTTCTGCAGCTGTGACCTTGACCTTTGAACATATGACCTTGAACCATATATCAAAATGATTGTCATGTCAATACCTACAATATTCAAATATACATGCCTATACAAAATGTTAATAGTTTTAAAGATAGTTAGCAATTTAAGTCTTCTTCTGCAGCTGTGACCTTGACCTTTCAACATCAAAATGATCGTTGTTGCAATACCTACAATATTATAATATACATGCCTATACAAAAAGTTAATAGTTTTAAAGATAATTCGCAATTTAAGTCTTCTTCTGCAGCTGTGACCTTGAACTTTCAACATATGACCTTGAACCATATATCAAAATGATTGTCATGTCAATACCTGCAATATTCAAATATACATGCCTATACAAAAAGTTGATAGTTTTCAAGATATAGTGACAAATATATAGTTTTTAGCAATTTCCCCACTCAGTGCCTTACAATTTCCCCATTTTGAGCCCCATGGCTACCATTTGTGCAAATCTGAAAAAAAATGACCTAAGGATGTTATAAATGAAATAACTAAGGTATATCTTTTGTAGATTCAGAGGAGAAGATTTTTAAAGTTTTTCACTATTTCCCCCCTTGTGGGGCCCCAAGGGGACAAAACTCCTTAATTTGTGCAAATCTGAAAGGGCTTCACCAAGGCATGATGGTTACCAAGTTTCATTAAATTTGGCCTGGTGGTTTTGGAGGAGAAGATTAAAATGTAAAAAGTTTACGGACGACGGACGGAAATGGATAGCAATAGCTCATCTGAGCTTTCAGCTCAGGTGAGCTAAAAAAACTATCTTAAGGGCTGTTAATGCAATTCATTCATATCACTAACGCTAAACGATTAACAGAGATCGACTGTTTATAACTAATTTATATATAAAATTGCGGGGTATATAATAGCATATAGTTTACCCCATAATTAATATATAATATATTGTCTTGACACCACCAAACTATTGGTTTAGCTACAATTTGTAAATATATACATAACAAAAACTGTGGGGTATGTAACATTATTATTTATCTTTTATGTGTGTGTGTGTGTGTGTGTGTGTGTGTGTGTGTGTGTGTGTTACAACTGTAATTATAGGTATAATTAGCATATCTAAGGATATCGGTTAATTGCATGTACCTGTATATGATAACAATATCATTCAAATCACTGAGCTTATACAATTAACAGGGTTTACTGTTTATAACTGAGTTATATATAAAATTGAGGGGTATATAATATCTTGTATATAGTATACCCCACAATTTATATATATAATACATTGTGTTGACAGCATCAAAATTTCAATTTAGCTACAATGCATTGGTAAATATAAACATTACATACATCACAAAAATTGTGGGGTAAATAACATTATTATATATCTTTTATATATATGTGTGTGTGTGTGTGTGTGTGTGTGTGTGTGTGTGTGTGTGTGTGTTACAACTGTTAATTGCTTGTACCTGTATATGATACCTTTATCATTCAAATCACTGAGCTTATACAATTAACAGGGATTGACTGTTTATAACTGAGTTATATATAAAATTGTGGGGTATATAATATCTTGTATACAGTATACCCCACAATTTATATATATAATACATTGTGTTGACAGCATCAAAATTTCACTTTTACTACAATGCATTGGTAAATATAAACATCACATACAGCACAAAAATTGTGGGGTATATATATGTGTGTGTGTGTGTGTGTGTGTGTGTGTGTGTGTGTGTGTGTTACAACTGTATTTATAGATACAGTAAGCATATCTAAGGATATCGGTTAATTGCATGTACCTGTATATGATACCCATATCATTCAAATCACTGAACTGATACAATTAACAGGGTTTGACTTTATAACTGAGTTATATATAAAATTGTGGGGTATATAGTATCTTGTATACAGTATACCCCACAATTTATATATATAATACATTGTGTTGACACCACCAAACTATCAATTTAGCTACAATTGGGAAATATATACATCACAAAAATTGTGGGGTATATAACATTATTATATATCTTAACCTAAAAGTTTTAAGGTAAATTTCATCCCAAGATTATTTCTGTTCATTTGTCCAGAAAATATAAATTGCGGGGTATACATGTACATTTTATAAAATATAAGGAAAGGTTTTATCACTGTAATTTGTGAGGTATGACTCATGTATAACTAAGAATACAACATTCTCAGACTATCAACTCAATTTTCCTTTAAGCTATATATGCATCTTGCTTTTTAAAAGAAAACTGTGGAGAATACCAATCCATATTACATTCCACTTTGCCACATTGTTACCTGTACTGGTCAATTTCAGTACAGCAGCAGATATATTACTTGCCAATTACT
The DNA here is from genome assembly GCA_029721355.1 of Tegillarca granosa. Lineage (NCBI taxonomy): Eukaryota > Metazoa > Mollusca > Bivalvia > Arcoida > Arcidae > Tegillarca > Tegillarca granosa. Next base: position 26,440,378 of record CM056605.1, read on the forward strand.
GCAAATCCTGACTCCAAGAAAAAAACAAATAAGTCCACCTTCTAGATACAATTATTACAGTGGCACATATAACAACCAATACTACAAAGTTCAACAAAACAAATAAAAGCAATAAATTCTGAAATGTGCTGGCCTCCATATTAAAAATGGCTGACGATGCATTTCCTGTATAATTAATACCCCACAAAATATCACTATATATATACATTATTCTTGTTAACAGTGAGAGACAAAAAAAGCATGTGTGTACACAAAACATATACCTTGTTAACTTCAATTTGAACAATAAAGACTTTTCCTTATATTTGTTAACATGTACCAACCACCCAAAAGTGGAGTAATGGTGTTTTACGCCCCAGTCAAGAATCTTTCATTTATTTCGGGGCGGTCAGTTCTTGGATGGTGGTGGAAACTGGAGTGCCCAGAGAAAACCACCAACCTTCGGCAACCGAACTGACAAACTTTCTCACACTAGGATCTGTCCCGAGTGGGATTCGAACCCAGGCGGTGAGAGGCACTGTGATCCGTAAGCGCGTGCTTTAGACCACTCGGCCACAGAGGCCCCTGAAAATAAGCTGAAATGAATGTTCAAATAAGAATGGATTTATAAGTGTATTTGAATGGTAAATTGGTGTTCTAACATTTGTTCCAAGAAGGAATAAAAGAATAACAGGCAGGCAGAGGTAAAACTTCATACTCCTATCCTTCAGAGCCTGGATATAACAAAATGTAACTCACCATTCACTTCCAATATATAATATATATTATCATGGTTTCTTAGCTACATGTATATATAGCATTTAATGTTTTCAATGAAAACAGAACTGATATTCAATATAATAAATCCAAATTAACATAAACTGCATTTAAATTTCTTCTGTTGATGAAAATAATGACTTGTAAAGCTTCTTCCCAGGAAAACAAATATATTCTGAAAACTTCAGTATAGTTATCATAAACCGGCCCAATGTCAATTTTTTCTTTATTACAGAAGGCTATAATTTTATCATATGTGCAATATCTTTTGGTTAAAACAAAGCCAAGAGACTTAGAATGTTTGAGAGGTCCTTTAGATGTCATTATCTAAATTACAAAAATTCTGTCATTGGAAGATGTTTCTTCAAACACTAAAATGCACATGGTTAATGGCTGTCTGGGTACTTCCTGTAGAAATATACAATGTATATAGACCTGTCAGATAGAAATATGGGGTTTTTATACAGGTGTTTGTTCAGGAATATGAACTATTCCAAAATTATTCTTCTAGCTGTCTATATGATTTTTTTCCTAATATATACATACAATTACATGGTACAAGCTATGTTATCTGAAATTGGAGTCTGACCTATTTACCTGACCCTCACTTTAAATACTTTGTTCCAAGAAAATCTAATTTTTTGCATAATCAAAACTATGTCTCTTACAATGTTTTGGTAAAATTATGCATTTTTTGTAAAATGAAGTAAATTCCTCTATTGGAAATGCATTTTTTATTTTGTTATTTTATAATTAAATTATCATTAAAACTGTTTCATATGTGTACAGGTATTGTCCAGTGCTCTAAAATCATGCATGCTCTAAAGTAGTGCAGGTTAGATTTTAAGGAATTGTGGGGACATTTTTCAGTGCTAATTAAAAGTAACAACTGAAATTGTCAGACTATTCAGTAAAGTTGCAACAGACACTGATTTTATCAAAACTAATTTTTGAATAGGCAAATGATGCATAAAAAGGTTAAACATTAGCAAAAAGTCACCATTTTCACTAAGTCTATTTTTTCTCACTGCATAACTTTCTTTTGAAATTTATATAATAAAAATTCAAATGACCAACAATTCAGGGTGGGACAGACCTTACACAATACGATACATATCTTTACAATTTCACCAGACCTAAATCATGGAATTTCTGGGTCATTAAATTTGGCAGCATTTCTTATCAGTTTTATTTACCCATGTCAAATTTGCAGAACTTGTTTTTTCAGCCAAACAAACATTTTTTGGGCACTTGGTAAATTGTAATTACTCTAAAATGTGTAGCATGGGCCGGGTTATGTAACTTGTTATCATCCATGTAGTTTCTTCCTAAATACCACAATTGTAATCTTCAGTTTTCTGTCCCTGAAACCTCAAATTACATTACAACAAAACGGCATACGAGGGGAAATAAGGGATAATAAACATGTGAAGTTCTTTCCATATTTCATTTCTTTTGTTTTATAATAAAATAATGATGTCTAGGTTGTTAGTGGAATGAAGATAGAAACATAATCATTAGTCAGCCACTTTGTATTAGCAGATGGTCTTAAGCCCACAAGAGATGGATGTTAAGTAAATTTAAACAAAACAAGTTCATTTTTGTGAGAAAATAAATTTTTTTTAAAGGTAAAAACAATGGTTTGGACACTAATGTTATCTTTTGTAAAATTATTCAATTTTCCATTAGCTGCATGAAATAAGGGAAATGGAGGATATTTAGGAACCATATGGAGCCTTGGTTTGAATAATTTTGGTCATCTCATTCTTCCAATTTCCATTTAAAATTGCTTCAATCGGGAACCATATCGAGCCTTGATTTGAATCACGAATATTGCCATAATTATTGGTCACCCAAATCTGCCATCATTACCACCCCTCCCTATGTTTCAACAGGCCAAGGTATATTTTCTATTTTATGTGGTCGATTGTTTTGCTAAATGCATATATGGTGTATTTTAGTGTGATTTTTATGCTACAAAACTCAATGACTATATCTTAAACCGAATCAAATCTTATTCTAGCTTACCTTTAACTTTGTTCCTTTCGCTTTCTTCCTTTCGCGCAACAATGCCGGAAGTGTTAACCGGAAGGTTTCGGATTTTTTCTTAGTTCTTCTGAAATATCTCACGCAATGTCTAAAGGGAGACAACCCTTATAACACTGTATATAAAATCGATCTGAAACCTATATGTGCAAACAGGGTTGAAACGAAATGAAATAAGAAGAAAATCATCGAAATGACCGCCAAATATACGGGGTTTAATATATACCCCACATATGAAAAATGCCTCACAGAAAAGGTCTGAGATTGAAATGCACCTCGTATATACCCCACTGTAATTCTATATATATATATATATATATATATATATATATTTCTTTTATTTTTTGTCTTTTGATGGACAAAAGATGTCAAAAATTCATATAGTTTTTTTAAATTTGATAAGTTATTATCATTATTATTATTATTATCATCATCATCATTATCATTATTTTTATTATTATTATTATCATCATCATATTATTATTATTATCATCATCATCATCACTATTATATTGTTGTAATTTAATTATTATTATTATTATCATCATCATTATTATTATATTGTTGTTGTTATTATTATTATTATTATTATTATTATTATTATTATTATTATTATTATTATTATTATTATTATCATTATTATTATTATTATTACGGCTCTTGTTTGTACCTTCTTGCAGTAAATCTTTGACACAAAGTTATCAAAGAATTTCCAGATTTAAAATAGAAAAAAAGATTATAATAACCGCTTGGACCAAATAATGATTTCCATTGGTTATGATATGACAGAATTATGTTAAAGTAAGCCAATTTTGCAAAAGCATTCAAATATCCATTAAGGTTTTTTGAAGACATAAATGAAAATAAGACTTAATGCCGATGCTTATTAGTAAACAATATTTCTAACATAAGTTGGAATCTCCAACAAACATTTGTTATTTTTCAGACCTCAGGGGTTGTACAACTAATTTTGTAAATAGCTGTGTAATCGGGGATTGATTAATAGAGTCAAAAAAGTTCTAGTTTTACAATGTCTCTTCCGGAGCACAATTACACATGTTTGGGGGGCCTGCATGACTGATTGGTTTGAAGGACACACTAACAGATCACAGTGCTTATTACCGCCTTGGATTGAATCCCACTTCAGCAGACCCTTGTGTGAGAAATTTTGTCAGTTTGCTTGACAAAGGATGGTAGTTATCTCATGGTAGTACAAATTAATCCTTGTAAGTGGAAGATTCTTGATTGGGGAAAATCCAACATTACTTCCCTCCCCCTCCCCTCCCTTCCCCTCCCTTCCCCTCCCAACTCATCTCCCCACTCAAATCTAATCCATTCGACACCACTCGACTATGAGTTTATTCTAGTACAAAAACTATTTTCGAAGTTTTTTTTAATAGAAACACGCCCATCCGCGAATACATACCGGAAACAAAGCTACCGTTTAACATAATGCAGTGGAATCTGTTAATATCAAATTGCCAGGGGACAAGCATATTTAATTCTTTATATCTATAATTCTTTATAAGCATTGCATAATGCACTTTCATTCCTTACCGATATTGTTATATCATACTTTTACATAACCAGAGTCTACTGTACTTTCACAATAACTTATTTTGTATTGAAATAAAAATTGTAGTGTTATACGTCTATATACTGGATATAAAAAGTTAAACTTTCTGAATAAATTTTCAATAGAAATGTAACTTAATAATAGTACTTTGTTAGCAAATACTAATATGCTTTTAAGTCCATCATCAAAGAAAAACATACAATAGGAAATTCTAAACAAATTCCGGTAAACTAAAAATTAATAACTAACTGCCTTTGAACTTCATCATAAATGGAACGAAAAAGATCACTGAGACAATGGATCTTCTGATACATTGCTTTGAAGTTAGTTTAAATGAAGGATTTTATACGGAAATTACATTAACATATAAGATAACAAAGTTTTTTTTACAAAGCCATAATTTTTTTTTAATAATTTAAATACGTAAAAGTGAAAACATTATTGTATTTCCTAGACATTTTGCGTAGAAGATTAACGGCATGGTAATTAGAAAAGATAAAAAACTATGTAATTCGTTTAATATATTAAAAAAAAGCACCCAATCGAAACAGCATCAACTATGAATTTTTAAGACCTGTATAAAAATTTGTTTGTTGTTTTTTTAGTTTGACATTTTAAATTTGTTCGAAAAAGCACTTTTTATAGATTAAAATTTTTTTTTAGATTTACAATTAAAAGTTTACTAGTTTAGAAGCATATAATGTTATCCTTGACATGACTTTATATAGCAGAAAAATCCTTATAACATCAAAAATAAATGTCTTTATTGAAATATTTCCTAAAATAGCTACAATAACAGCAAGGGTGCAAATGAAAAACGTCCAATGACCTTGACCTTCACTTCACTTTAAGAAAAACATCTTAATTTCAAAAAAAATATTTACATTGGTCAAATACATAGCAAATTTGAGCTTATTTCATCTTACTTAGAAAAGACATTCAACATGTATCAGTCGCCAAATACTATATAAGCACAGCTTATAAATAAAAGGGTTCTCAGTATCAGCCTCTGCGTGAATTCTATATTATTCTTGTTCAATATTGACTCAAATATTTCACTTTTTTTGCAAACATGTATATAAGATTCGAAATTATTCTTGATTATAGTTGATCAGTGTTGATCAATAGAACGACTGACAATTGTTTCTTAATGGTTCTTAAAAGATTTTTGATTAATGAGGCTGTTTATATATATCATATCATATCATATCATATCATATCATATCATATCATATCATATCATATCATATCATATCATATCATATCATATATTGAAAGATAAAAAATAGACGGAAATAGATTTTTAAAAAGGGCTACTAATTGTAAAAAAAAATTTCATATCTTCTCCACCTCCGGACTTTCAACACCAAATTTGATTTGTAAAACTAAGCAGTTTAAGAGATTTATCAACAGTTTATTTTATTTAGTATTTGATTTGCATATTTCGCTAATAAGATGGAAATGAATCAAATTAATTAGTTAGAGATAAAAAAAAAACTGCCTGAGACTTTATATTTTTATAAAATCTATCAATAAATATTGATTTATAGGGGGCATTTGTATTTAATAGCTGTCTTGAAATCTAGGACGGGAGCTATCGAGGACTCTCCCCGAGGGTATCCTTAACCAAGTTGTCAGTACTATGCGATGACAGAACATGTACTATGTTGCAAAATGTTTAGTCGCCCTTGTTTTTGAAACATGTTTCAAACTAAGGTTTGATCCATCCTGTCACTGATGAAGAATGACTGTCAAAAATGTGCACATTGGACTTCAAAATGAAATTATATTTTTATTAGAAATTAATCCTCAAAATTGTCTCCTAACAAATGAATGTGACAAGTTTCTGATCCGACATAAAACAACACTCTAACAGCCCATTCTTCCGCCCGAAATGAAATTCATCAAAGCATAAACCGAGAGAAACATAGGGAAAAAATCGAAATATAGCCTTTTTATTTAGATTAATATAATTTTTAGAACTTTGGATTCGTTAATTTTCAGATTTTTGGATTGTCGTTTTTATCTAACAACTTTTTCGGCCACTAGTGTCACTGATGGTAATGTTCATGTGGTCGGTCATTATTAAATTACAAAAACAGTTATATAAAAAGTTAGTAAATAAATGTTACTAGTCTGGCAGAATAGAAGGTTAAAGGAATTGAAAATGTACCTCTATTAAAAACGTTTTTTTTTTATAAATGTGCCAAATGCTAGCCTAAAGTGAGACTTAAACCATCAGTGACCATCGCCTTTTTATTCTTGTTTTGTTTGTTTGTTTGTTGTTGCAATTTGCAATTGTGTCTAATGTTATGTTTTTAGGAATGTCTTTGCAGTTGTGGTCAATAATAGAAGCCGAGGTTGAGACAACTATTGGTACATTTGTTGTTTTGGTTGCTGGGATACTGATTTTTAAATACAGACGTGATTTCCAATGCAAAATACTTGGAAAACTTGCAGCGGGACTTTTACTTCTTGGCGGTAAGATAAAATAAAGTTACACACCCAAATATAAAATAAGATCAATTTTAAATGAATATGAAAACTTTAACATGTGATTAAGCAAGTGCGAGGGGCCGTCTAACCACTGTGGTATAATCAGGGTCGACTGCAAATGCAAAAGAAGTTTCCTTGCTGGTTGCTCAAGTGTATAATGAACTTAGTTATTTGCAATGTTTATCTGCGGCATTGTGGAAATATATGCTAGAACCCTGGAGGTCACCGTATGTGTACACAAGTTCAATGCAGATCCGAAACACGTGCACGATCATGCATCACAATTGTGTAAGGTTAATTCTCGAGATTAATAAAAATTGCCTCGTCACAATTAGCTTAAAATTGCTGATGTGACGTAAAACTATATTCTACCAACCGATCAATACCAAGCGGTATGTACTTTAAATATTGCGAGTGTGTGTGTGTGTGTGTGTGTGTGTGTGTGTGTGTGTGTGTGTGTGTGTGTGGAACGAAAATCAAGTTGTTTATTTAAATAACCAATTTTATAAAATATATTTGGTCTTGTTTAATCAGTAATTGATGACATCCAATAACATAATAGATATCATAGCATTTAATCAGGCTTTCGGGTAGTATAGGGATATTATACGCCTCTATTAAGTAGTGTTTTGTTTGCCACTCCTGTCAACATCCGGGATCTAAAAATAATTCAATCAGTCTTTTACATTTTATTATAATAACGTGCACGTTCATTGTCCATTCGGGTTAGGGATTTATCTGTTGTCTCAATATATGTCAATATTTTGTTTTATACGTTTCAACAATCGTTTTTCAACTTAGATTTTCTTTAGCATTTATTTGACAAATTTTAAACATTTTTTATTTTTGACACTAAGAATAAACATTTTTACAAATTTAAATACAAATATTATAAGGTCTAAAATGTTTTTTTTTCTCTTATTATTTATTATAATATTTATTATTATTTATTTATTATCGTATTTCCTAAATATCTTAAATACATGTACATTGTATAAACACATTATTAAATTGTCAAGTTTTCAAGAATTAAGTTAAGAAAAATCTTGGGGAGGCCTGACGCATAAGGAAAAAGTTGGTTTATTAGTTTTGTAAAAAAGCTTATTCTTTCGTTCTAATTACGCATATTTATTGATCATTAAATGGAAATTAGTAGACTGGTCAAGGCTGTCCAATAATATTTTAACCACACCACTAGACATCACCACCCCCCCCCCCTCTTCCCAGTGACCGTCCGAAGTCGTCTGGAGTTTTATAATCAATGGTTTCAATTTATGTTGGTCGTTTCTATCTAGTCTTGTTTCGCTGTTTTATTATCTTTCAGGTTGCGTTGGTTGTTGTATATGTATAGTTCATTTTTTTCAGTTTCATTATTCTTTTATTCCAGATATACTTTTTGCAATCCCAACAGTACGGTTAACGGAAGCCTGTATAGAAATGATGAAATATCAAAGCAAGGACAGAAAAGTTAGTTTGCCATACTCTATGTTGATAGCAGCGTTAGGAATCATTTTGTGTCTAATTTCGTTTGTTATTCTAGTAATAGACATGAACAGAAAAAGACAAGAAAACACAAGAAACGTTTCCCACAAGAAAGATAATCAAAGTCAGAGTTTTTCAAAATCAGACGCTTCAAAAAGACAAAACATTGATAGACAGGAATATTATAAGTTGAAACCGACAACGTCAAAAACTCATGTAGCAGCTTAAAGAGAGGGGTTATTTTTTTTGAAATGGAGTTAAATTTACGCGCGCGCGTGTGTGTGTGTGTGTGTGTGTGTGTGTGTGTGTGTGTGTGTGTTTTAAATACATATTTTCAGGTAGACAGTTCTTGGATAAAGGAGAAAAGGGTGTTCAAACAACCTAGCAAATTTTCTGATGCTGTAATTTGCACGTGTCGAATGTGAATTTCATTTAGGCTGTAAGGGGCACTGTGATTTGTAAGTTGGCTTTTCTGACAGTCCGAACAGACCAGGATAATCCTGAAGAGAAATTGCAAGCAATTCCTTTGCGGAATTAGTATGGAGGGAAATACTTGTCGCCTAATTGTTTTCAGTATTGTTGAATACAGTACATTCATTTATTTTTTCTGTCCTCTTCCAAAATTAGTATTTTTCAGGCATTCTGGTTTCCTCCACATTTCCATAACTGACAATAAGTGAAATGAAACCACCATGATACAACTCCACTTATTGGTTCAACAAATATAATTTTAAACAAAGATATCCATGTATATTTGTATATGTAAGTGAGGTTACACGTGGCATGAAAGACAAACAAATGTATCCGTCTGTTACAAAAGAAGTCCATTTCATTTTCAGAGAAGTCGAAAATATGCGTGCCTTTGAACTACTATATACATAATCTCTCCAGTTATTACTTTGATTTTTTCTTTCATATACAATGATTTTTATTTTACTTGTGTCAGATTAGTTAATTGTTAAAGTACCAATGAATAGTTCTAAAAGGAATTTTCCTTGTTGCATAAAATACTAATTTTAAGTATTATCATTAAATTTCTTCTGATGTAAAAAAAAAATAAATAAATGCATAATCCAGAATTTAAATCACATTTATTTTAAATTGCTACGGTCACTAAATAAACCCTTATTCTGTAAAAACCCTTTTTTATTCTAAATTTGTAATTTTTTAAATTGTTTTCTTAGCATTTTCTAAAAAAAAAAACTAAAATAATTTTAAACAATTAATATATAAATAGTTATGCATTTTATTATGAAATCCGCATTTAATTTTTAACAGATAAAATGTTTACAATTTTGCTAAAAGAAGAGCTTCATATAAGGTAATCAAAACCCATAAGCAAATGCTTTGAGCACTTTTTTGTCATATGCCAACTCAATCTTGTAGTTTGTTAAATGTGATTGAAATGTTAATTCATATTACCTTACTCAAATTTATTTTTGTGAATGACTTAAATGCGTATGATTGTATAGATGTTATCATAGAATAAATTAAATGCTGAAAAAGGCAGGAAAAGGACGTGTTTGACAATTGGCCATTAGTCCTAAACATATTTGTAGACAAAGAGACATAACTCGTTTTTGTCGGTGTTTTTGTTAGTTGTGAAGTGTTATGGTTGCTATTAATGTTACTTAGTACATAAATTTCTATGTTATTATTATTATTATTATTATTATTATTCATTTTATTTTATTTTATTTTATTTTATTTTATTTTATTTTATTTTATTTTATTTTATTTTATTTTAATTTTTATTTATCTATTTTATTTTATTTTTTCATTTATTTATTTATTTATTATTATTATTATTTTGAGTTCACAATAATCTGATTTACTGATGAACATACGTGTACTTTTTGTTTAACCTATCACCCTTTAAAGAAAGGGGATATTCGAAGTTCGGCTTCTTGTTCGGATGATTCTCTAAAACTATTGGGTTCTCATTGGTCTTGTAGTGTAAAGCCCGTCATTTCAAATCGCATCGCTACTAACAGCCTATATTGAAACTAAATCAAAAAGGCAGATCCTAGTGCGAGACAGCTTGTCAGTTCACTTGCCAAAGGTCGGTGCTCTAGTTTTTTCCACCGACCCAGAACTGTAAATAATAATAGGTTATTCAGTAAATCACGTTTAATGTTAAACTCAGTCAACTCAATGCTTACTTGTATTCTTTCATATTATAAATTCAAATATTAAAAATTCTTAATATTACAACATGTAAATATTTGAATATTCGGGACAAATCCTAGTTCGCTTGCCAATGGTAGGTGGTTATCTATGGGCATCCCGGTTTTCTCCACCATCCCAGAACGCCCCGAAATAAGTGAAAGAATCTTGATTGGTGCGAAAAAAGACTATTACTCCACTCCACTCATTGCTAATCAACGTTTCCATCATGTAGCAAATAATAAAATAATTAGAGAGAGAGAGAGAGAGAGAGAGAGAGAGAGAGAGAGAGAGAGAGAGAGAGAACCATTACTTTGATAAAAATAAAACTGTCATTTATGGGTACGTGGTCGTAATATAAAGATGGTTTTAACACAGGCTCAACTGAGTATTGTTTTTGAAAAAGCGGGAAAATTTTTTCGTTACATATATTTCAATTCACCAGAAAATCACGTGATACACTTAAAGGTTGTACGGATAAAATTAAGTCTATAAATATATTTTGGTAAAACGGTAAATCCTTTCGTGTTGTAAAAGTTTCCACGTGTGCATGTAACGACTCCCATGTGCGCACGTAAAGTTTGCACGTACTCACTTCACGTGGGATTTTTTTTCTGCAAGGTCTCATTCAGCAACTGTAAATCTCTGAAGCAGACGATCCTTCGACGTATAGACATTTAAGTAGCGCTAGTAGGAAACAATAGAAGAAACTTGGAAAAATGTAAGAAGAATTTAATGTTTATCATGCTTTACCAAACATTATTCTGCAAAATAAACGTGACGTTATAACATCAATTTTGAGTTAAAAATCATTTTACATTTTGTTTTCAGGAGAAAAAAAGTTTTCATGTACCATATTGTAATGCGATGTTTTCGAAAATGCCGGGTTTCCAACATTCGTTTACATAACGTAACCTAAAACATTGAAGTTAGTGATTAATAAATAAGAGTTCATTGTGAAACAATCAGTTAACATTGTAAATATTTGGATATATGACTGAGCTTATATTTCATCACCGAAAAAGGATTTTTCCCAAAAATTCGCGATTTTTCAAATCGTTGAACGTTATTAGGTATTAATCACGATTAAATATTTTATGGTAAGCTGCAGCTGTTCCAGTTACAGTTTGTGCCTTCTCTTTTACAAATATCATTGTTTCTTAAGTTCTCAAAGCTGAAAAGACAGGAATTCATATCACTGTTAACATCCTGGATACATGCAGTATCTTGGTCAAAACAAAAACCGACCTGAAAAGAAAAAATACGTGAAAAACTCTTAACTAGGTGAAAACGAGGCTTACAACTTGGTGTTTAAGGTATGAATTTTAGTGACATGGTCAAACCAGGATGGTCAACAACGGAAACAAAAGCTTAAACTAAGAACTAGGCCAAAAATTGCATAAGAGCTTTCTAGTGGTAAAATTCTATTCAACCATATATATATATATAGAGAGAGAGAGAGAGAGAGAGAGAGAGAGAGAGAGAGAGAGAGAGAGAGAGAGAGAGAGAGTGTGTGTGTGTGTGTGTGTGTGTGACCTTTATAAAAATACTATTAGCATATTTCAGCAAGTGTTTAGCGTGTCATAAAGGTACTGATAGTAGGTTAAAATATTTGTAAAATACAGGTATGTTTTCTATTTTAGTTCCAATCGAATTTCCTGGCTAAACTTATGTACACCATGTAGTTCCTTTCTAGATAATTTGTTTGTCTCTAAACGCATTGAACGTCGTTAATGCACCAGAATGAATACCCAAATTTGGTAATCGATCGATTTAACTTTCGTAAGCGTCAATACCATATATTTCAATGCCCGTAGATGACCAAAGGTCAGTTGAAATTATCAAAACCAGACCACAATACACTTTTGACCGTTATATATATATATACTTTATTCTCACATTGCATATTACAATCAAGAGAACAATCACAATACATAAGACAAATAATACAAAGCACAGTGGTATAAATTATATACAAATATTAACAAATGTTAACCTGGAGAGTAGATTCTCTTAAAAATAATTTGTATAAATTTACAAAGTTGAAGAAGTATAAATTTGTTTTTTGTATTAAATAAATCATGGAAATTCATAACATTAGGTTTAGAAGTATATTTTGCAGGTACATATTTTTTTCTTTCAATAGCAAAATGCTTACAACTCATAATATAATGATATTCATCCCCCAATTCCTTTTTACATAAACAACAAAGACGATTTTCCCTAACAATATTTTTCCATCTGCCAGTTTCTATAGGAAGTTTGTGATTACTGGTTCTAAATTTTATTAAAGACATAAGGTATTTGACATCCAAATCTATAGTTAAATAATGTTGTAGTTGAAGATTTGTACTCACAAATAATCTATAAGAAATACCTTTATATGAATTATTACAATTTTCGTACCATAACTGACTGAACTGATCACTAAGCTTTTGATTAATACATTTTACTAGCCATGTGATATTCGGAAATGACTGAAATAACCATATATTACTTAGACCACACGTTTCAAAAATAGACTTTACAAAATTCACCCATTTACAATTAAAACCAACATGACTTTGTAGATATAACAAACGATACAAAACTGAACAAATTTTTTCCTGTTTATCAAAAATTAATTTGCACCAGTAATTAATAATTCTAGTTTTAACTATTATACTTAGTGGTTTTCTCCCTAATTCACCATAAACAATATAATTTGGTGTAGAATTTTTTAATCTCAAAACCAATTTACAAAACTTAAGATGGACTCTTTCTATTATATCTATATTTTCGAAACCCCACAGTTCACAACCATATAATAGTATAGGTACTACAATTCTATCAAAAAGTTCCATTTGGCATTCAATTGATAAATTAAAATGTCTAGCTTTTTGTAACACACAGTACATAGCCTTAGTTGCTCTGTTTACCAAATACTTTTTTGTATTAAAAAAAGAACAAGTTCTTGTAAAAAATAATACCAAGATATTTATACTCATTTACAGTTTCTAGGATAGAGTTTTCTAAAATAAAATTAGGTAGCTTGTTAATTTTGCCTTTTGAAAATATTAAAACTTTTGTTTTGCTAACATTAACTTGCAATTTCCAAATTCTACAATATTCTGTAAACATATCAAGCTGATGCTGTAAACCTTCAATAGATTCAGACAATAACACTGTGTCATCTGCATATAATAAAATCAGTAGCTTAAGATAAACATTTAATTCATTCTCAATCTGATTTGATATTGTATCTAAACCATGTACATCATTACTGACTAAAAAAGACTCTAAGTCATTTAAATATAAAGAAAAAAGTAATGGTGATAAATTTTCACCCTGTCTAACACCACTTTTACAAAAGAAAAAATCTGAAAATTCACCATTTATACATATCCTTGACTTACACTTATCGTACATATTGTAAATGATTTTAAAACATTTACCTGAAATATTATTATCTAACAGTTTTCGCCACAAACCAATACGCCACACTTTATCAAATGCCGCTTTAAAATCAATGAAAGCACAGTACAATTTCTTTTTCCTGCATCTAAGTAACTCAATAAGACTGTATAAAACAAACATATTATCAACAGTGGAATATTTTTTTCTGAAACCAGCCTGGTTTTCACAAAGAATGTCATAGGTTTCTATATAATTAGTAAGTCTATTACACAAAATAGATATGAACACTTTACTCATACAACTTAGTAGAGTGATGGGTCTATAATTTTCTGGCTCACCACGACTACCTTTATTTTTATATATTGGTAAAATATTGCCAGCTATCCATTTGTCTGGTATAATTCCAGAGTCAAAAATAAGGTTAAAAAGTTTAATATACACCGGAAGCATAATATTGATGCTAGATACAATATACTCATTAATAATATTATCAATGCCAGCAGCTTTGTTGTTTTTCAGTGCATTAACAGCGTTTAATATTTCTTGTTCTGTTATGACATCATTAATATAATCATTACCATTTGCAGAAAAATGCTCATTATAAAAATTATTTTCATTAAAATCGTTTGCAGAATTCAATTCTTTAAAATAAACCGTTCAAAGTTTTAAAATCCAGGGTCATAAAATCCGACAACTGGAAGCCATTTCAATTCAAAAATTCTATAATGGCAGGTCTTAGGCGATTGTCAAATTTCGGTAATATATCTAATTTGCTGTTTTCTGATTCTGGAGTTTTTAATATGCTTAAATATTATAAAATATCAATATATCTTAAAAGAATATCTTCCTATATAAAAATAACTGAAGATAATAAAAATATGATGGTTTTGAACATAGAACAAAAGAGGAAAACTTACGTTGATAATTAGCTATCAGTCTTTTTTATTATTATTTATTTATTTATTTTTTTTTTTTAATTTTTTATTTACTTTTATTTTTTTTTATCGATTTTAAGTACGTTAAACAAGGTTTTTCAAAGCTGAGTAAATATTTTTCGCAACGATTTTTGATTACCTGACAATGACTACATTTTGCTCCTTTGCAGGTGTTACAGGAATCTTTGTACACATCGTGTCCCTTAATGACTCCCAACTTTGCTTTTACACAGTCGCTAACGCCGCTCCATTCAGTTTTCCAGGAACAACTGTCTATATTTAGCTTGTCACCTTGTTTCTTGCCTACAAATCAACAAATAAAAAGAACATACTCATGTTAAACAAATCGTGACCGTTTTTATGACCAGGTAGATTGGATTTGATGAATGGTGTTTTACGCCCAATTCAAGATTCTTTCAATTATATCAATCGGTCATTTCGGGAATGACGGAGGAAAATGGAGTACCATGCCGACCTACGACAAACGACTTTCTCATACTAGGATCTGCTCAAATGGGATTTGCACCAAGACAATAAGATGGCTTTGATTCGCAAGTGTATGCTTTAGCCCATTAGACCACCAAGACCCCGCAAACAGGAGTTAAGTTGAGTAATGGTGATTAACGTCCCAGTCAAGAATATTTCACTTATATCGAGACGTCGCAGGCTATATAGGCGAAGGTGCTGATGATATTATACAGCAGGGTTCTTTATCTTGTCATGTCTACCGTGACACGGAACTTCGGTTATTTTAATTTCCCATAGCAAACAGGAAAAATTCGTTATGTTAGTCAATAAACTGACACGCTTTATTATTCTGGATTGATTGTTGGTTGTAATTCTGTTTAACGTCACATCAGCAATTTTTCAGCTACTCGCGACGAATAGTCAGTTAATCTTTATAAATTACTCGAAGAACAAGTTCATCATAAGAAAAAAACAATATCTCAAATTTTAGTTTCATGTATGGCCCGACTTGGGTTCGAACCCATGACCAGCTGCTCTCGACACGGAAGCTTTTTCATTGAGCCACTGAGACGGAAACTTTCGTCATGAATATCTCAATAATTGCTGATGCGACGTTAAACAACATTACAATCTTAATTAATTACCATGCTAAACTTGAAAATAAACCATTTTATAATATTAAAACTGTTATAACATTTTTTGTACCAATATTTTATAATTAAATTCAACAGAGCACATGCTAAGGAATGCGTGTGCAAATTTTTTTTTTTTTTTTTTTTTTTTTTTTTCTTTTTTTTTTTTTTTTTTTTTTTTTTTTTTTTTTTGCCTCAGGTGCCGGGAACTTATTGAATAAAGATAAATAAATAAAGAATATACTTGGACGAGTACTTGTAGTTCAGGTTATGATGCAACCTCACTAAGATTGCATATAAGAATTATTTATAGAAACGATACGTAAAATATTTTCAATTCAAAAGAGTTATTTCATGCATTTTCAAACTCTCTCTCTCTCTCTCTCTCTCTCTCTCACTCTCTCACTCTCTCTCTCTCTCTCTCTCTCTCTCTCTCTCTCATTTCACATTCATCGACTTTTATTACATCAACCGGTTTCCAAATGAGTGCTTTTTTTTTTTTTTTTTTTTTTTTTTTTTTTTTTTTTTTTTTTTTTTTTTTTTTTTTTTTTTTTTTTTGATTGATAATTTTATTTACCCACATAATTATTTTTATTCGGAAATAGAATCTTACCTGCTATTAAATACTCAGTAGTGTCCTTTACAACAATGTTGAACGAGCAGGAATTTATAGGTTCGGGTGAAACAATTGTGAATTCACTGTTCTTTTTAGAGTCTCCCTAAAATAAAAGCAAAATAAAAATCAACTCGTCTCTTTTAATGTAAATGTATGGCAGTATAAATCGTTTACATGACCCTGTCCATAGCGGAAGTACCCTATCGGCATAAGATATCGAATTGTTTTTAGGTTATAGTTCGATATAATTTTTTTCCTAAATCAAGAAATATTGATGTCGATATTACTAATTTTGTATGCGCTTAAACATAAATTTGTACCACTTTTGAAAAAAAAAATTTAAAGTAATTTCTTAAGAATTTTTGAACAAAAGGTATTTTTATTGAAAAAGTATTGAAAGATATTGCAGGAATTTTAATATTTAAATCTTAAAACCATATCTGTAAAAAAAAATATTCAGGATTCAAAAAGCGCTTATTTCGTGAAAAGTTATATCAGACGGCATAAAGGGTTTTACTGCAAAAATAAATCTTTGACGTTTGTAACACCTTTTCTCGGTCTTATGTTACATTCTATTTTTCAAAGCAAAGCTAATGTGCTTCAAAGGATTTTATTTGATTTAATGAAATAGGGTTTTATGTCCCAATCAAGAATATTTCACTTATTTTGAGAAGACACCATCGATAGGTAAAGTGGCAGAAATTTAGACCTTTAAATTTGCAGTGCGCTTAAAACAATGTGCTGGGAGGGTTATATAACGTGACACGTGGCATCAGATTTTAAAGTATTTACCGAGGACCCATTTATTAAAATTATTTTAATATTGCAATATAAAAGAAAGCGTTGGGTATAAAGTCAATATGCAGGATCTTGAAAAAAAAAATACTGGATTTTGAAAAAAATACCCATGAAAATTTATAAATCATAGACAATTTATTTAATTTATCAACATGCTTAATGTTTTTGTGGATCTTTTTTGAAAATATTTAAGAAAAACGTGCAGTTTTTCTTTTAAGGAAAGATGTCCATAAATGCAATACTATATTAAAGAATATGATTGTTCCGGACGAGCGTTGTGTCACGTGATTCGCTGACGAACTTTATGTCAACTGACCTTAAAATTTTCTATAACTTTTATTTGGTATTGCAGAGTAGTTTCTGGTGCGGATGGTTCCACAATTTCTACACGTGATAGAAATTTAGCTCGAACAACTGTAATAAGAAATCGTACGTGAAGCATTTTGTAATTTTACATAAAGAAATATACACAATTCTGCACAGAATTTTAAATATTTCAAACCATGTATTATTTATTATAATGTACGGTTGATTTACTACCAATGCTGTCACTGTTTGTTCACGATTTGGCGATTTATTTAGTTATAATGCGACTTTGTTATGTGAAAAAATAAATAACCACATTGATTTTGTTTTACAAAGTTGAAGGAACAGCCGATTGATAAAACAATATTTCAGACAAGTTTTTATGTCAATAAAAGAGGATTATAATGTGCCATATGTTTTCATGATAAATTCTTTACTTACGTTGAAATTCACGCGGAAACGTAATGATTGTTTGATCTATTTCAGAACAGTCATTCTTTATGGAACAGCATCAAAAACACAACAAAAGACCTTATGTTCATAGCAGTGTGGCCACTTTGTCGTGCGTGAAAAGAGTGAAAACAGTTGTATTGATTAAAAGTTGAGTTGATTAATGGTGTTTAACGCCCCTGTCAAGAATATTTCACTTATATCGAGACTGTCGCCAGCCATAGGCAAAAGTGCAGAAATTTTGCCTGTGCGTTGCGCTGATGGCATTATACGGAATGGTTCTTTTTCGTGCCACGCCTACCGTGACACGGGACCTCGTTTATTTTATGTTCCCATCCGAAAGAAGCGTGACTTTCATTTTAATACCGAGTGCTTGGCGAAAGAAGTCATTACCCACTTTTAAGTGTGGGGCAGGCCCGGTCGGGGTTCGAACCCACGACCTCCCACTTAAGGAGAGTGCACTCTTCTAACTAAGCTACCGCAGTGGTGCAGTGATTAAGAAATAATCAACACATACCTGTTTAATTTAAAACAAAACAAAGTCACGTGATAACTTAAACATAAATAACACTGACGTCATCGGAAGTGAAATGATTTAGTGATACATTTATGCAACACATTTTTTTTTTAATTTTTATAATATGGTTCGGTTGAAAAGGAAGAGAATCACAACCCATGTTATAATATTTGTTTCAAGTAGGAATTTCAAAGAAAACACTGAAGGGGCTTAAAATTAAGCGTTATCTATACCGCTTGATATCTTTGCCGTATTACAAAGATATACATGGCCCACTAGTTGGTGTTACCATTATCCATCTCTTTAAAACTCACGATTCAAGGAATGGGGGTTCAAATGCAAGCCAAATCGTGTAATTTTCTGCAAAATTTATGTTTAGGTTTCAATTCTATATTAAAGGAGTCATCGATATAAAATTCTCATAAATAAAGTGCGTAAGAGCTTTGTTTGTTATTATGTCTGCGTATCAGCAGACATCATGTTGTAACTCGTAATCTTTATTATAATTATTATTATTATTATTTCTCCTCGTTTCTGACAGATTTTTTCAGAGACATTTCTTCCTACGTTTCTTAACCGATCAGGTTAAAATTTTGTCAACTGGTAGGGATTGACCATGGGCAGGTCACTTGTTCACCGTTTTTCGAAATTCGGAAGGACTTCTGAGAAATCCGGTTAAAAACCACTTAATTCCAGAGAGTTCTTTCTTTCTTTCTTGGAATTTCCTCCGCTTTAGGGGGCTGATACGCAGACATATACTTGCTCGCAAGTATACATTCTACTTATTATTATAATTATTTATTTGGATACAAAAGAAACCGGGTTCATAAGCCTTTAGTTAGGTTAAAAATGATTAACAATACCTATATCTGCATCACAAAACATGGTTTGTTCATGTTTTGGTAAACAGCTACATCCCTCTGTTGCAGGAATAAAAAACAGCATTATCCAAACAATGATTTTTGCCATTAAAAGAAGATTATAATCTGCCATTTCCTGCGAAAAATCTCGCTTGTTGAAAAGGTAACTACAATATACAAAAATATGTAGTAAATATTAACCGGATATCAAAACCTGCCTTTTATGAAGGCTACTGTAACATAAATAATGTAAACTGAAACGTATCCGTCATCTTTAAAGCAGCATTAAGTTTACCATTTTTGAAAAAAAACAACTAAAAATATGTTTCTATCAATATAAATTGGTTGTTCTTACGATCTGTGCTATTAATTTTTTTAAGATCATTCTCATTAGCCCATAATAAATGGAAATCCATAAAGCTTGGGGAACTCGATAAAATATGATTTATTAGCTTGGAGCATGCGCGGAAGTTCTATATGTATGTAAACAACTGCATCTGCAAAAAGAAAATGTGTTCGTGCGAGAACGACGACAAATTATGCAAAGAAAAGAACAGGGGTCATTACGGTACAAACTGATTCGAAATGTAAGGGCTCAAGTTGAAAAAATGGCTGTAAATAAAACAGCAGATAGGCTTGGATACGCACGACAAAGTGGTCACACTTTTTAACACGTGCTTTTTTTTTTTTTTTTTTTTTTTTTTTTTTTTTTTTTTGCTTTTTTTTGCTTTTTTTTGTGTTTCTTGGCGTTGCCTCGTTTTAGTTAAAGAATGACGTGATCAATGTACTAAAATAAGATTTATGGTAGATCAAACAAGCAGTACGTTTACATGTGAATTTCAATGTAAGTGAAAAACCTGTCATGAAACCAAGTATTACATTTTTCATTAGGGTCACATTTAAGAAAAATACACCGTTTATCATGGATAGAAAACTTCATGCAGCTATAATATGTAAAAACATTCCTTAGTTTTCTTGAATGATAAACGTTTTTAAAAATTAAATGTTTTTTTTTAGATTGGATATTTATCTTAAAAAAGTTATGTTAATCTTGTGACGTGTAAATCGTTAATAAGTGATTTCAGGGGACAAATACGGTAGTAATAATTAGGTCAGATGACGACACATAACACTTAAACAGGTAAAGTTACCAAGGGCAACGTTTCTCTCATGCCAAAATTTAATAGCAAAATTTTATTTGAAAAAATATATAAATAAAAAATGAATGAATGAATGAATGAATTAATTCATTACGAGGCCTGTAGACCTTTTAACTGCAAACTGATTTGTCTGAACGACCTTTTCCTCTAAAATTAAACACGACAAACTCAAACTAGAATGTATACTTGTGAAACTAGAAACTCTCTAAAGTGGTGCTCAAAATAGCGGAGGAAATTCCAAAAAAGAAAGAAAAAATCTCTAGAAAGAACTCTCTGGAATTCAATGGTTTTAACCGGATTTCTGCGAAGTCCTTCCGAATTCCGAAAAACGGTGAGGAAGCGACCTCACCATGGTCAATCCCTACCAGTTGACAAAATTTCAACCTGATCGGATAAGAAACGTAGGAGGAGATGCCTCTGAAAAAAAATATGTCAGAAACTGAGTACGAATAACAACAAGATGTCTGCTGATAGGCAGGACATAATTATTATCACTGCGCAAAGTTCATAACTTTAAATATTCCTATTTCACTGTTGTTATTCAGAATAATTTTTTGGAAGAATATTTCATCAAGGGGAAATGTTTGCACAAGCGTATTGATTTATAACACGAGGTGGTGTTAAAGTTATAATGCTTTTGCCTTGCCCTTTTATTTCTTTCAGTTTTCAATTAGCTTTCGTATTGATATAAAGAATTTCAAATATTAAGCATACCATTCTTTTCTCAGTAAAACGGTGATTTCAAGAAACTGTTTTACTTGCAAGGCGAGAAGCGTTAAGTTGCTTCACCTGAACTTATAAGCAAAATGTATTTCACTTAAAAACTTATATTTACATTTGAAGAGCTTTTATTCAATACAACTCTTTTTCAAGAATCCAAATGCAATTAAATGAGCAATAAAACCATTGATTACGTGACTTGCAATTTGTTCTTTTGACATATACGTACATGTATGACGTCATTTATTGACTACTGACTGACATATATGTCGAAACCTCAAAACCTGATCAAACTTACCTTATTAATACGAGAAGGCTTTGTTAACTGTCCAGAAACTGTCACAATTATGGCGAATTTATGGTCAAATCGAATTGATGTAAAGAAAATGAGATTTTGTAACACTTTGAAATAAACTATGATTATATTATAAATGATTTTTAACAAATGTTCCGTGTATAAATTTTTTATTGAGATTTATCTAATTAATGTGTTTATCTACAAAATTAATTTTTACGAACATTTTATTTTTTTCAAGGAAGTGGGAGCAAATTAGTCGATATTAACACAATTGTAACGTATGTTTTAACTTAAAACTGTAAATAGACCATGAAGGTTAATAATACTGGCTATGCCTGATGGCCAAGGTGAATTAAAATACTAGTCTTTGAAAAAAAAGTTAAGGTAAAACGTCTGAAGAAGACAAAGAGTGGAAACATCATGTTATTATTATTTCTATTAAACAACTGTATTATTATTCATTATTATTATTATTATTATTAAATGAAATTATTACATGTCTTTCCGTTTGTTTTTTTTTTTTTTTTTTTTTTCGAAATAAATATTTAGGATTTTTAAATTAACTTATATATATATATATATATATATATATATATATATATATATATATATATATATATATATATATATATATATATATATACAAGTGATTCATTTTTCTGAAATGTTTTCACCTCTTGCAAGATAAGTACACAAGGAAGAAATTGAATTAAGACGGTCTCATGATCTAATTTTTAATTGTTGCATAGTGCTTTTCTTAGAATCCAACCCATATTGTTATCATTTGATTCAACTCAGGCTTAAGTCTTCCGACTAAAGAGGAAACCGTTTTAACGAGTTTGGATTTAAGACCTATAATTGTTTCATTTTAAACTTTAAAATCATGAATATATTCAAACCCGCAACGTTAATGTAAGAAGGTTTATAGGAATCATAAGTCGGTTTGTCTTTTTGCCTGCCTGTCTGTCTGTCTGTCTGTCTGTCTGCCCGCCTGACGGTCTACCTAACTGTAAATATAGTGTCCACTCCTTTACATAAACATATATTAAAGAATTTTGATAAAACTTGGTACAAATGTAAGCAAATACGGGATGACGTGTCACGCAAAAACATTTAGTTATGCAGATAAAAGATCAAGCTCACAAGCTCCCGCCTATCACCATTGCGACCGGGGTTCGATTCCCAGCGTCGTATGTGATAAGGTATGAGGTCACCTGCTTGAGCACGTGGGTTTTTCTTCGGGTTCTCCGGTTTTCCTCCCACAATAAGACCTCAAGCGCGCTACAATTCGGGCCAACGAGCTAGATTAATATAAGTTCCACAACTTGTTTCTAAATCGTTGTAAAAGAAATAAAGTTTAAATTTTAAAGCTCACAAGGTCAAATGCAAATGATCAAGGTCACCAGGTCAAATGTTTGAAAAGATTTTGACTCAAGAGATCGTTCCAGTTTTCGAGTGTAAATTTTTATTTCCGATTAACTCCGAAAACAGAAGGGGAGAGATTCACTTTAAATGATATATGAGTCAAATGTTTTACAATATTTATATTTAAATTTGTATAACATGACACAGTATAACAGTTTACAAAACACTTAAACATGCCACTTCAGGACCGCTTATATGCATTTTTCGAAATTGTTTATTTGCGATATGACAATATTTATGGAGGTAGTATGATATACAATGTAACGTGTCAAAGACAACAGTGTTGTAGGATTTTTTGTTCTCACTTTCTTCCTTTTGCTTTGGTATTTAGTTAAGCTTTTGTAAAAATATGGTTAGTATTCAAAAAGTTTTAGACCTATATTTAATGACCCTTAAAATTTGAAACCTATAATTCAATTCCTACCACTCTAAATACACAATTTAATTGTTATTGCTATTTTATTCTTTTGTGCCAAAATCATGATTCGGTAGCAGTTCGGAGTTTATTTTGTCTAATTTTCTGGTCATTTTTCGCCTGTCCGACGCCCGTCCATCTCTGTATCACAGCTATGGTCACTACATTTCTTTCAATTCTTCATGAATCGCAATGTACATGCGCAATTATGCTCAAACGTAAAATATTAAGTCTTAAACAGCATTTAAAATATCTAAAAAAAAAAAAAAAAAAAACAAAAAAAAAAAAAAAACACACACACACAGAAAAGGACATGCGTATATAAATATCAAAATTACGCAAATGACAATGTTTTCCCTTCTGAAAAACTGAAAAAGACGGACTTCATGACCGAATGTTTTAAATGTGCGCTTACGGGTCACAGCGCCTCTCACTGCCTAGATTCAAATTCCGCTCGGAGCAGATTCTAGTGTGAGAAGGTTTGTCCTTTGCTTCTCGATGGTTTGTGGTTTCCTCCGGACATTCCTGATTTCCTCTACCATTTTAGAACTGGTTGCCTCGATGAAAGGAAAACAATCTTTAAAAACTATTTCTCCACTCCAAACGATCGAAAACGGGATTTCTTACGTGCCCGTAACCGATGTTTTTTGAATGTCTAAATCTCGTTTTCGTTGGTTCTACCGTGTTCCCGATTGGACATGTTCTATAGCAAAGTACATGTTTTCAGTTCCGATGTTAAGCTTCCAGCGTGTGACACAAGTACGAAAGAATCATTAATAAACGGTTTTATACGAGACTTAATTGTATAAATCGATCAAAATGATATCTCAAATATATTTGAGTTGTATGAATTTTTGTCTGGTCGACACACAGCTGGGTTAAATGAACAGAATGGTGCTATACCCCCCAGTCGAACATTTCACTTATATTGATGCTTTAATTTTTTTAATATAGGACAAAACAGATGTGTCTAAGGAAAACTTTCGTCAAGCGAACAGACAAACTTTCACTTCTTAGGTTCTTTCTAATTGGTCCAGACAAAACTTTCGGCAAGGAACAAACTCTCTTCTTAGAATTGGTCCAGACAAAACTTTCGGCAAGGAACAAACTCTCTTCTTAGGTTTTTCCTGGTTGGCCCAGACAAAACTTTCGTCGAGTGAACAGACAAACTTTCACTTCTTAGGTTCTTTCTGATTGACCCAGATAAAACTTACGGCAAGCGAACGGACCAAATTTCTCTTCTTAGGTTCTTTCTAATTGGTCCAGACAAAACTTTCGGCAAGGAACAAACTCTCTTCTTAGGTTTTTCCTGGTTGGCCCATACAAAACTTTCGTCAAGCGAACAGACAAATTTTCACTTCTTAGGTTCTTTCTGATTAGTCTAGAAAAAACTTTCGGCAAGCGAACAGACCAAATTTCTCTTCTTAGGTTCTTTCTGAGTGGTATTTAAGTCTATGCGGTGCCACTGCGATCCGCAAGCACGCGCTTAAGGCAACTTTGCCATTATCTTGTTGGATCGAACTTATTATAATGAGGAGAAATAGTAAAAATAGTCAAAATATTTTATAAACCAAACTGGTCTATTGTCATGAAAAAGAAACAAAATGTAGTTTATGCTGATTCAATTCTTTGACAAAAGAGAAAAAACATCACAATTTTAATTTGATGTTTGACAGCAAACCTCTTATAAATTATTTTTAAAAAATTAATAACAAAGAAGTGCTTTTGCAATTTCGGAAAGTCAATGGGGATTTTCTCTCCCCGATTTATTTATTTTGCCAATCGTTCAAGAACTGACCGCCTGATTGGTACATAAAACAAAATAAACATAATATATATTTTATCTATATACTGCAAGTAAACTCTATATAATTTAGAGCTCTTGATACCTCAAGCACATTTGATTTTTTAACTAAACAAATCTTGTCAGCTTGTTTTTTTTTTTTTTTTTTTTAAGAAGGAAGAACAAGCAAATATTAAACAAAAAATGCATTATCTTACCTGTTCAGGTAAACTGTAAAATGTTGAGACGAGAAATATAATAATCGTTTATACACGCGTATGATATACACGTCTACATTTAAAAAGGCAATTAAATCCGCTGTATAATTTTGTAATATTTTATTGACAAACAGTAATATAAAAGAAAATTAGGTAGTGTTTTCAAATTATTTGCTGATAGGAAAAAGAATTAAAAAATTGTTTTGATGAAGAATGCCTTATCAATTTCTTCTGAATAATGTTAGTTTTTTCATCATTGTCAAAAATAATGATTGTCCAAGCTGTTACATTACACGCAATGTAAGATACGGCAGAAAATAGACTTAAATCACTAAAGGTGTTTTCATTGAATACAAATACAAGCTAAAAGAGTGTATATATAACACTTTTAAGTTTTCTAAATTTCTTTTTATACATTTGATAAACATTTTTGTAGAATGAATCCTTGCGCTTACGTGCTTGCTTCGTATGAGCTAGGTCGATGTGTTCGAACCGCGGCCGGATCTGACCAAGTTAAAATTGACAGTTACTAATCTTTCGCCACGCACTTGAAATCTGTGTAACTGCGGCAAGCGTGGCACGTTAAAGAACCCTCCCTGCACATTGCCCTAAGCGCACTTCAAAAATAAAAAAATTCTTCCACTTCACTTATAGCTTTTGATGGGTCGATATAAGTGAAATATTCGTTACTGATACGTAAAACCCCTTTAAATTAATCAATCAATCCTCGCCATTACGGATAACAGTGCCTCTTATCGCCTTTGTTCGAATATTGTTCAAGCAGATCCTTGTTTGAGAAAGTTTTTCAGTCTGTTTGCCCAAGATCGTTGAGTTTCTTTACCGGTTACCATCCTAAAACTGATTGTCTCGTTATATAAGAAAAACTTTGGCTCGGGCGTAAATATCAATGGTGTAAATATCAATGGTGTCAATATCAATGGTGTAAATATCAATGGTGTAAATATCAATACTCTCATTACTCCGGAAAACTTCCCTACTTAAAATTTAATTGGCAATAACTCTAAGAAAAAATTCAAACATATTCGGATAAAAAATTTGCACAATTACTAGCCCTGCTGATACTGTCAATCAAGTTTTGCAACCTTTCAATAAACTGTTTTTGAGATTTACTGTGGAAAAAAATGCCCCACTGAAAATTTCAAATGCCGTAATACAAAGAAGATCGACAAACTTGAGTGAATAATTTGCGCTTCTCCAATCATAGTTAAAACTACAGTCTACAAACATTCTGATAAAAAGTCTTGTCTACTCCAGACAATGATATAAATGTTCCATTGAAAATTTCAAAGGGACTTAATCGCAAGGAAAATTGACCAACCAACTCGGGTTAAAGATATGGTTATCTTCGGCCAAATATAGTAAGTATAGTACACTTCTGAAAAATGTTTTTTGGAAATTTTCTTTAGCTCAAAACTATAACGAGCCAAAAATGGAAACAAGACATGATAAAAATAACTTAAATTATTCAAAATTTATCGACTTCCAACTGATTTTAAACTCTTGTTTGACAAAGACGGATACAGCCATGTAGCTAAATGCACTGTTTGAGTCTTATCATTTTAACTTATTGGATCCAATCCTTTGAAAAATCTCGGCCGGTATTATTTTTTCGGATACCATGGGTGGTTCTGATTCATCAGACCACCACGGTAGCTCAGTTTGTTGAGTGCTGGCTTAGTATGTGGGATGTCGGGGTTCGAAATACGGGCGGGTCTGACTAAAAATTTAAGATAAGTAGTGACTTTTCTTTCGCCAAGAATATGGCATTTAGAAATGAAAGTAACGATGCCCTTTGGATGTAGAATTTCTCCTCCCATATACCTGTTCGAACTTTGGATGGATCTGACCAAGACTTTAGAATTGATAGTGAACTGTTCTTTCGAAATTAAAGACACAGCGTCCTTCGGATGAGACCTTAAAAACTGATGCCCCGTGTCACGACAAGCGAGACACGTTAAAGAACCCTCCCTGCACATTGCCCTAAGCGCACTGCAGAGTAGAACTTTCTACCACTTGACCTATAGCTTGTGACGTTTCGATAAAAGTTGCATATTCTTGACTGGGACGTAAAACCCCATTAAATCAATCAATCACTCAACATTAAGATTGTGGAATAAGTTTTGTTTAGAGCACCACAAAAAAAAACCCACCAAAACATGAAACACATTCAAAACACACAAAAAAAACCTAGAACACAATCACGGTAACATAGAATTTAATGGATGGAGATTGGGGCTAAAAGCAGAACACTTTTAAATCTGGTATAAAATCAAAACATTTCTGCTGATATTATTGGACTCTCTTGGTTTATTGACTGAGACATACACCCCATTTAATTAATCAAATTAAAAATTATTCATCAATCGGAACTCTTCTATCTTTATCGAATTTTACAATTCATCGACCCTTAACATCATTTATTTTTACAATATGAAAAAGATTTAAACGACCAACGCACATAGGAGCACGATATACGATATATATAAAGACATGAAAAGCGACCAATGTTTATAAAAAAAATCCCAACTTTAGATATCTAAGATTGTTAATGCCTTTTATTCAAGCATCTCACCGTTGTGGGTTCGACTCCGTTCGTTCAAGTGAGAAAGGTTTTTCTTGCCGTAGCTCTTGCTGGTTGGTAAGGGCCTTGCGGTGATTATCTCCGACATTGCAGACGAGTGCACTAGCACTTAAATCGTCTTAAGTGTGAACTAATAATTAGCAAATCAAAAACACTTCCACAACCGTAAACGCGCCACATAAACTTGTATTAAGAATAATTTTCGAGATTATTTAAAATTTGCTCGTCAAGAATAGCTAAAAATTGATAAGGTGTCATTAAGTAACCAGCCAACCTAAATATGTCAATGATTCACAAATCTTTGCAATGGCTGTTGGTTACAAAGGTTTAGGAAGCACACCTGGATATCAAAACAGTAATTGCAGATGACATTTGGGTTATATTTAACAAATTTGTGTATTCAAAGGGGGCATAGGGCCCTATTAATGTTTTTGGGCCCGGACAATCAGCCCGGGTGTATTTGGACCGAAACGAGAAAAAAAAGAGAAGAAAATGACAGAAAAAAAGGAAGGAAGGAAGGAAGGCCGAAAAAGAACCCCGCATGGTCTTTGGTTCATTAATGTGAGTACTATGGATTTCTTCTTTTTTTTTTAAAGTATACAACTAAAAATAACACGTAAAAGAAGAAAGAAATATTTGGTGGAAAAAATACTTAGCATTTTTTGAAGATAGGTTCATCACAAGGAGAGTTTTAACTTAATAATAAATAAATTAGTCAACACAAAATACGGTTTTCGTGGCCTAAATGATTTGTTTATTCAAGAGAAATGAGAAGCTACATCAGACATTTTATCACTAATATGTAATTTTAGCTACGATAGGTAAGGTTATTATTATTTTATTATTTTTTATTTTTTTTTATTTTATTTTTTTTTTTTTTTGGTATCTTGTAAAAGATAGCTTTATTGGAACACTTATAAGCTTTTATATATTAAAAAATTACATATTTACATAAAATTTATATTTTACTTAGGCCGAACTATCTGCCTGAACAATTGTAAATTACTTTTGATATTGCTACCAGTGAACCCATGGTGGAAATGGTAGCTAACCATTGTTAAGGCAGATATTTCACCTATTTCAAATATTAAAGTACAAAATAATTGGCCTTAAGAAGCAAAAGGCTCTCCGAGTAGACAAATTAATCAGTCGTGACGATAAAAATCTCCAAGTGCACCGTGTGTTCTTCAGATGATTGTGCGAAAGTTATTATTACATTTCTATGCAATTGTTCATGCTTTAGGACATTCTCTCCAGTCACAACGACCAGTTGGTTTTTCATAACCAAATCTTTTCTTTGAACAAACACTGTTGTCCCTTGGCTCTCCGTTGCCAATAACAACACACGTATTTTTGTTGTTGTTTTCACGATTAATGCATTCAAAGTCTAAATCAGCGCAAAACTTTACCTACAATTAAAAAGTGGAAATACAAATTTGATAACTAAAAAGCTGTGACAATTTTTTATTTACCTGAAATATTTGTTTCGGTTAAGAACAAAACAACTTAACTTTATTTGGACTTTGAAATTTAAACGAGTGTATTGTGGCTATAAACAGGAAGAGTCGGTTACAATATGTAAATGTGATACCTTAAACAAAACAAGGAATGCGTATTACGACCAAGGTTATATACGGTAAAAGATGTGTTTCAAGTTTACTCAACTTCAAAACTAGGTCGGTGGTTTTCTCCGGTTTTCTCCACCATTCCAGATCTGACCGCTTCGAAATAAGTGAAAAAATCTTGACTCTGTCGTTAAACACCATTACTTACTATTGATCCACAATTGTTTGTCACATGGTTTTTTCTAGATATTTCTTTTATTTAAAACTTTCCTCATAAAAATAACAGTAAGATTGATTTAAAAAACAAAGACCTAACCAAATGGTTTTTTTTTTTCAAATTAAAAAATCTTCTCTGAATTCTTCTGTACAGATTTTTTTGGGGGAAAAGCTTAAATTGAAAGACTTCAATGATCCAATTGGGCCTAACCCAAGATTACATCAGGGTATTTAAGGTTAATAAAGGTCAAATGAATTATTATGCAAATCACATTTCCTTACTACATGGTGTTGAATTTAAAAGATATTGATGTCCAAAGATGCAAAAGATTATAGTCTAAAAAGTTTTATTTTTTCATTTAGAAAGATGTAGGAAAGAGTCATAAGTTAATAATTAGGTGTTATTGTTGTTCGGATTTTTCAAGGGGTGATCATCATGAATATTCAAATCATGACAAAATACCTTATATGGTAAACTAGGAAGGTGAATAAGGGATATTTTGGACATGGTGAACTTGTTATCTTATTGAAAACATAAAAAAATGCTATATGAACAAAATTAAAGAAACGTTTTGAATAAGTATGATAATTTTTTCCAATTAGGTCAGTAAATTTTAAGTGGATTTTTTTATATTTTTAAATGTTTTTGTATAATATGGATTTTTGTTCTTCAAATATGCATATGACAAACAATATGGACTGATAGTAACTCTGCTCAACTTTTGGACTTACTATACCAAGCAATGATCACTTATACAATGAAAATGGTTAGGGCGCATACTAGTCAACTCGTCCTTTTTCTTACAGGGCCTCGATTGCAAATTGTTCTGCTTACGGATCATTGTGCCTCTCATTGTCTAGGTTCGAATCCCGATTAGGCATATTCTATTTTGAGAAAGTTTGATAGTTCGCTTGTCGAAGAACTGGATTCATCAACATAAGTGAAAAATCTTGAATGAGTCGTAAAACAAAATTAACCCAATCCAATCCCTTTCTAACTTATTCCACACGACTGAACTTATTCATTCGCTTTCTTATGCAGCGTTTATATACCTCAAATCCGATTACTAATAGAATCAACTGAGATAGAGTTGGGTGAGTTGAGTAATGGTATTTAACGTCCCAGTCAAGAATATTTCACTTATATCGAGACGTCGCCAGCTATAGGCGAAAGTGCAGAAATTCTGCCTGTGCGTTGCGCTGATGCCATTATACAGCAGGGTTCTTTATCGTGCCACGCCTGCCATGACACGGGACCTCGTTTATTTTAAGTTCTTATCCGAAAGAACCGTGACTTTCATTTCGTAATGTTGAGTGCTTGGCGAAAGAATAGTAACTACCCACTTTCAAGTCTTGGGTCAGACCCAGTCGGAGTATGAACCCACGACCTTCCACTTACGAATCGAGCACTCTAAAAAGTGCTAAGTGTGTTTATTTATATAAAGTTGGTATTTATTCTATCATTTTAAAGTCCAAATGGTGATGTAACCTAAGACTAAGTATAAAATATGAAAAAGAAACATTTACCTCACAATTGCAGTTGTTCTTGTATAAAAGCTTTGCTTGATAGGTTGTTACGTCAGAGCTACCTAAGAACGATTTTGTACAGGTATCAACATTTGACCATCGGCCTACCCAGTTACATAAGCCAATTCTGTATCTCCCATCGCTTTTGTAACCTTGATAAAAATAAATTTCAATGCATAAATGAAAGTTAATATAAACAAGCTAAGATTACAATATAACAACATATATCAAAAACCTTTGATCAAAAAACAACTTTGTTCAAAGTGTAGAAGTTTATGCTATCAAAGTTTTGTATCAAAGATTACAGAGTGCTCTAATAAAATCATATTATCTTTAAATTACCTTTACATAACTCTATCGGGATAGCTAACCCACATGTCATATTTAATTTTTTTTTTTTACTTTTTTAAAATTTAATATGAAACTAGTTTATTATCATTATTACTTACATTATTTAATTTTATTTCATTCCAATTAGTTAATTAATTAATTTATATTTATTTATTTCTATATTTATTTATTTATTTCTATATTTATTTATTTATTTATTTATTTATTTGTTTATTTATTTACTTATTTATTTATTAATTATGAATCAGCGTGACAGCTTATTCTGCGAACCTGAAACCTTACTGAACGAAACCAAACATACCTGCTAATATATATTCTATCTCTGTGCTAAGATATACTCCACATGCTGCACTATTAGTTCTTGTAAATATTTCAATTTCATTACCAGCTGCAATGCCTTGTCCCTTAAATACAAGATAAAGATATATATATATATATATATATATATATATATATATATATATATATATATATATATATATATATATAAGAAAGAAGGTAAATTTTTTAACAATACAGCCTACTCGTTCCAACATTAAATCTTTTTGTTTGCAAGCTAGTGAAATATAGACCATAGTAATACGTGCACATCTCACGCATAACGATTATTATTTAAATTAATCCGAAGAAGTTTAAAAACTTGCTCTGGTCGTTAACAGATAAAAAAGTGTTGATGCGACGTTGAACAATTTTACGACTTTATCTACTCGCGGCATTTTTTCATAAAGATGGTCTTGAAAAGTAACTACATGTATATGTTTTTCAGAACGATTAAGATACTTGTTCAAAGCTATAAATTGGTTCTTGAAAGAATATGGATATTAAAACTATCGCATTTTATTATTTTTTTTTTTACATAATCAGTCAAATACATAATTTAAAAAACACTTTTTACCTTGAACGACTCGATAACTTTTACGGTGTATCTAACCAATTTTCGAAAAATGGATCTGGGCCTGGTCCGGGTACTTGAACTTCTACAGTAACGTTACTCAAAGCTCTTCCTCTAATCACTAAAAAATAAAGTATTGGAATATCTCTCTCTCTCTCTCTCTCTCTCTCTCTCTCTCTCTCTCTCTCTCTCTCTCTCTCTCTCTCTCTCTCTCTCTCATTTAACTTTCAATCAACTCCGAAGGATTGGACTTGTGTCATTATTAAAGATGTAGTTTTCTTGAAACATGTAGGAAACCAAAATTGGTTTTTCACATCAGTAAGATAAATAAAACGAATATCACTACTAGAAAATGCTTTTAGATCATTAATTAGATGAACATCTCCATTCAAACCTGGGTTCGATGCCCTAGTGGTCTTAAATGAGTGCTTACAGAGCAAAGTGCATTTCACCGCCTAGGTTTTAATACCAATCTGGCAAACAAAAGTGTGCGGATGTTTTGTTACTGCGCATGCTTGGTTTTCCCCTGGCACTCCGGTTTCCACTATCATCCCAGAACTGACTGCCTTGATATAAGTGAAAATTTTTCTGATTGGTATGTAAAGCAGCATAACTCATGATCAACTTCAATTCAATACCCGTCAAACCAGTCACTGTTAGCAATAATCTGTCATGTTTCCTTTGCTTCAAACAAACATTTTAGTTTTTGTAATTTTTTAACCCGGTATATTAATGTACACGAAAGCGAACAGGGGATATTTTGTAATTTTCCTAATCTGCCATCTTGGTAAATATGTTTTTGCAGACTTCGAATGTTGCTTTCGGACTTTTTTAAAAATTATATCGACACCATCCTTACCAAAACTAGAATCACAAAAGCGTTTCTGGTTGTGAATATTTCCTAAACAGCTGCAACCATTCGCAATATTGGTCATAGAGATTATTATAGCAAGTACTATCAATGTAATCTTTGTATTGATTTGGTGGCCCATCGTCTATAAAAAATAAATCAAAATGGAAAGTTTAATTATGAATTAGTACTGGAAAGTAAAAAAAAAATTCCCCAAAAAAATAACATATGACATTTTAATACATGGAACAAACTGGAAAAACAATTAATTGAAAATGCTCAAAAATAAAGAAGCTGATAGCATGTCAACCACGTGAATAAAATTGTGGAAATGCTTGGAAACAACCAAAATAAAGAAGGCAAGAATAAAAAAGGCCAAAATTAAATTTTATGCCACAAACGACCAAAGTTATGGCGTATCACACATATATCAAAAATGGCAAAAATTATACTTTGAAACACCCACAAAATACCAAGGGCATAATTACATGCAAATAAAAAAACGTAAGTCAAATTAATTTGGCAATACCCCAAAACGGCCAAGATAGAAGTGTTTCCAATGCAATAATGACATTGAGATAATGATGCTTGGTAACACCCCGACAACATAAATAACCACATATTCAAACACTTAAAAAGTAAAAAAAATGACCTGTTAAAATCTTAATAAAACTGAAAAAATTAGGCATTACCCAAATCAACCATATAAAGCGATACCCCAAAAACGATTTATAGCAAGATAGACGAAGTTAATGATATGTCAAACACTTATATCAAACAAAAAAAAAATATTTGTTAATACACCAAACAACTGAGGTAACGAGGTTTAAAATATGAATAAAACTGAGAGAAATTTATGTATCAAAAGCTAAAAAAGTTATAAAGCAATAACCCCCCCCCCCCCCCCCCAAAAAAAAAAAAAAAAAAAAAAAAAAAAAAAAAAAAAAAAAAAAAAAATATAAAGCAATACCCAAAGAACGATATATTGCAATATGTTCACAATGATACATGTATAGTATATAGCAATCCCCACACACTAATATATCTGATATATAGTAATACCCTAACCATCGATGTAAAGCAATACACAGAAAATCGATTTATAGCTTTGACCCCAACAACAATATTCAGCAATACTTCCCAAACACCGATGTATAGCAGTTACAACAAACAACGACATATAGCAATACCCAAAGAACGACATATAGCAATACCCCCAAATAACGATATATATTTACAATAGAAAAATAATTTCTACGTTGAACCCAGTTTGATTTTTGTTTTCATTATTCGCATAAACATCGGTTTTTCACATCGCGCATGAATACCAATTCTGGTTTTTCCCTAACTGACCTATTTTTAGCTATCATTTTTTATCTCACAAAACCACGTACATACTTCGATATTTCCTTCTTTTTTAAGTTTTTTAACGTTATAGCAAAATAAATATTTTTTCAAAAAAAAAAAAAAATATTTACAATACCTATTGAATTCCTATGATGAACTCATTGTAGAAAATCTAGAACATTAGGCAATTCCCGTGACCTACTTTTATCAATCTATTTTTAACATTCAAGCCATCACATTTTATAGTGCTATTTAATTAAATATACATTGAAAATGAAAGAAAAAATATTGAATTTTAAATGAATAAATAAATAAATAAAATATTTGTTTCGATTTTTATTGTATACCTAAAAATATTTCCATCGTCAGGGTGTTCTAAACGCTACACGGCACACTGCATGCGGGCCACTACCATACAAGCTATGAGCGATGCCGGTGTTGAGACCAGACGGATAATGTTTATGAGCGGTCGTCGTAATGAGGCTTCTGTCAGGAGCTACTCTCGCGACTGTTCGACCATGCAAAAACATGCTTTAAGTTCGCAGCGACGCTGCTAATACTTCTGCCGTAATTCCCTCTGCATCCGACCATGCTTCTTTTTCTCTACCAGCAACTGATAATCACGTGATGGTTCAATGCTCGGACCTGTGCACAACACAGTCCAACAAAACGTCGCGCATTGGTGTTTCCAATACCCTGTCATCCATACAATCGGGATTTTTGACAAATTCAACGTTTAATAGCTGTAATTTAACAATCAATATGAATTTGTAACTTTGTTTGTCTATTCGAATAAAATTGTATGAAATGTTCTTTTGTTTCCAGCGTACTATTTTTTAAGCCGTCTATTACGTCACACAATCAGTGAGAAGGCGGGAATTATTTTGATTGACATATTGGCTGTTCCCAGAATGTTTACATTGCCGACAGATTCGGTATATACCGGTTTTTCTTTCTTATTTGTATGACGCATTCGAGAAGTTTGTAAAAAGAATGTTAGGAAAAATATTGTAAATATAAGAATTGACTGTCATTTTTTCCTGGGTTATCAAGGAATGAACCAGATTTTAAAACTAGCAAATCTAAAATGAACTGCTTCGCAGTTCATCAGATTTGCTAGTTTTAAAATCTGGTTCATTCCTTGATAACCCAGGAAAAAATGACAGTCAATTCTTAAATAACAATACCCCCAAATAACGATTTATAGGAATACCCTCAAATAACGACATATAGCAATACCCCCCAAAAAACGATTAATAGCAATACCCCAAAATAACGACATATAACAATACCCCAAATAACGATATATAGCAATACCCCCAAATAACGATTTATAGCAATACCCCCAAACAACGACATATAGCAATACCCCCAAATAACGACACATAATAATACCCCCAAATAACGACACATAGCAATACCCCCAAACAACGATATATAGCAATACCCAGAAACAACGACACATAGCAATACCCCCAAATAACGACATATAGCAATACCCCCAAATAACGACATATACCCCCAAATAACGATTTATAGCAATACACACAAACAACGATGTTATGCATTACCTTTAAACAACGATATACAACAATACACTAAAACACCGAGCATATACAACAATCCCCTAAAACATCTAGCATACTCCCAAACATCGAGATATAGCAATGACCTCAAATAAAGATCTAAAGAAACACCTCCAGTATATATTTACTACCTCTGAGCGGGTACCGCTGCTGGTGGAGAAAACTCCCCGAGGGAGGTTTGTTCCCTCATGCAAAGCATTCCTTAGCTGGATTTGGATTCATATAGTTTTGGAACTTTAGATTCATTTATTTACAACTATTTTGCTTATGTTTTTTTATCTATCAAACTTTAGGCCCCTAGTGTCACCGATGAGAAATGATTTTATAGGTATTTGTGTTATATATAAAGAACACGGTTACGTAATTGAAAACCGGGTCGTGTAAACACAACTTACAAAACGGTGAAATACGATGAATGAAACGTATAATTTCATTGAATTTGTTATTTGTGACTTTGTATGGGATACGTATACGTAACACCATTGCGAATTAACACCATTTTGATATGAATGACGGTCAATTAATGCAGTTTATCAGGTTTCCCTTTTGATTCATTCGATTATTCGCACATCGCATGCTTCAAGATAATAATAATCATCTTTACATATGTGACCAACAGGTTAGAGAATCCGTTTATTTACAGCTAATAGGAATGAAATTTTAGAACATGAATCTCACGGATTGTGATTAGAAGTTATCTATTTTTAAAAAATGTATATATTTCAGAAAATCAAAAAAAAAAAAAAAAAATAAATAAAAAAATAAATAAATAAATAAATAAATAAATAAATAAAATTGAAAAACTTAATGCAGCTTTAAGGGCCGTTTTAAAAGTAACCAGTAAACAAAGAGAATTAAAACTATTTTCAGATGTACTTTCTTACGACTAAACGACTAAAATAATTACTCTTTATTTCTAAATTTAAAAAAAAATGAAATAAAATTAATATTGAAAATCTAAAAGAATTCTATCATTTAATAAATTACAGCTTACCTTTTTACAGCTGCACCTAGTCCGATTATTTTAAGATGTACAGATAAATGATACCTTCACTCCAAATGGCTAAATGTGCGATTGTTACCACACAATTTTATACTTACCTGACAAACGGATTCTATTTAATCATCAAAGGCCAAAAACAGGATGCGAAACTGAAGTGCAAAAACATGAATTAAATATAAGCTTATTACCATTTACATGCATAATATATAAAATGTAAATAAATGATATATTTGTATTATTTACATGTAGTTTACTCAGTAATTTCATATATAATGCCATAAACATGTCTCAAATTCTAATTTGAACTTTAGACGCAATATGTTGCCATACATTGTAGAAAAAACGTAATAAACTTTTTTGCATATATTTAAGTGTATGTAAACTAAATGTCAAACCAATACGTTTGTGTAACTTTGTACAAGCCGGACGTGTTTACGGCTTATTTACTTAATACATACAGAAAGACATTGAATAATAAACTTCAGTTTTTTTATATGAACTACATATATTGTATTATTACGCAATATACTAAATGAATATGAGTGACTCATGATTTAGGTTTATTAACACTACATAACCATTATAAAAAATTTCTAATATAAACAACTGAAAAATATCTACTGGGCAACAGGCAACAACAAACGCAACCAAGAATACCATATATATATAGAGAGAGAGAGAGAGAGAGAGAGAGAGAGAGAGAGAGAGAGAGAGAGAGAGAGAGAGAGAGGGGGGGGGGGGCAACGAATCCAGTTCATAATTTATAGACAAAATACTTTATCAAACAACATGTTTAGGAGATCTAATCGGCGTCGACTGGTTTTATCTTAAAAGACAAAAAGGCTTCTTGGTTGATTCCAACATTATGGAAAACTGATATAGTATTATATCATTTTAACTCAAGAGGTACACTGGTGTGTTTTAATGACTCCTTTTTTATTGGTTTAAAGAAAATGTGACCGAACAACCTGCGGTATAAAAGATTTATAGAAGATCCGCGTCTACTATATATATGTGAAATGAGTGTTTTGTTGGATATCAAAACAGCTTTTCTGACAAATGAAAAAGAAGGAAAAGGATCTAAAAACCAATCAGGATCCTTAAATAATGTTTATTCATCAATGGCGTTTCAAGCGTTTTGATTTTATACTTAAATTGTAATGTCATATATACCATTTTCATAAATGATACATTCAAAAAGTGGTATATGACAGTGTTATCATTGTATTGATTAAGCGCTCTACTGTTTACCTGGTTTCTTTCAAATAGAAAAGGACCAAGCAGTTACACCTGTATTAGTATGTGCCAAAGTCAAGAAGAACCAATATCCATCCAGAAAAAAAACTACACCTGATAATTTATGCTTTTTATGAGAAATAAAACTCATCCGACTGGTCGGGGAAGGACAGTGTACAATAAAATAGCCATATACACTAAACGGCCATCACCTAAGCCGGCCCTTGAGCCAGCAAAACACCCAACCAGGTACAACCAACGATATAACCACGCTGATTATTTACCCAGCTAAGGCCTAACTTTGAAAATTCTTTGTTTGCTGTTTTACGACCCATACTATCCACTGTGGTAGGTAAATAGGAAAAAGTTTTTATTTTTTATTTGAAAACTATTACACTTAAGAAAAGTTTAAATTTGTTCCATATGTCTCTTTTAAAACACATTTTACTAAAGTCTTCTGTGTCCCTCCATGTGTTTTCTCCCATGGAAAACACAGCAAATTCCCTTACTACTGCTCACAGGTTGTCTCGCTTGCCAGGGTTATTGCCGTTTAATACTGTTTTTAATGTTGTATGAAAAGCAAAAAAAAAAAAATGAATTGATGGCAATTATTTTTTTTTTTTAATTTCATTTTAGGCCTTATAAACCGAGGTAAAGATCGAAAAGACCCACAGCAACCAGAAGTAGGAACAATTGAATGGACCGAAATAATGCTTACAACTGAAGTCATTCTTATATGGCAAGCAAATTGCACAATTAATCAAGAAACCTACATTTACGCCGTAAAACCTAATTTTTTCGGTCGTGAAACCTACTTTAACGGCCATAAAACCAGGTTTTGCGCCGTAAAACCTACTTTTGCGATCGCAAAACCTATTTTTCCGATCGTAAAACCTACTTTACGGTCGTAAAACCTAATTTTACGGTGTAAATTGCATAATAATTCGTAAAACTAGGTTTTGCGATCGCAAAAGTAGGTTTCACGGCTCAAAACCTGGTTTTACGACCGTAAAAGTAGGTTTAACGACCGCAAGATTTCACATAAAGAAACATCTCTCTTTTAGTTTTTTGGGTTTTTTTTTTAAGTCAGAAACCCGTGACACAGCAAATAAACTGTCTGGATTATGTTCGTAAAACCCATCCAATTAGTTATTTTTTCAGCATTCAAAGTAAATAAGCGGAAGGTTGTGAGTTCAAACCCATGTCGGATCATACAAAATACATTAAATTTAAGATGTTGCTTTCTTGTTTGGAGCTCGAATTTAAGAGGACCGACTGGTTCACCTGGTGTAATGAAAATATGACAGGGGGAAAAGTATGCTTGTCTGCGGCGCATTGACTCACTGAGTTAGCACCTTTTTAAAAAGCACTTGGAAAGAGGGCGCCCTATAACAAAGCAGATTATAATACATACAAACACATATCGCACATACACAACCTTGTTCTTTAATTATATGGGATTATTAATAATAATAATAATAATAATAAAAATGAGGATGATGATGTGCAAACGTAGTCATCAAATCTTTATAGCTATTTCAAGTAATAACCTCAAAAGTTAAGATCAATCTTGCTAACAGTTTTCAGCGCGTGTAATTCAAAATATCTGACAAAAGCATTTCAGTGTTTATTTTACCATTTTTGGGAATTGGGCCAGGGCCTGAGCAAATGGGAATTTTCACGTCATTTTGAGACAAATTGGGAAATTTTTATGTTGCATAAATCCCCCAAAACAAAAATCACAATGATGATGTGCATGAATTAATAAATAATACTGATATACAAATCACATTTAAAATCATAATTTCTTATTTTCTCTTTCACAACAATAAATTTAATTAATTTACAGCAAGATTTTTTTTGGCATCATATTTCTTCAATCTGTAAATGATATTTCTACTTCGCTCACAAAGGGGTAATTTTATTTGTAAACATTTTAGTCACCGATCCAGATACCGAAAAATAAAATTTTCAATATGATTGGGAATTTCTAGACCAAATTTGGGAAATTAGTAGTTTTTTTTATGATTGTGAATGGTGCCCAATTTCGGTCCCAAATTCAGCCAAAAAAAAAAAAAAAAAAAAAAAAAAAAAAAAAAAAAAAAAACACTGTATTTAATGTAAACATTCAAATACCCTAGCTCCTTTTCATGATGAAATCTGCACCAGTTTGATATATAAAATTTTGAATTTTTATAAATAAAAAAAAATTAAAAACTAAATTTTGAATTTGCTATTTAAAATAAAACAAATTATTGTAAATGACGACAGGATATGATAAATGGAATTTTGAAGTCATACTCATTTATAAAAATTACCTTATAGAAATTATTTGTAAGTAAATAATCAAACTATCAAACTAATGATCAGCTATAGAAGCACATATGACCACCTGATGCACTTGAAAAGTAACAAATATAACTAGCACAACATTACGCGTAGCTCGCCTGTTAGTTTTCTTTTGTTAAGAGATCGTTTTGTAGCCTGAAGTGAAAACATTACCTTGTAGGAGTGAAGCGTATTTTTTATTGTTAAAAATATCAAAATTTGTTGTAATTTAGTTTCAAGTTATACCGAACAGATTTAAAAAAAATGCCTTTTTTCACCTTTAAAATAATTACACTTGATGAAATGAAAATCATGGGATCTTTCTGAGGACGTGGCACGTTAAACATTTCTAACTGCACATTGCCCTTAGCACACTGCTGCAAAGGTCAAAATTGCTGCCCCTCCACCTATAGCTGGTGGCGTCGCAATATAAGTGAAGTATTCTTGACTGGGATGTAAAACCCCATTTAATCAATCAATGAATAAATAAATCAAACAATTTTGGTCATAATTGAAACATAACATGTGTCATTGGAAGTCTTACTCCATCGAGTGTTTATCATTCAATGTCATAAGTTGTTTTTATTCGAATGTTGAATACGTAACTAACTTTCAATTTTTTCTTTATTTTTTAACATTGCATGTTGATTCTGCTCAACTTTTCAGTACAAGTAGGTTTAATTCAAAGTACTAAAGGTATTAAAACAAGCCTTAGAATTGGAGGATGTCATTTATATAGCATGGTATGATTTGATATTCAACAATAAATATTGCAGATAATAATAAATAATAATAAAAACGTGTAATTGCTGAATACAATTTACAGAGTTTAAAAAATCCGGCAAAAATTTTTTTTATGTTATTTTCATTTTAAAATGGGATCTTTTTACCCATGATAACACTGGAATTGTGATATGTGATAACACTGCTGTTTGTGATTCGTGGTTACGCTGGAATTTGTGTTCCATGATCTGCAATCATTTAGAGCCGTTATCGATTTGTGAATATAGAATGTACATGTTTACATTTAAAATCTGAAGTCTAGTTAAAATTGCCCAGATACTAGATACGTTAACATGTAAATGTTTACCTTTACAGGTCAACTAATCAGGTACAACTGATAATGTCTTCTTGTTAGCTAGAATTTATGTAAAAGGTCAAAATATATCAGCAGAACACTTGAACATGGCTTAATACGAAAAAAGGTATGTATGTATGTAGTACATGTTTCGTTCTGCTCTTATTCCTGAGGCAAATACAGCGCAAGACTCTGTTCTGTGTGTCAAACAGGGTGTCTATCTATCTTAGCCAACATTTACCACAAATACTTGTAGTGAAGGAACTGTCACTTTTACGGTAATGGAGTGAAGGGCAGAAATGGATTTTTTTTCATTGAAATTAAGGTTGTCAGTTATGAGATGGTGGTGGAAACCGGAGTACCCGGGTAACCACCGATCCTCGTCAAGCGAACTAACATTTTTTCACTTTTTATCGCGAGTGGGATTCGAACCGAGGCAGTGAGAGGCACTGTGATCTTAAGCACGATTAGACCACTCACCCACCGAAGCTTCTCTTAACAAGCAGAAATACGTTGTGCTCAAGAGATCGTTGGTACCTTGCCTTTTAATTCATAATCGCTTGATCAATTAATTTTATAACGTGTATTAAAATATCTTGATAGGATTTTTCATACCTAAAAGTCTAAAATTTATTCAAGCAAGGCTTATCTATAGCCATAGCTCATAAAATGCTAAACAAGGTTCATAAAAAGCCATAGCCCATACAATGCTAAACCAGGTTCAAAAATAGCCGAAGCTCATAAAATGCTGAACCAGGTTCACAAATAGCCACAGCTCATAAAAAGCTAAACCAGATTAACCAGGTTTATCAAAAGCCGTAGTTCATAAAAAGCTAAACCAGGCTTATCTATAGTCATAGCTCATAAAAACCTAAAACAGGCTAAGCTATAGTGTTAGATCTTTTTAAAAGCTAAACGAGGTTTATCAATAGCCATAGCTCATAAGAAGCTAAACCAGTTTTATCAATAGCCATAGCTCAAAAGCTAAACCAGGTTTATCAATAGCAATAGCTCATAAAAAGCTAAACCAGGTTTATCAATAACCATAGCTGAAAAGCTAAACCAGGTTTACCAATAGCCATAGCTCATAAAAAGCATACATAAGAACAAAAAACAAGAAAAGATTCCATTATGGTTACATCATTCAACAAAGGATATAATAAAATATAGAAAAACTGCCATTATGTATTGTGCAAGGAATAGAATAGGATAAACGCATTATAAAACAAGGTAAAAGCTGTAAACATACAGTAAAAACCTACAAAACAAAAATCCGTATAAATTTTGTATTACGTCTTGATCATTAACAGGATAGATTTCAATATTTCAGGTACATACGGGTATAAACATCCAACAAAATTACCTGCCAAAACTTGATCTGCCACACACGCACACACCTCGGAAACCCACTCCCCACCAGTGACAAAACCGGAAATGAACGTGGGATATTTCATTTACATGACATGCGCATGCGTCATCTGTGTTGTATCTGCTTCATCAACGGTAGAGGTTGAAACAAAACTTGGAATAATCAGAGGATTAAACATAACTCGAAACAATCAAATTGTTTTACAGTTTCTTCAAGTACCTTATGCACAACCTCCAATTTATGCTTTACGCTTTCACAAACCAAAGAAATTTTTGTCGTGGATAGGCGTTTTGAACGCAACAAAATTTGGTCCAGTTTGCCCGCAAATATTATCAAACAGATACAAGAAAATACTAGAGAACCCAAACATCTCTGAAAACTGTTTACATTTATATATTTATATTCCAAACGGCATTGATCAACGTCATCCTAAACCAGTGATGGTTTATATTCACGGAGGTGGATACTATTCAAAATCTGCAACTTTTTATGACGGATCGGATCTTGCTTTAAAGGGAGATGTTATAGTTGTTTTAATTAACTACAGGTTAGGAATGTTTGGTTTTATGAGCACTGAGGATAATACTTCCAAAGGAAATTATGGACTATGGGACCAAATTCTGGCGTTAAATTGGATAAAAGAGCACATTTCTAGCTTTGGGGGCGACCAAACAAAAGTGACCGTATTTGGACATTCTGCTGGTGGCTACAGCATTGGAATTTTATCACTTTCTCCCCTTACTGAAGGCCTTTATCAGCGAGCCGTTTCCATGAGTGGTTTTGGAACTTCCGAAAGAGCTATCACACACGGTGCTAAGAATACAACAGTGAGACTAGCGAAACTTTTATCGTGCATCGACGAAAGCATGGAAACTGAATCTGTTGATACATCAAGCATAGTGCATTGCATTCGAACTAAACCTATGTCGGCCATTTTAAAGGCAACTGCATCAATCAAGGCAGATCACACTAAAGCTTTAAGTTTTATTATGTCACCAGGCCCTGTGGTTGATAACGAAATTATTCTAGATATACCAAAACGATTACTTACCGATCCATCATCTGCATCATTTAAGCGTTTTAGTTCCATCGATTATATGGCGGGAACAAACGACGCTGATGGCGGATTATTAAGAAGCAGAATATCCAGCGACATCAGGTTGTCAAACTACACGTCTGAAGGAATAACCACACATGCTTTTTGTAACATAGTTTATACCACGTTTAGCAGATGATTATTTCCAAGCAAACAATAATGTTTCAAAAGCTGTATGCAATAAATATAAAAGTTTATCAAGTCATTTTAATCAAGGGCAAAGGAGCATTGAAATGTACGGCGATATGATGTACACTAGTGAAGCGGTGCGGACATTGAGGACACATTCAAAATATTCAAATCATACAT
Organism: Tegillarca granosa; assembly: GCA_029721355.1. Classification (NCBI taxonomy): domain Eukaryota; kingdom Metazoa; phylum Mollusca; class Bivalvia; order Arcoida; family Arcidae; genus Tegillarca; species Tegillarca granosa. The sequence continues at coordinate 26,485,252 of CM056605.1, forward strand.
CATACCAGTTTATATTTACTCATAAGCCGTCATTTACAATTCTGAAAACTCTTCCAAAATGGATGAAAGGAGCTTACCATGGGTTTGAAATTCCTTTCATATTCGAAGTCCGACATATAACTATAGCAACGAGGAGTTATTTTTAAACAACGCAATGATGATGTACTTGACAAATTTTGCAAGATATGGGTAAGACATGTTTAAAGCTGCATTAAGTTTACCAATTTTCTGAATTTTTTTTTGATTTTCTAAAAATATATTTTTTTAAAAGTAGATATCTTCTAACCACGATCCGTGACATTCATTTTCTAGAATTTCATTTTTTTAGCTGTAAATAAACGGAATCCTCTGACCGGTTGGTCAGTGTTCTACGATGGTAATTATGAGCTTGAAGCATGCGCACGGATGTACGGAAAAGCCTAGAATCGAAAGTGAAACATGACAGATTGCATTAATTGTCCTTCATTTATATCCAGATGTATTTGAAATGGTGTTATTTATCCCTTACTTAGTCACAAATGACAAATTTAAGGAAGTTCTGTGTTTAATTTATCGTATTTCAACATTTTGAAAGTTTGTGTTTAAATGACCCGGGTTTTGATGACGTAACCATGTTCTAATATTAGATCCGAAATGCTGCATCTCGCTGGGTAAATACTGCAATTTCTGTATTTATTCGAGCTTTTATCGTTGAAACAAATGTAACATTGTTCATTAGGAACATCATTTATTAGATTAGGACCGTTTTAATTTTTTCTTTGGAAAACTTAATGCAGCTTTAATATCTCTTACTGTTTCTTTTTTCATGCTTTTAAAGAAAGAAACACACTAGCGTAAATATACTGTTATGGTGATGCAGTCAGCTGTAAGTCACATGAATCCGGTGATTAAGGAATAATTATTTTTTAAATGGTCACTACCATGATAGCAGTTTATTATACGGCAATGGTCAGAAACATTTCATCCCTTCAAATCTTTCATCCTTATAACGTCATTAAACTGCAACACTAGGGGTTGTCTAGTCACGTATGGTAAAGAAGTCTTTATGACACATTGAGATAATTCTGTCATATATGCGAGAAAATGAAATATCAGAATCTTTAGTTTATTGAAACAGAAAGATAACATTTCGTTTGATGTAAAATTTGCTTTTACCGTTTAGTGTAAGTTGGTAACATTTCGTTGACATTTTAATTCGTGTGTCTGCAGGGTATTTATTCCTTGTAGAAAAAACCTTTTATTTTTCTATACTTAAAATTTTGCGATTATTATTGTATTTTCCTTCCCTTTTATTTCAGGAACCCAAATGGCATCACTACGAAAGAACATCCGAATGATTTACCACTTTGGAAGGAATTCGATATAAAAAACGAAAATTATATAAACTTCAACACAAACGTGACCATTGGAAAACACCTTTACCAAGATAGAATGAAATTCTGGTTAGAAACTGTTCCAAGCATTTTGTCAGGAAACCAAACACCAACTGATCATATTCCATCAAACTCGGCGTTACCGGTACCTTGTCGCTTATTGTATAGTTTTCTTGTTTTATGTTGCTTGCCTTTCATTTACAACTAATTACAATATAATTGGGTTTTTTTTTTATTTTTCGGCACGATGATTTTTGTTGTTTTGTTTAATTAGAACAAAGTTTAAAGTAAGCATACCCAGTCTCTAATTTCACAATCATTTCTTTACATGAAAATTTCCTTTAAACTAAATCTGGAACATTTTGAAATTTGAATATTTTTATTAGTTTTTGAATGTTTGTGAAAAAAGGTTCACGTTTTTTTTAATCTCTTCCAGCGTATCATCTTTAATCTAATTTTGATTTTAAAATCTATGAAAAATAAAATTATAAATTGACAAAAAATGTCAGTTAAAAGAAAGAAGAATAGAAGAATGTGATTCCCCAGCAAACTTCTTCTTGATCAACTTTTTTTCTTTCTTTCTTTCTTTCAGACCAAGTCGGTAGGTGTCGGTAAGCATAAGTGGGCTAAAACGATTCACTGCAACTAAAATCAGTTATATACATAAAACACAAATTCTTGTGATCTACTGTAGCCAACTTTTTGAGTGTTTACACATTAAACATTATCTGTGAATTATAAGCCAGCATTTGCACATTAAACACAAATATGTTTGATCTACTGTAACCAATGTACGCGTAAAATACGTGTACCTTACTGTAACCAACTTTAACAAATCTGTACACATGAAACAAATACGTGTTCTGGAAATTTGAGTTACTTTATAAAACCTCTTTGCAGTGTTAATAATTTAGATTTTTCTTACATGCTACATTCTCATGAAATTAATTTGCCAAGATTTGAGCTAACTGCACACTTTCCTTTATTTTACAAACAAATAATGTTATTTTTTAATAGATGTAAAAAAGCATCAGAATATTGGAGATCTTTCTGTTGACACTTTGTTGTCACAAAACATATGGAATAACCGACTATTTATATATAAGGATAAATCTCTTTGTTTTAAATCTTGGGTTAAAAGTGGTATTTTATACGTAAAAGACTTATTTAAAAATGATGGATCCTTAAAAAAGATTGAACAATTTTCTGATGTTTGAGTACAAAAGTCTAATTGGTTGTGTAAATACAATATAATTAAGAATGTTTTTTTTTCAAAAATTATGTACTAATTACGACTGCACATAAGGTAGATTTATTCATATAAGAAAAAATGTTGTCAGATGGGTTTTTATTGATAATACATATCACAACATTTTAGACAAAAAAAGCTCCTTCTTTTATAAACTTTTTTAAAGAAAAAATTTCAAAAACTTTTTATGGAAAAATATTGTGAAATTGTTTTGGTTTGGGTACTAAAACTTCATGGGAAAATATTTATCACAATAAACTTTCAACAATGATAGACACACCAAGTTGCTGAATTTAATTATATACTAATTAACAAACTCCTTTGTAACTTGAATGTATTAAGTAGATGGAAAAACGTTTCTGGTAGTTGTAGATCAAGTCATTGTAGCGAAAATTCCGAACATCTTCTCATTTTCATGCAAAAATGTTAATACACTTTGGACAAAAATCGGAGAAATCCTAAAATTTAGTATATCATGGAAGATTATTGTTCTTGGATTTTACCATGAACAAAACAAAAAAAAAAAACACTTTCCTTTAATAATATTATTTCTTTCATTGCTTTTAAAATTTATAAATACAAACTGCAATGCCGTTTTAATGAACAGAAGGAAACTGGAAAAGAATTGATTTTGTCAAAAACAGTTTGTCTTTTTATTCTACTGTTCTTAATCATATAGGAAAATATAGATATACTGTGTTTACCTTGAAATCAATACAAAAACATATCTGATTCTGTACTTTTTATCTTTTTTTCTTTCATCTTTTTTCTTTATACATGTATTATGTAGGTATTGTTAAGTTTTGTATAGATATATTGCAATTGTCATTGAAATATAGTTTTATTCAATAATAATAATAATAATAATAATAAAAAAACAATATATATATTTTTCATATAAGCATAAAGAAAGATTGTTTAAAAAAGTTATATAATATTAAATGTATCAGTTACATGTATATGAAATGTTAAACTGTACGATATAATATCCATTCGGTCCTACCGATCAGATTATTATCTTTAATTTTGTCTTGTAATGTTATATAAACATTTACTTGTATATGTGCTGCAAGTATTATGTGTATTATTTTGTAAATAAAGTTTATTTTAAAAAATACGTGTAATTTACTGTAACCAGCTATAGCCATTGTGTACACATAAAACAAAAACGTGTGACCTACTATAGTTAATTTTAATTGTTGGCTGAATCATAAATAAATGTGATCTACTCTATACAGCTTTTACCTGTGTTAACACATTAAACAGCAATCCATGTGATGCACTTCAACTTACTTGTGTATTAGTGTTAACAACGTACCGGTAAACCTTGGACGTTTAAAACAAACAACAAAAAAGTATCATATTAAACACTTAGTCTGGTATATTCAAAGCAATGTTCCTCAAAATTAATGCATCCATAAAGAACACACACACACACACACACACACACACACACACACACTAGTCATAAAACACAAATGTATAAGAAGCCGATCTCCATACATTTTCCCAGATCTATAGACGGTCCATAAATTGGTTGGAATTTTTTTTTCTCACTTTACTACTGGTTCTCCATCTGCTACCTACATTAAAACAACGATAAAGGGTGGTAATTCAAGAAGTAACATTTTGGAAACTTTGAAATTCCGTGGCGATAAGTATCAAAACGCGACAAAAATAATTGCAAATAACTAAGAAGCATTATAATAAGTTTTTACTGTACATGTACAATTCTCTTCTTAAATAGTTGTTTTTAAACTAAATCACGTTTGTAAACTAAATTTGTATGTTGGCGTTTCCTACCGGATGACCTTTCTCTTGTTTGTTTCTATGTCAAGGTCGTCAAAGTAGTGGTCGTTCTATTGTATGTATTATCAGATTGTAAATAGTCTTTCATGATCCTTTCTGTTCTCTTTTTAAGAGGTCTTGGGTCTGAATCCTTGTCTGTCACTCCGCATGATAATGATGATTTTTGGATATTAATATGACCATTTTGGAAGTTCTGATATTCGACATCTACATTTCCTGAACGTATATTCTGTGCCATCATTTCGTTTGAAGACGACTGGTTCCTGGAAGATGGATAATAGTGACCATCCGAGGAATAAACTTGTAAGCCGTTAGTAGAAAGATCTATCGGTCCGTCAAGAACCTGATAAGCGTCGCTAATTGCAGATCCTAATTTGATACAGTTATTATTTTCGTGATGTTCATGAAACGAAGACTCACTATCCGAACAAATAAGAATTGGCGTACTGCTAGAACATATACTGTTGGTATTATCATCATTTCTTCTAAGCGTTGAAGCCAAGGGAGTTGGACAAATATCAAAATCACTTGGACATTTTGGGACATCGATAACTGGTTTTACTTCTTGTTCTTCTTGAAAGCATGTTACCAATTGACCGTTGCTATCCGAGTTCCGAACTTTTGCATTGTTTAAATATTGCTGCCAACTAAAAAAAAAGGTAATAAAGGATAATTTGGTTTTTGTTTATTGAATAGTTGTTAAAGATCGCATAAGCAATTTTTTAAATAATGGCGACAAGACAAATGCTGTTATTTACTTATTTACTATAGGGATTAATAAAAAATCAAGTTCAAATGGTGCGTGAGTTACGTGTAAGTGCTTTTTTGATTTGCTTTGTACCTGTGTCACTTTGGGTAATACAACTAAAGGATATGTCGCAGAAAAAACGGCATACCCATAAGAACTTAAAACCAAAATTGGATCAAAGACTCAATGGGCCTGGTTGTTTTTTAAATTTCTATTGAATGGGTGTAAAGTGTGGAAGAAATTTTAAATAATTGCACAGAGCAAGGTGCACAAGTTGTTTTTTTTAAATACTTCACAGAAAGTCATGAAAAATGGGGAATAGGTCCAACAATGACAATATATATATGAAAGAGTAATGAAACATGTATATAAATATGTATTAGGAAAATCTCAATCATTTTAACATTTTCTAAAGCTACAGTAAATTGAAAAAATGTGCACCAGAAACTTGCATTGGAATGGACTGGATGAGATGGACAGAACAGGACAGATAGGCAACAGGGTGACAGCACTAGCTTTCCACACTTTCATCCAGAAGCTAATAAACCATGACTTTTAGAACATAAACATTTTTGTAGTTTTCTTTCATATATGTATGATAATCCTTTTTTTAAAGATTTGAAATTTAAAACCTGTCACAGTAGGAAGTAATGGCATAAAGGTTTCACTACATCATTTGAAGTCAGGTGCACATCTTTGATAATCTTTTGATATATACAGTACGAAGTCACTAAGTTTCAAATTCTGAAAAAACGGGAAAAAATTCCTGAAATATTTCCAAAAAGTCAGGTCCACATCTTCAATATTTATAGAAACATTCTGTGAAGTTGAAAGGTTTTTTATTGAAAACTGTAGGAAGAGTTGAGTTCACAAAGTAGGTACCCCCAGTTCAAATACTTGCTAAAAAAAGCCTAAGTTTCAAAGTATTGAAAAATGGGGGGAAATCTTGAAATATTTCCATGAAGTCAGAGGCACATCTTCATTATATATAGAAACATTCTGTGAAGTTTCAGGGTTTTTGGTTTAAAACTGTAGGATGAGTTGAGTTCACAATGTAGGTACCCCCAGTTCAAAAACTGGCTAAAAAGTGACTAAGTTTCAAATTCTGGAAAAATGGGAAAAAATCTTGAAATATATCCATGAAGTGAGGTGCACATCCTCAATATATATAAATAATCGTGAAATTTCAAGGCTTTTGGTTAAAAACTGTAGGAGGAGTTGAGTTCACAAAATTGGTACCCTCAGTTCAAAAACTGGCTAAAAAGTGACTAAATTTCAAAGTCTGGAAAAATGGGAAAAAATCTTGAAATAATTTTATAAAATCAGGTGCACATCTTCAATATATATATAGAAACATTCTGTGAAGTTTCAAGGCTTTTGGTTAAAAACTGTAGGAGGAGTTGAGTTCACAAAGTTGGTACCCTATTTTCCCTGCCCGCCCAACCGCCCGACATTCACCATACTATAAACCGGATTTGCACTCCGTGCAACACGACCAAACATTAATTATGTACAATTATGCATAAAATGTTTCCTGATAAATGACATCACAAAAAGTAACCATCTGTTTCATCAAAATTTCTACTTGTTATTAGATGCCAATTGTTCTCGTATCGGAAACCTTCTAGTCAAAATCGTCACATGAAGATATTTACAAACCCCTTTTTTAATACATTATGGTTTTCACACCTGTTGACATCTACTTGTAATGATGTTCCGCTACCTTTGTTACTACTATCATAACTACTGTCATAATATAGTGAATCATAAGGGTCCACTAAATCTGCTCTAAATCTGGACTGTCCCCTGGCAGCCTCTACAAAAAACAAGGTCAGATAATGTTAAAAGGAGAACAACCCGTTACTACAATTCCTGAGCTCCTCTCCTAAAGTAATAAATGATATTGGTCAAATGCCAAAATTCTTAGTGCAAAAAATTGCAATGTTTTTGTGATATTAAACACTTATTCCCAAACGTATTTGAACATGTTTTGAAATTCTTACATAAAGTACAAAATGTAATATGAACCAAAATTGTAACTGAATTTTTTAAATGTGTTTAATCAGGCTATGCCTTCAGTAAAAACTAAAAATTTACACAGTTTTAATTGGGTTTAATCTGACAGAGGCATGCAATAAACGCAGATGAAAAGCCAAATGGCAATTTCAATCAAAGCGATCAAAGTGTCAACAAAATGAAAATGTCATTTTATATATTTTTTTTTCTTTTTTAATTTTCTGGATAAAAAATAAATAACTGAGAAATAACCTTCAAATAAAATATCTGCATGTGCATCCTGATCGGTTTCTGCAGGTGGGAAAGGAAATGGCCAAAGTTCATCAGGAGTTAGTATTTCGTCTTTTTTCGACTTCGGAGTCCCTGCGTTCTTAATTACACTATCCTTGCTATGACTCTTTATTTCTTGACTGGGCTTCTTCTCCTCTTCTTCCAACTCTCCCGCTTTTCTTTTTCTCTTTTTTCTTTTTTTAAATCAAAACAAATCTTTATTAAATTCAATAATCAGAAAAATATGCAACAGACATGCTGAAAAACTTCAGCTTATTATAGCTGATGAAACATTCTCCTCTGGAAATCGGGTTTCGTATCAGATTAAAGTAATCAAATGGATACACGATAGCATCTGTTTATTGTCAAACCATTGTCACTAGGACATCAATGCATAGCCGTCAAGGGTTTTCAAAATTAAGCGTGTGACAATCCGAAGAATCCATGCGACTATACATATACATCATTATTCGCATGCCAGACTAGTGGGTCCAGAGGTGGCATTACATTCACTCCTCATGAAAAAAAATGAAATAATGGTGTTAAACGTGCATTCTGTTGGAATTTGAGAAAATTGTATTATCTGTATTAGATCACGATTATAAAGAGACAAACTTCAAAACAACAAAATATATGAAACAGAATATTGGTATAAATTTTACGAATTTTGGTCTCAATTTTCAAAGTTGAAAAAGCACCCCGGGTTTGAAAAATTAACCCCGGGTCACTTTTCAACCCGGGTTAAAATACTTCATTACACCGGATATATGAATTTAGTACCGCCACTGAAATTGTACACAAACTTATAATAGATCTATGTCGTCAGTTTATATTTTCTGGATAGTTTGATAATCAAAAATGCGTGAAATACACTCGCAATTCGTGACTTGACAGGTAAGGCACTGTACAAGAATAAGAATCCTTTTCAACCGAATTGTTCATGTCGTCAGTATGCTTGAAATGACAAATCACCTGATCATAACCATAAGTTTACATTTTTGCTACATCTTTAGCTGAAGCCATCTTCTTTTGCTTAAGCCACCTAGGTAGGCGTGACATAATCTCTGAAACGTTCAACACTTAATCCTAAAAAAATCAACCTAATGATAATTTAGTCTTGTATTAGGTAGTGATTTTTCTTGCAACTTCATTTATAACAGGTGACGTCTCGTTATTACTACATGTTTAATTTGTTTTTACTTAGATGTAGAACTTTTTTCTTTACGCCTTTTATTACTTACTTCGATAATGGTGACACCTTTTGCTTTTTATCACTTGTTGATGGTGTCTGTGGTGAAGCGTTGTCTTTATCTTTCCTTTTTACTGTCTGGCGCTCTGTCGATTTCTTTGTTCGCTTTTTTTAGGATTTTTTGGTACATGAGTTTTGGCGTTGTCATTAGACTCGGTAACGGTGTCTTTGGTAACGGTGTCTTTGGTAAAGGTTTTTTGGTAACGGTGTCTTTGGTGACGGTGTCTTTCCAATCAAGTTCTTGTTTTATCTCCAGATTATAATCTACAAAAATTAGCATAACACTATTGCTACAATAAGCTCATCATTTCTATATGTCCAAGACTTGAAAATTGGTATTGACTGTTCTTTCGCCAACCACTCGGCGTTTAGAAATAAAAGTCACAGTGTCTTTCGGATGAGACCTTAAACACTGATGCCTAAAGAACCTTCCCTGAACATTGCCCTGAGCGCATTGCAAAGGTAAAAATTTCTGCCTCTTCACCTATAGCTGGTGATATAAGTGAAATATTCTCTGGGAGGTAAAACCCCATTAAATCAAATCAATCAATTTCTATGTGCGGTAGCAACTAAGTGGATGCTAATATAATGTTAAACACATCCGCAAGAGGACTGTGAACTTCGAAACTTCAAACCCTGGTCTGATAAAGCTTTATTATAAAGTCTCCTATTTCAATGGGGGTCATAATTTAACAGAAATAGCAAAAACCGTCCAAAAATAAGTCCAGATCTTATACGATTTACGTGTTAGAAGAAACATAAATACCTCTCTAATATGATAAAACTTATATACGATCTGACGAAGCAAAACTCGATCTGTCTTAAGGTATGCATGTAGCAAATTTTACACTGTTCACACACACACACACACACACACACACACACACACACACACACATATATATATATATATATATATATATATATATATATATATATATATATATATATATATATATATATATTACCATCTTCTCTGAAGCTAACACTTGGTGGCCTACCTCTTCTTGGTATCGATACCTTGCACTGTTTATCGTCTGTCGGTTCATGTTTCGCTGGTGCCGTTGTTTTCAAAGCTGAAAGGTTACATTTTGAAAGAATTCAAAATTAGATTAGTTAACCATAATGTCAAAACTAAGTTAACCAGTAATTTTTGAAAATACCACAATTACGTGGGGAAATATTATAATTGAACTGACAACTGTATAATTTCAACCCTTTAAAATTCTAGGAATACATTGTATATTTGACAGTTTAAACTTTACAGCTATTTACTCCTATTCATTTCAGGAACATACAATATCAAATTTGAGATCAGGTGCCCCGGTATGCTATAATGGAACTCGCCAGCATACCACGTGATCAATACCTCTTAATGTTTGTGCGGAATGAAATAGATAAATTTTACGTCAAATATTCACGAAAAAATGTCTTTACTACGGGAAAACGTCAAAAACGCTATGAGGTATCACGTGGAGCTCTTTGGAATTCCATTTTAATGAAAAACACAACATCTTTCAAACTGGAATTTTAAATATAAATCGCAATCTTCCAATTATTTTAAAAAAAGTCCAAGTGATAACACTACTAAGACATGACTGTCGGATATGACATAATCCTGGATACATCAGCATAAATTAGCCTCGGTCATAACCAATCAGTTTTTAGGATATTCCAAAACGTATAAGGTGCTTCCTTGCCGACACCGCAGTTACTTATGAATTACCGTCCCATCGACTTATAGCGATCATAGCACAAAATCTGTAATTAAAAAAAGGTCACTGGATGTCCCTATTTAGTATTCAAATTCGTTTATAAAATAATAAAGCCCGAACCACTATTATCATAACATTCGACAGGCTTTCATGTTTCAAAGTACAGTCAACATGTCTATAAGGAACAGTTAAGGGAAGTCACAAAAGTAGCTTTTATATGCAGTTGGCCTTTAACGCGGGTTTGACTGTAATTTAAACGGATAGTATAAAATTGGCTACTTACTATTTGTCGTTTCGACAGCAGTTGTGGTCTGAGGGATTTTGCTTAAATCCATAGGTTCTGATTGTTGGCTCGCAGAACTAGATGTTGTTTTGCTAGATTCTATTGTTGATTGCATACCCCGAGAACATTCTATTTTTGGATCATGGTCCTGTATCAGCTCGCTAGAATTCCCTCGCAAAATTTCCCTTATAAGTGACGTCCCGTTAGCAGCAGTCTGAATTGACTCCATAACGTCAAAGTTACTGTCTTGAGAATCGGTGGACGGCAATTGCTGAAAGGTTGTCGTCTGCTGTGACTGTTTTAATATCCGCCTTTGTAAACTGTATCGTCCTAGCGAAGCTTTAGAAACGCTCTGTATAGTAGTAACCTTTGGTGAGGAAGTATTTGTATCCGAGGTAGCTGTGCATTGTTTTTGTCACGTTTTGAATACTGCTTTGCTGGCTTGTAGAACTCTGTTGTTTTTCCGAAGCATCAGTAATCGGTTTTTTATTGTCAAGTGGAACAAACAATCGGATTCGCAGGTACTTCCATACCGCTTCCACAATAACTTATGTGGCTGTTGTCGTTTCTGACTCTGTTGAGGTTTATAAACCCAACCTTTAAAAGTAGAATTACCGGGGATATTAAGATAGGGTTTTTAAAAATTGTAGACAACCTAAAAATGAACTTCTTATTAACAATAATTACTGAAATATTCTAACGTTTGTCAGACATGCTAGCATCAGGCTGACAGATTTTACAGTTCTTGTCCGAGAATGGTGCATTTACCATCTTCAAATGCAATCAATTATTGTAACGTGGCTTAGTTATCCAATGTTGATATGGATGGAAGTGTTAAAAGTTATGGAGCGGATATTGTGACAGTCTGTTACCCTGTCTTAGTTTCACAGTCATGGTAATTTTCCTTTTTATCAAAAATGAAATTTAGATATGATAGCTTTGAATAAGCTTTATACTTAAACACTATACTTGGATGTATCTCGATTATAAAAAGAATTCAGTTTAAAAGTGAAATATTAAAGAATGATGATGGAAACTAAGCCTCGAGTCCCGTTGTACATAAAATAATATACATTTTTCTTAATGCTGCATTAAGTTTTTCAATTTTCTGATTTTTTTTTATTTTCTAAAAATATATAGTTTTAAAAACAGATAACTTCATATCACAATCCATGAAATTCATTTTCTAGAATTTCATTCATATTAGATGTAAATAAACAGAATCCTCTAACGGGTTGGTCAATGTTTAACGATGATTATTATTTGCTTGGAGCATGCGCACGGACTGTACGGGAATTCCAAAGAATCGAAGGTGAAACCTGACATATTGTATTAATTCTCCGTCATTAATATTCAAATGTATTCGCAATGGTGTAACATCCCTTACAAAGTCACAAATGACAAATTTAATGAAATCCTGTGTTTAATTCATCGTATTTCACCGTTTTGTGTTTCAATGACCCGGTTTTTAATGACGTAACTATGTTCTAAAATTAGATCCCAAAGGCTACGTCTAGCTGGCAAATTATGCTTATTTCTGTATTTATTCTATCTTTCATCTTTGAATCAAATGTAACATTGTTCATTAGGAACATCATTAATTAGATAATCACCGTTTAAATTTTTTCCAAGGAAAACTTAATGCAGCTTTAATATTATTCCCTGAGGGGAAAATCGATTTTAAAATAATACTACAGACATTGAACTGAGGTTATAGCATTATCATAGAATAATAATTTTTTTAAAAAAATCTGTTTTTTAATGTGATTAAATTTATCATCATACATTCACAATGTTTGTCAGAATAAAGGCGTTTTTACATAAAAAATAAATATTGCTAAACACAGTAAAACTACATACAACTTACCGGGAAAGTCATGTCTATGTCTCAGCTTGATCCTCTCTGCTTCTAAATAATATTGTTGTTTTTCTTCTTTGCTTAGGCTAGCCCATACTTGGCCAAGACGGACACTTATCTCAGCATTTGAAGCATCTGGCATATCCACTGATAATTTAGCTCGATTAGTGCGAGCCCAAACCATAAATGCATTCATCGGTCTTTTTATGTTTCCGCTCCGATTACGAAAATTGGAACCAGGGGTCTTGTAGTGTAATGTTGTACCTAAAACAGTTTAAGTGTTAAAAAAATTGCAAAAATGCCCTGTTACTTTAAATATATGGGACAAATTATGAGGATAATCGAATATAACAATAGACACGATTGGCCCCGATACGCTCATCGGATATTAATGTTTTAGTTCCGAAATCATATTCACTTGACCTTTGACCTTGACGCAGTTATATTGCTTATGAACATAAAAACAAAACCCCCATGTCAAAAACTTTAATTATAATTTATAAAGTCAATATATAGCAATTTAAAGCTTATTTCATCAAGCTGTCGTGACCCCCCCCCCCAACTTTTGACCTTGATTTTATTTAGTAAAACACATTCTTTAAAACATACAAGATTAATGTCTGCATTGAAATATTTCCAACAAGAGGCCCAAAAGGGCCTGTATCGCTCAACTGGCACTTTATTTGAATGTGAATTTCAGACTGCCATGCCGCTAGCTATTGCCAGTTGAGCTAAAATGTTTCAGAAAAAATGATACGTTTGTGAAATGGCTATAAATCTACTGTCTATATACCAAATTTGAACCAAATTATATGATATATAAATGTGTATTGGCCATTCATTACTTTTTGCTATTTATAATAACGGCGGCCATTTTGGATGCCACAGTTTGGGCAACTTTAATCTGCATCACCTAGGGACCTTGCACACCAAATAAGGTTCAGATAGGTCTAGTAGTTTCTGAGGAGAAGGTTTTCAAAGAATTGGCTAAATATAGCACCTTATTTGAATATTCTGCTAATAGCGACCCAATAAAAATGTTTCTGAAAAACCCGTCATATATGTTAAATGGCTAGGCATTTACTTTCTATATACCAAATTTGAACTAAATCGGTTGATTAATAAACGTGTATCAGCCATTTATCACTTTTTTGCTATTTATAGTAATGGCGGCCATCTTGGATGCCGCAGGAAGTTGATTTGTGCAAACTTTAATCTGCATCACCTAGGGACCTTAGACACCAAATTAGGTTCAGATAGGTCTAGTAGTTTCTGAGGAAAAGATTTTCAAAGAATTGGCTAATATAGCACCTTATTTGAATATTCTGCTAATAGCGACCCAATAAAAAATGTTTCTGAAAAACCCGTTATATATGTTAAATGGCTAGGCATCTACTTTCTATATACCAAATTTGAACTAAATCGGTTGATAAATAAACGTGTATCAGCCATTTATCACTTTTTGCTATTTATAGTTACGGCGGCCATCTTGGATGACGCAGGAAGTTGATTTGTGCAAATTTTAATTTGCATCACCTAAGGACTTTACACACCAAATTAGGTTCAAATAGGTTTAGTAGTTTTTGAGGAGAAGATTTTCAAAGAATTGGCTAAATATAGCACCTTATTTGAATATTCTGCTAATAGCGACCCAATAAAAATGTTCCTGAAAAACCCGTTACATATGTTAAATGGCTAGGCATCTACTTTCTATATACCAAATTTGAACTAAATCGGTTGATAAATAAACGTGTATCAGCCGTTTATCACTTTTTTGCTATTTATAGTAATGGCGGCCATCTTGGATGCCGCAGGAAGTTGATTTGTGCAAACTTTAATCTGCATCACCTAGGGACCTTCCACACCAAATTTGGTTAAAATTTGTTCAGTAGTTTTAGAGGAGAAGATTAAAGTTTACGCACGGACGCACGCACGCACACTTCGCCATGCCATAAGCTCAGCTTGCTATTGCCAGTTGAGCTAAAAATGACTGAAAAAGTAACAATAACTACAAATTTGTGAATGTAAGATGATTACCTTGAACTTATTTTGAAAGTCACTCTATGAACTATCAAAACTTGACAACCAGATATATGGTCAAGATATAGCATTTTAAAGTTAATGTCATCAATAAGGTCATGACCCTGACCTTTGACCTTGGCCTCATATAGAAGTATAGGGCTTTAAAACATATAAAATTAAAATCTACAATGAAATATGATCAAAAATTGCTTATATAGTAGAAAAACCACAAACATAAGACAATTAGATCATGACCTTGAACATCAACCTTGACCCCATATCGAAGGTCGTTTGAAGTAATTGGTAACACTGAAAATCTAAAATTTAACGCAAAACTCTTAACCTGTTTTTACATCGAAATGAAGAAACTAAAGACTTAAGACTCTATAGAGAAGCCAAATATTACATTAGGTTTTTCTCTCACCAATGGTTCTTGAGAAGATTATAATATTTTTTTATTAACTAAGTCATTTATCATGTATAAAAAAATTCCCTACTTTTCTTTACTTTAAAAACATCTTTCTAGCTATATATACCAGATGCCAGCATAATAGACAACTAATGAGTAATGACTGGAACAATGGAACCATCAGAACATTAAACGCAAATGGTGAAGAATGTCTTTAAAAGCAATCTTAACAAGGCATGGAAACACCAACTTAAAAATTTCATCCTAGGTGTTTCAAAGAATTGTGCTCACTTGCTATACAGAAGAAAAAAATATTACAAAGAAGGGTTTTCACCAATACAAGCCTGAGATGCAATCAGTTGCAATTATGGTGGATAATGGTGAGAAAATTTAGAAAATTAAATTCCCATTTCAATTCGGTAAGTAAAATTTAAACGGATTTAAATTTAATAGTATTTAGCAGCCAAAAAAATGAACAATATCATTATTTTTATGTTTTGTTTTATGTGTTATTACATTTTGCATAATTATTTAATAAATGTCAAATTTTGCACAAACGTTATTTTCACTTTTGTTTATACATGTATATCATAACATGTAATGATAACGTCTAAATGTAAGTAAAATAATCTACACCTTGCCCCAGTTTCATAATCATTCAGTAAAATAATCTACACCTTGCTCTAGTTTCACAATCATTTCCTCAACTGAGTGTACACTTTTCAAATATAACATAAAGTATTTGATTCTAACTCTGTAATGTCTTAAAATTTAAAATTCAAATATTCCCGATTTGAGTTGAGTATACACTCAATTGAGCGAATGAATATAAAACTGGGGTCTGCTCTAACCATTAACTAAATGCTTAATAAAAATTCAAAATGTTATCAAAATTGAATATATTTATTATAGATATTACACATATTTTTTCCGTTTGATAATAATATTTCTATGCATGAACTTTTTTTTAAAAATCTGTATCTATATAGACCAGATTCATGTTTTAGCTAACCAAATAGTTAATCTAGCAGAATTTTTAAACAACTGAGTCCAGGACGAAATTAAATCCACTTTGGTTTGAGTATATTAACCCTTATCGTACCGGATGACCGGTTTTACTAAAATCGGTTGGTACTCGGAAAAGATTATTTAAAGCTTAAATTTTATAATAAACCAATGATGAAAAAATGTTTAAAATTACCTGGCATAACATTTGGTGCTGGAATCGGTTTATTTATCAGTTGTGTTGACGGGGTGATAGAATTTATATTGTTGACTTTTTCTTGGACGCCATTTGGAGACACATAAATAATCTGTGCAGGCGACGTGGCTATCCGAGGCTGTAGGCCTAACTGCTGACTCCGCATGGCTTGTCTGATAGGCCGGACCATTGTTGAGTTGGTCAATGGAATTTTGTTGTCAATCGGTCGCATAAATACCACACTGGGTGCGGGTCTGAATGCTTTGTTGACTTGATCCTTGAAGTATGCTTGAAGTACCAGTACCACAGGTTATGATTTTATTTGGTAAGCTTACATTAGTTTTATTAGTCAATAAAGTCACATTTTGAGCTGTCTTTGCTACATTTCTATTTTCAGGAATTATCGAAATTCCTTTTATCGGTTGTGGTTGTGGTTTTAACGGAACATTCGGACGTACACATTGAATAATTACTCTTTGTTGATGTTGACCTTGATTTGTCTGTAGTTTGTTTATTACTGGTAATATTAGCGGTTGTGAATGTGAATTGCTTTGAGCATTTTGGCTTATGATCTGTGCATTGCTGATATTTACCTGAGGCTGCTGGTTAGTTTCACTAACTTTTGGTGTATGATATTGTACCTGTGAATCTTTCACCTGTCCATTACTGTTGTTTTTATCCTGCTGATCTAAAGACTTGAGTAAAGTCAGATCATCTCCTGCTGAGTCCTTCGACGTTTCAGCCATCACTTTTTTATGTCTTAGCTAAAGTCCACCCGTTACAGCATACCACGCATATTTATCAGTTTTTTGTTATTATCCTGTCAAGACAATCGCGTCTCTTCCAATGATTTTCTGTCTTGAAAACCGACATGAATGACGTCACAATCAACGTCACCATGATGACGTCTACGTAATGTCTGTTTTACGTCACAATGTTTATTGTGGTTATCCGTGACAACCTTGTTTGTTTGTTCCAAAGTGGATTTTTGTTCTACAGTTCTAGATTGAGTAGTAAGTATGCCTTTTTTCTTTGTCATTGTTTTATGCAAGATATAATGGTAGTTTATCCACAATTAAAGATAACTTTTCACACGATTTTTTCATTGAATAAACATCATAATACATCCATTAAAAAAAATAAATTTAATGAATGTTATTTTTCTTTAAAAAAGATAAAAAAGTATTAGAGGATATTGGTAAAAATCTTTGTATTTGTTTAACTTTGTTATTTATAAATGTTTTGTTTTTATGTTATAAATTGGACTATGTTAATATCAATGTTGTCATTTATAAATGTTTTGTTTTTATGTTATAAATTGGACTATGTAAATATCAATGTAACAAAAAAAAAAAAAAAAAAAAAAAAAAAAAAAAAACCGAATAAAAATCTTGTATAAAAATAAATAAAAATATTGTATTGTATCAGGAAAGGAAAAACTGCAGCGGCGGCTTAACCGGGTCTCGAACCCGGGACCTTCCCAATACCAGCGTAACGCTAGTAATCTTAACTTTGGACGTGCATTGAATATAAAATCTATAATGGTTTTCAATTATTTAGAACTGTCCTATTCGCCCACTTTCAACCATTTACATAAATATACCAAATCCAACAACCGGCAATTTTTATTTTATTTATTTATTTATTTATTTATTTATTTATTAACTATTTGAAAACCAAATGCGGAACAATGTTTTCATTGGAATCCCAAGTTGAAAACTATTTACTCCGTGGTCTTGTTTTTGAGTCAAACCATGTGTTCTCAGTAGAGTTATCATATTTACAACACCAAAAGACTACTCGAGATTATAAAGAAAGTGTATTTAATGATAAAAGAAAAATCACCACCGTGACCACGTAAACAATTATTTGAACTTTTATTTTTAAGTGAACGCCTCACAATAATGAATGAAAATCAAATACAGAATGTCCATGCTTCAACAAACGGATATATCGAAGGCGGCAACGAAGATATCGATAAATTTGTAGGCGCAGAAGTTGTCACTATGGCAACTGATCAATTTATGGAAGAAGATATACCAATCGCTGCCGAAATTGTTATTAATGAAGCTTGTCATCAACTACCTATTTTCGAAAATGAGAAACGTTTCTGTGACCCTGGTTATGAGAACGTTCTGGATTCTATAGCTTTTGATAATGCAGTTGAGATCCAGCAGACGGATTCTGGTATAAGACTTGACATGCCGTCTGACCTCTCAGATTGTATAGAAGAAGAAGACTTGAATCTCGCAGCATCTTCCGGAATTTATAGATGGAACAGACCACGTGGATCGGATAAATGTAAAATAACCCCAAACAGGAAACAAATGAGGGTACCGTATCGAATCTTTATAAAGAAAGATTAAAAAGCATTACTATTGTTTTGCCAAACTGGTTATTTCATTAATGGCAAGGCTCAACAAAAACACAAATTCAATATTTTTTTTTATAATTTTTAAATTTTTTTATTATTTAATTATTTGTTTAAATTAATGTCCTACAGTAGTTATTGTCAACATATGCAAAATGGTTACTAGTAACAAAACGAATTTACTTGATTGAAATATCCTGTGTTACTTTGGAACTTTAATAAAATTTTGCAAAGTATTACAAAGTAGCAGCAAATGTTAACAATAATAAATAACTGCATGACACACTTCCAAGTGTTGCACATAATAACTTTTCTGTAAAAAAAATATTATAAAGCAGGTTGTATGGTTAAACGCTGAAAGATATTGACAAAAAATATTGCTCACATTTTCTGCAAGGTCAAACTTTCAGCTTTTAATTGCATGAATTTATGAATAGATATACTTCAAAAGTAATTTTTAAGTGTCTTTCATATTCAAATGGCGAATAAATAATATTAAGTTTCATTTATAATTTATATTTTCAGGTATTATTACGTCATATATATGACGTCACTGGACAAGTTTATGAGGATATACCACATAAATTCCGATCATCACACGTTAGCTTGGCTTTATATTTAAAAACTTGTTGTCAGTTTAGTGGAAGTTTGAAAAACTCAACAGATTCATAAAATCAAGTAACTCGTTTTTCTTTAGTTGTTTTGTTAAGCATTAAATTGAAATCAAAAATTTTATCGCAGGGTTTCTTGACTCTTTGGTAGTAAAGTCTCCAGAACACCGAAACTTTATATTATCACGTGACATTAGTGACATTTAAGTGCATTTATACTGTTAACACTATATTACACAATATTAGACACCTTTAAATAAAACTTAGGCTGAAGTGCATGAAATCCGTTTTTTTTTTTTTTACAAAATTCAAAAAATTCTAAAAAAAAAAAAAAAAAAAAAAAAAAAAAAACAAAAAAAAAAAAAAAAACCCATCCGGTGTTGTTTTTCAGTATTTTTTTAAAATAAGTGCTTTGTACTAGTGCGCACTCGTGGCAGTTTTTGGTGCCAGTTTATGAGACAGCAGTAACATTGTTTGTTGCCCAACCGGTCCATTATCTTGATAACGGGAAAATGATCAGTGAAGCAGCGTGCTTAAGGATCTCCGACGAGATTCAAACCTACGACCCTTCAAGTTCTTCGCTCCTGAACTATCTGCGGCTACCATATATTAAGTTGTTTATACATACATATATATATATAGCTGATACACTGAAATTTATTCATAGACACCATTACAGGGTGCTTAGGTGTTTACGTACCATGTACATTATATTAATTAAGAACATGCCAATAGTCAGGATGTCCAATCTAAAAGGAACCATTCTTTGCAGTTAAATTAGGGTCAATTTAAAAAGTCGGACCCCAGTTTAACAATCATTCACTCAATTGATTGTACATACCACTGCGGTAGCTCAGTTGGTAGAGTGCTCGCTCCGTAAGTGGGAGGTCGTGGGTTCAAACCCCGGCCGGGTCTGACCCAAGACTTGAAAGTGGGTAGTGACTGTTCTTTCGCCAAGCACTCAGCATTGCGAAATGAAAGTCACGGTTTTTTCGGATGGGTATTTAAAATAAACGAGGTCCCATGTCATGGCTGTATAATGCCATCAGCGCAACGCACAGGCAAAATTTCTGCACTTTCGCCTATAGCTGGCGACGTCTCGATATAAGTGAAATATTCTTTATTTGGACGTCAAACACCATTACTCAACTCAACTCAATTGATTGTACACTTAACTCAAATATTCCCAAGTTTCTCTCATTGATATTTTTAAAATTGTAAGTTTTATGAGACATTGTTGTGTTATGTTTAACAAACCTACACTAAACAATTTCAATAAAACATTATATATTTAATTTTAAAATTCATATTGAAATATATCCTTATTTGAGTTGAGTGTACACTCATCTGAGTGAATAATTGTGAAACTTGGGCCTGGTTAAAACTATTTTAGTTTTATTCTTTCTATGTACCACTACTAAATTGTTGACACAATAAATAGAATAGGGGTTTGATTGCTGACAGGGTCAGATCCGGGACTTGAGAATAGGTAGCATTACTATATGAACCGTTTGTAGTCAGTTACACTAAAGTAAACTTTTCTTCTCGACTTCAGAAGTATGACGTTGCAACTGTAACATCAATAAACACCAGTTAATTTTTGCCATGGATAGTTGGTATATTGCTGATGCATTGTTAAATAACATAGCAATCTTAGTTAATTTTTTGCTAAATTTAGAAACAGTTTATGATATTTTAACTTAATAATTTTGGGTGTATACTTTTTTCATGATAAAATAAAAAGTCAAGTTTAAAATTTATTCAGTATTGTAAAATGCGGTATCATTCAACAACTCTTCAGACTTAATGAATTTGATTGGTATCCTTCATGATAAAATGGAGAAAAATGATACATGGTAAATTGGTTCGTATTGCCAGATACAGTTTCCTTTTTAACTCGCCTAACCAAAGGTCGTATGGGTTTATGGAATAGCATAGCGTATGTATGTGCATGCTCGCATGCGTGCGTGTGTATGTGCGTCGTTAACACCTATTTTCGACTTCTCCGAAACTGTTGGGCAGATTTCAATGGTACTTGGTTAAAACAGGGTCAAATATGAACTAGAGATGCAACAAACTTTTCTACTCCAAAACTGTTGATGGGAAAACGATGTGGTATATGGCTTCTCTAGGGCCTTAAGTTTGTTCATCTCGTTGATTTAGTCGAAAAATGTTTAACGCGTTTTTTTTTTTTTTTTGTTTAATTAAAACAATTTCGCAGTATGGCTTTAAATTTTTATAACTTGACTACTTAAACAGATAATGCTGTCAACGTCTAAGATCAAGGTCTTGACCTAGTTTGTGATTTTTCCAGTTTTAGGCTATTTTCTTGAAACATATAAGAGTTATATCACAACAACACATTGCAAAAATGTTCAGCATGACAAAATTTAACAAGGTACCAAGGTTTGTACTATAAGATAATCCTTGTAGGATTTGGTGTCCCTGAAATGTTATATTTCTTATAAATACTAAAATTGTGCATAAACTTGAAAGTTAATTTTTGTGTATACATTTATATTAGAGTCTTGCAGTTGTAGGTATTGTAATAACGATCATTTTGATATATGGTTCAAGGTCATAGGTACAAAGACCAAGGTCATAGCTGCAAAAGAAGATTGAAATTGGTAATTATCTGAAAAAAAAAACTGTAAATTTTCTGTCAAGTTTTTTCTGTAACTTTGACCTTGAATGAAGGTCAATGTCAACTTGCTTAAAAAACTTGGTAGTGCTTTATTTATTAATGCTATATATATGAAAGTTCTTATTGCTCTGATGCCATATCTGAAGCTTCTAGACCTTATGGTCATGACAAGATGTTTTAATGATTTTCTTTTAAGGTCACTGTGACCTTGAATGACGGTCAAGGTTTACAAGCTTCGTAAACATGGTAGTGCTTAGTGCTCTGATGTCATATATGTAGTTTCAAGCTTCTAGGTCTTTCATTTCATGACAAGATGTTTAAAAAGTTTTTCTGTTTAAGGTCACTGTGACCTTGAATGAAGATCAATACATGCATTTTAGCTATTAATATATGAACTGTGGCTTAATATTTCTGATAAAGTATTTGTCAGTGGGGTCAAACGTGGGAAAACTTGGATAGTTTCGGTAAATAATGCTATTGTGTATTGTACTTTGTGAACCAATTGGATCCTTTTCTCAGGTGAGTGTTTATGCCGATCTGCCTCTTGTTGGATTTAGTGAGTGAAAAATTTGATTTCGGTTCAAAAGCAATCCTGATGTTTTATTAGCAAGTACTTCTGTTTATCTGCAGGTGAACACAATGAACTGTTCAATATTTTGCAAAAATAGACGCATTTTTTGAAGTGCGTGCACAACTTAATGTAACACTAGACCATTTTCTTTCACTATAATATGAATGCAATAATACTTAATTAGACATGAAATGAAACTCATGCGTTCCTTCTGAAACAACACCGTTATATCCAATGGCCTGATTGGTCACCTTAATGTATAACCTAATAGTTTTGTTATATATTTTAATGCAATTTTTTCAATATCCACCTCCCCCTTTTTGACCACTTACATAAAATTTGTTTTTAAAAATGCTGTCTGTTCAATGAATTCAATGTTATTTGTCTTGAGAGAGCAACATACAAAATAATTTAGATCTGGTTTTCGGAGATTTATATGAAGCTCCATATAGTTTCCCCAATATAAATGCAAATTAATACTTCTTGTCCCATTGACGCTATATATGGGTATTGGCACCTGACTTCACAAATGTAGTAGACTTTCATGTCATGATGCTTTCTACAAAGTTTTAAGCTTGTAGGCCTCTATATCAAATAACTAGACATTGCGTTTGAGAGGGCTCAATCGCTGAGTAAGTCACCCCCAATGGTGGCAGACTTGTACATTAGAAAAGAATTGAGTGTCAGAAGTGGCAATGATAAAGGTATTATAACTTCTGGAAATAATTGTCTATGCACAGATGCTATATAATTATGATGTTTTCATACACACATTTATAACAAGACGTGTTTTACTATCTAAGGTACTGCAACTTTCAAGAAAATGCAAAAAAGTTAAATAACTTTAATTGAAAACTTTAATGTTAGATGTAGAAGACTTTGACATTCATCCTCTGCAACTTGACATAAGCCCCTCTGTACTTTGTAGAGGCAGGCTACAACTCTAGTATAAAACAAGAGCACTGACAAGCAGGACAAAATATGCCCGTCAGTATCTCTGATGTCATATCAAAGGGAACAAGTGTACAAAGTTTCATTACATTCTATTAAATGGTGTTTCAAAAATGCTGTTTACAAAAGTTAATCCAATAACTCTTAAAATAATAAAAAAAAATCACTGGACCATGAAAATAAGGTCACAATGTCAAACAATGTCATGTGGTACAACATGTAGAGCATCTAAAAATTGTACTTATAAAACAAATTTCATCGAGATAGGTCAATTAGTTTCTTTTCTAGTGACAAAATCAGTAAAGTGTGACATTGTTTTTATCTCCCTTTCTATTTCAACCAATCAGATGTGCCCCCCCCCCCCCCCAAAGACACAACTACGTCATAGGGAACAACTGTAAAAAATTTCATCACATTCCACCAAACCGTGTTTGAGCTATGTTGTTTACAAAAGTGTGGCGGAAGAAAGTTCATTCAATAACTCTTAAAATAACAAAGAAAATCACTGGACCATGAAAATAAGGTCACAATATCCAACTTTGTGGTACAACATGTAGAGCATCTAAAATTGTACCTGTAAAACAAATTTCGAGATCGGTCAATTAGTTTCTTTCCTAGAGTGCAAAATCAGAAGAGTGTGACATCATTATTATCTCCATTTCTATTTCAACCAATCAAATGTGACCCCCAAAAAGGCACAAGTGCATGTCATAGGAAACAAGTGTACAAAATTTCATCCCATTCCATCAAACCGTTTTTGAGTTATGCTGTTTACAAAAATGTGGCGGAAAAATACGGAATAATAATAATAATGGGTAAATCAATAAGTCACCCCAACTATGCTGGGGGTGACTTAAATACCATGTATCTCTGAAAAAAATTTTTTTTTAAAAGCAAGAAAATCAATAGAAAAAAATAGATGCTCCCCAAATAAAGGCTAGTTCTAATAGTATGGAACCCCATTTTAACATATAATCAATTATAATTGTATAGTACATGTACAATTGATACATCTCTTCAACTGATTTGAAGATAGGTTAATTAAATTTTACTACATTGAAATTTCAAAGCATTATGATCAATTCATTTAAAGATAGATATAATTTAATTAAACCGAGGTATAATTCATTTTAATTGAACCTAGGTATAACTCAATTATTCCTATCTTTAAATTAATTGTACCTAGGTATAATTGAATTATACCTATTATTAAACATGAATGGTTAAATAAAATTGAAAAGGAAAGTAATTACCCACTTCAATTCTTCTCCTTAAGATGTATCTATCCATAAAGTTTATTGTGATATCTCATAAAGGCTTTGAGTTATGCTTCAGACAAAATTTAAGTTTGAAAAATAACGAAGGGCAATAACTCTTAATATGCAAATTAGAGTTATGGTTCTTGTGCACTAGACTTTTCCTCATATTAAGCTTTATCTGCCTATGAAGTCTCATGTTGATACCGATACTTCTTAAAGGTTTTGATTAATGCTCCAGACATGCTCCTCCATGACAGAAGGACACATGGACACACAGACTTCAGACAAAGCAGCAACTATATAATCTCCCTTCAAAGAGCATACAAAAAAGACCACACATATAAAAATACTTCAATATTATTATATATTTACTTTATTAGCATTAACAAATAGTGATTAGTATATACATATTATCATCAAAGTATTGCACTATAACAATGCTAGTATTACTGACCAACGATGCCAGCATCACTGTCTAACTATCTTAGCATTACCGACCAAACTTTAACAAATAACAATGTAATCTTTTAACAATTATCATATTTTGCTTATTTACAGTGGGTATAAAACAATAAATTTCAATTTATTCACACCAAACTTTTCAAAATGCTACATCATATCAGATCACGCAAAGAACAGTCCTACAAAATAATTCTATGTTACTATTCTATATATAACATAACGGATGAACCTAATGTACAAAAATGAACTATGAACTATGACCTTGTATTTAATAGTATTGCAAAACTAGCTTTAAAAAACCAAAAAACAACTCCTAAAAGCTAATTTGCATGATTTGTACCATCGCGAAAAACAATCTCTCCGAGTTCTTGTATATCGTCAGAATAAAACAGCCATCAAGGTGGCATTCAATCTGACAGGCAACCTACATGTAGCTTTACAACCATTTGCTGGTCAATATGTCTCTTAATGAAACTCTGAACATATAATAATAATAATAATAATAAATAAATAAATAAATTGATAAAATAAAGACTTTGTAAATTCCCTGAACACAAATATTTATAGTTCATTAGATTTATAAGCTCGTATTACATCTTTAATTGGGGCTCTACAAACTGGACATTTGGATCCACGTGTTAACAAATTTCTTCCACATGTGAAACAGACGCACATATGTCCACATTGGTAAAGTACACAATCTGAGTGATTGTCAAGACATATTATACAATGTGTATCATTCACTGGACGTGATTTTACAGATGTTCCTTCACCCAAATGTTCTTCTACACCACCTAGAAAATAGAAAAAAAGTTTTCGTAAGATCAATGTGATATTTTTAATGCAAGAAATCACAAAGAAACAGCTATTACAGATTTTTCCCATTTTGGATAGACTTGTTTCCCCTGGTAAAACATAATAGAACATGTAGAAAGAACAACATACTAAGCTACTGTGTGATCTCATTAAAAATTATACTAAAAGACGATTCATGACATTTTTACAGATGATTTCTGTTGTCTTTATATTAAGTAATTAAGCAAATCAAATGTAAGTCAATAAACATTAATTATCCTTTATATGATTAGCAAGTATATGCTTATCAATAAAATATGATCTCAAACAAAATTCCATGGATTTAAATGTCTCACCTGGTAAGTTTTTGATCGAGTAGAAATTACATTAATCTAACATAAACTTTCACATTTTGATACACCGCCACCACCTACTATGACACCTGTAAAGTAACACCTAAGTCTCGTCTTATGTCAATGCAAGGCTCGACAAAAAAATATAATCCTACCTTTGGCAGAACTAATGGCTGCAGCCACTTCCTGTCTAATGGCTCTCTGGATGTCTAGTTGTAAATCGAAGCTGACTCGCATCATGTTCCTCATTTCTTCTAATTGTGATTTTAGACTCTTGATTTCTCTTGACAGATATAAATTAGACTGGGTGTATGGTAACGCTGTGGCACTGACACTCGTAACCGAGATATTATCCCAATTATCAAACTGTTGTGGTTGATTTGGAATTCCAAGGTTGGAGAAATCATTGCGGACATGAGGATAAGTCTGTTGTAGATTTTGTACAAATTGCTGAACTCTTTCTCCATCTGTTCCACTGGCATCAACATGGTCCTGTTATGTTAAAAAAAGATATACATGTATATGTAAATGAATTTTCATCAAAATGACAAAAGCAGACAACTCACTACAACAGAGACTTGTTGGTAAGCATGAAAATTTTATTGAATTTATTAAATTTTACATGAGCAAGCTGTATATTCTATGACATGTGTTCATCTACAAAATGCATGCATGAATGGAACTTATCTCCCTTATTTCATATAAGGTCCTTTCATTAATTTTTAATATCAAATAAGAATATTAGTTAGAGATTCATAATCAATGTTATCTCTATGTTTCTAAATGACTCTAAGGACCAAATCCTACTCTGGACAGAACCTTGTTTAAGAAAGTCTACAGTCCACCTGCTGAAGGTCTATCGAGGTACTTCAGATTTTTCTATCTTCCCAAATTTGACTACCATGATTTAAGTGTAGGAATCACCAAGACAAATACAGTTTTAAGGGCACTGTAACAGGAAAGAAAAAAATCAGAAGGTCGAAAAATGAACTGAACCTAAGTGCTTGTGATAATTATGTGCTCTTTCCAACTGAGCTACCCAGATGAGCTACCCAGACAGCTATCCTATTATTCATGAGTTTTCAATGGTCTTACTGGAGAAATCTCATACATTTCTTCGGACTTTTACATAACTATAAATGCCAGGCAACCACTTCTAACAGTCAAGTTAGCCCCCAAAGTCGTAACAGGAAACCCAGAAGATTGGCACTATGACCAAGTGGTTTACTTCTTTCCCTGTTATTTGTGAATTTCCCATGGAAATCTCACCAAGACTCCCTTGGATGGGAGATATATGGATGTGAATTCTAGTTAACCACTTTAAAGGTCCAAACTCGCCACCAAACAGTAACAGAAAACCACTATAAGCAAGCAGTCTACAAATCAATCTTCCAAGACTGCAATATTTTTAGCCAGCATCACAAAGTCTAATTTCAATTTGAACATTTAACAAACAAACAAACAAATAAACAACAACAACAACAAAAAGTTTGTCTGTTTTAGATTATAAAAAATCACACACACAAAAAAAATAATAATAATAAAAATTGAAAAAGAAAACAAAAAAGGAAAACAAAAAAGGAAATAAGAAAGAAAGAAAAAAGAAATAAATGAAGAAAAACTTACTCTGATAGTTAATTCTAAAACATTTCTAAATTCTCCTTCTAATGATGTAGACACCAGTCTTCTGTGTACAAGTTCACTGATTTCCTGAACAATTTCTTCTCTGTGTATTTCTCGTATTTCAGATGAAGTTAAAGGTCTAGCATGATCTCTATTTAAGATAAAATTATTGGTTAAAATTTCTCAAACACATTTTGCACGAATGTCGGAAGGTTTACTTCCTGTAAAATCTATAGTCGTTACATGCAGATACATGTTCATGTTTTCGCACAAAATGCATACATTTAGTTTGGGCATTTCTTTTTTTTAAATAACCTAAATTAACTTCCTACATCAACAAGGAGTTATGGCATCACAAAGTCTGCTTGAACTAAGATTCAAATCTACACTGATAGAGTAAACATCTCAACACTATCTCTCTCCATGTACAGGTAATCTACTTTGCAATTTTGGCAGTACTTCAATTACTAGTAATTCATAATAAAAAAAATCAGTGTACATGTATCTCTTTTACAAGCTGCCTACTGATATTTTGAAATTTGCAAGGGTCTTCACTTCACTTACTTCAATTCACTTTTCTATACTACCGAGTATATTAAACTGTACTACACTATACTTTTTGAGCACATGTGATAGATTTATCTCACTGAATTGGTGGTATGATATTTTTTCCATACTGCACCTTGTGTGCACATGTGTAGCCTATCTCAATTGAACGGGTACCACTTTTTTTTCAATTGGCAAGGGTAATAATTTATTGGAAAAATATTATGACAACAAAAACTTTTTTTTTTATTATGAACACTATTATTTTTACTAAAAGATGTATATTTTAAAGAGAAAAATCATTGTTTTGTTTTGTCGTATAGGTTCACATTCTGCTGTGAGTGAAACATTATTCATTATTGTTGCATGTCTTGTATTCATCTGCTAGCAAAATCTTGCATCATAATAGTAGGGATTCTAGTATTTTTTGGGGGTAAATTATATGTGAGAAAAATAATCAATTACTCAACCTCAAACTTGTAATAGATTCTCTTTATACTTACGGAACTAGCTGTTCTACTACAGGTGGTATAGGAGGCACATATAAAGGTGTCTCTGTGACTTCAGGGACAGACAATCTTTCAGATGTAGTTAATGCTGTAAAGAAAAGATTTTTTCAAAAATCCAAATTAAAAGGAAGATAACATTTTAAAATTGTTCTAATATGTGCATATTAAACAAAAACTATTAAAATGCAACAGGAGGGAGGAAACACTTGAAAACTAGATATGTTTCTTTGAAACAGATGTGTCGCCTGACACTGCATAGTACAGTTGGGTCCCGATTTCGAGGGATTCAATTTTGAGAGGTATTTTTCAGGTCCCAACAATATTTGTTCTTAACTCTATATTAAAAAGGTCTCAATTTTTGGAGGTCCTATTTTGAGAAGTATTTGATTTTGCAAACAAATTTGCAGGTCCCAAAAGCCAATAATCAACTGATTTGGGACTCGATGGTGAAAGGTATTGTCTCACCTATTGTTGTAAGCAGCCATTGTATCAAATCACACCTTACATTTACTCAGGCATCCAAGTGTGTTAAGGTGTTTTTAATATAGAAGTGATTAATAAATGTCCAACTGAAGTTAACAATATAAAATGTATAATTTAATTAAGTTCTGCTAAAATTACTTTGTCAGCAAAACACAAAACTGATATCATATGTTGTATTCCCTGCATACGGTTGTAATTTTGTTCTGGGACCCAGTTTACCTAGGGGGATAACTGGATCAGGACAGGTATGCATGTTTCTGGCAATGACATTAAGTGCAGTGACTGTAGTTGACAAAGTTATGCTCCGGACAAGAAATCCTGTATAAAAGTCAATCAAAGGGGAATAATTCAAAAACGGAACAAGATAGAGTTGTGGTTCTTGTGCACTGCACTTCAAGTCATTGCCGGAAACATGTACACCAAGTTTGGAGTCATTTGAACATACTACACCAAAGTTATGCTCCGGACAAGAAATGCTCTATAAAAATCAATCAAAGAGAAATAATTCAAAAATGGAAAAAGATAGAGTTGCAGTTCTTGTGCACTGCACTTCGAGTCATTGCCAGAAACATGCACACCAAGTATGGAGTCATTTGAACGTACAACACCAATGTTATGCTCCGGACAAGGAAATCTGGACGCTTCCGACGACGACGACGAAAGTAATCCCTATATGTCGCCTAGTCAGGCGACACAAAAAAATCATCCTCACAGAGGGCCCCGGCTGAGGATCGAACCTACCACATTTACAAGGCCTAAAGATCTTGACCAGAAAGTCTGGCAGTAAATCACTCTATTATACCTACTGCATACAACAACAACACAACAACTAGCTGAGCCAATCTACAAAAATATCCATGTTCATTAGGGTCTAAATGACCCATATACTCATAAAATTCATAATAACGTATGTACCATGACTTATGGCTGCAATTCAACACTTTTCAATACAGTAAACACCAACACTTAAACAGCAGTCTTTGAAAGGATTAAAAGTATAAGTGTGATGTTTTACTCCTTTTTTTCTTTTTTCTTTTTTTTTAAATAAAGTTTTTTTCAATAAATTATCAGGAACTCAAAGGCATTTGCTGATTGCACACTTTTGCATAATTTGCTTTGTGAATGATTTGGTTTTTTTTTAATATGAAGAGAAAAAATTTCATGAAGAAATTTTGGTGCAATTTTTTTGAATACTCACATGAGTTATTAGACAAAGAACTTCTAATGCTGGAGTCACTGTTGCTCCTACTTCTTTGAGTGAAATCTACCCCTGGGACTGGAGCTCCTGGCTCTTGTCTTACAGATCGCCTTGGAGCTGGCGTTGGTCTTGGTGTTGGTGATGCTCTAGGTGAAGGTGTTTGGGATGGTCTAGGAGAATTTCTGGTTACAGTTGAAATGCTTCCCCTTATGATATTTTCTAAGTGACGTCTAAATTGTGTCGACAAAACATTCGATACCCTTTGTTGTTGTACAAGACCTTGGATTTCTACTACAATTCTGTCTGGTCTGTGTTCCTCCACGTTGTCAACATTTACAGGGACATTTTCCTTCCCTTGACTGGCAGCCCGTGCTTCAAGTCGTTTTGAGAAAAAACTATCAATTTTGTCCTTATGGTTGGTTTTTGTTACTGGTCTTTCTCCGAGTTGAATTTGACGAAGTTCATACATTCTATCACTGAAAAATGAGCATTTAAAAATTTAATTAATTGATTTATTTTGGCAACCTACCCCGTTTGAACAGGAGATATATAGTAAATGTCAAAAGCATGACTTCCATCTATATTATTATCTAAATCAACAGCTGCTAGTTTTCATCTGGTATTTCAATTATTATTATTACTTTTTTTTTTAATATAGATCTAAATTGTACTTTGAGAAACAAAAATAATTTGCCAAAATTGAAAAAAAAAGCGTAATGCCTTCTACATAAATTCTACGTTTTTAATTCAAATTACACTGTTATTTAAGGTAAAATAAATATTTATTGAATTGAGAATTAGTTAGTCCGAGAGATCTGACGTCGATTTTATTTTACTTTTGTAAAATCGACGTCAGATCTCTCGGATAATGCATTATATATAAATGCTATAATGCATAAATATATTATAAATGTTATATTTTTTAATAAATTACAACATTATTTAAGAAACAATATTTTTAATAAATATGTTATTTCAACAATTTTAATTGTTTGTTCCTTTATTCTCAATTTTTTTTTTTTTTTTTTTTTTTTGAATTTTTTATGAAAAAAAAAAACTATTTTCTAACTTTGCCAAATATTCATTTCCAATAAATCACGATATACCTTTGCGCTTTTTGCAAGAACCTCTGGAGATTGACATCTTCATCATATGTTCCGTCATTACATCCAGGTGCCTCAGCAACGCCGCATCCTGTAGGTACACCTGTGCAATCCATTTCTATTTTGTTTTCTTCGGCTCCTTTCTCCAAACTCGAAGGTAATTCTATTTCTCCTCCCTCTGCCATTTCCTTTTAAACCCCTTTCACTAACATGTAATATTCTAAATTTAGAAATTACACTAACTTTGACGTAAATGACTCATATCTTGACCCCTTAAACACACAAGATTTTACCTTTGTTTTAGCAACCACCCGTTTCGCGGAATTCTTTAACAGTTCCACGAATTCTATCAACGTTGTTTAAGTAAAAATCCGAAAGAATTCCGAATAAGAATCAACGTTTTGCCAACGCTTTGGTAATATGTGCTTTATTTCAAACAATTTAAAGATTGTGATTTTTCTTATAGGAAAACCCGCGAAAATTCAATCTGCAAATGAAAAATTATGACTTCAACTTTAGACGATTTGTTTGATCAAATTATACACTCTGAGCGTCGAGCACAAGAAAGGAAGACCTTTTTAAATGAGAGTAAGTAAAATTTGATGTATCGTGTAGAAATTTTGTAGTATTTTTACGAGTGCCTGTTTGATTTTGAACAAAGCACTAACAGAGGGCCTTTTCTGTATTTGATGTAGTAGAGCTGAAATGGGTACATTTCTAAATGACATATATTTTCCATTTTTTCGAAGTCAGCCATATCTCTTTATGGTTTCTGAACTTTTTTTCGTTGAAGGTTTCTACTTAAGTTTCCACTCATTGTTCTACAGATTGAAAACCAAGAGTTTTATAAGGTGAAATAGCTTACTGCATAATATTTAAATAAACAGTTTTGATGTTGATGCACTGAATTTCCCAGTCACAAGGCTCGTCCATCTTCAGAAAAAGTCAGAAAAAGCCCTACATGTAACAAAGGTTGACAGTTAAATAATCTTCTATGTTGTGATTACTATGAATTTAAACATTTAATTTTGTTTTTCTTTTTTTCACACTTTATAGTTAGATCACAAACAACAAAAGTGGAAGAGGAGATATCAGTCTTCCAACAGGAACATGAGACACTAAAAGGAGAACTTGTCATAAAGGTTTTTTTAATTTAAAATTTTTAATTTCACATGTAATTATTGAACAGATCTTAACCTTAAATTCAATATTCAGTTTTGTTTTGTTTTTGCACTTTAAATTTTAATTTCTGATTTTGCAAGGGTAGATACTGTCTAATTGTTTCCTATAAAATTCTCCTACCATTTTACATGTAATTTCTGACTACAAATATTAGCCAGAATCTAACCTGTATATTACCATACCTGCATTGGAGATGTGAAAGTAACAGACTAGATGAAAGTCTTCAATAAGACTAGAGATGGTAAACCTTTTGATTAGATAATTAGTTGTATGGTTCTGGGTCATGCTTCTTTTTCGGTGTTTTCTAAATTTAAATTTGTTAAATTACAAAGCCATGTAATTATTTCTTTGGCTTATCACACAAAGTAAATTCGCAGTGTGTCAGAATAGCAGGTAATGCAAATTTTATGTATATACTTGTATATATTTTTGGAATTCAGATTTGTATGAGTAAAGTGGCGTAATGGCGTTTTAAATGCCAGTCAAGATTCTTTCACTTATATAGTGAAAGTCATTTTTAAGATGGTGGAGGAAACCCAAGTGCTCGGAGAAACTACTGATCTTCTGTGAGCAAATTTGAGTTTAACATACAAATTTTCTCACAAGGGTCTGGAATTCCTAACTGGTACTGTGGTCTGTAGACACATTGATCATTCCGCACTGAGGCCCAAAGTCCCTAGAATTGTTTAAAATCTCTTATAAGAATATTATATAAGAGTGAAATTAAGATAGCATGTAAAAGTGTGAAGTAACTAATAACAAGACAATCAATGTTTCAATTTTTACCATTTTAGATACATAAACTAAATGAAGAAGAGTTCACATTAAAACTAATGAAGAACAGAGAAATGATCTTGTCTGATCAATGGTCTGAATTAAAAAATACCAAAGAAAAGTTAACATCAAAACTTGTAAGTTGTATGAAAATGATCTGGAATTTACTGTACTCCTGTATCAGGGGTCCGGAAACGATCATATTTTTGTCCGATGTGAAAAATCACTTGTCAGACATTTTTAGTTGATAATAGAATTCAGTTAATCGGACATATAAATAAATATGTTTGTCGTCATTATTATACTCGAGTGTTGTTTGCTATCACTTGTCAAAAGTTTTCAATAAATACTACAGATATAATAATTAGGCTTTGTTTATTAATCAGTTAGAATCCATGGACTCAATCCTTTCCTTTTGTTTCATCGTCCGAACCCTTATTAATTGTTTATTAAGTAATCACATCGCTTGACAGATGGAAGCCATAAACAGCTGATCCTTGAAGGTCATGGTCGTCAGACTATTATCAAAGAGGTTCCACGTGGGATGTCAAATAAGACTACAACGCTCATCGTATGGTCTTTGCAAACTGTTTAGTTATAAATAAATAATTTTTAAAAGTCTAAATACAATCAAAGAGGTCTCGAAATGAGGTTCAGTAAAGTTAGTGTAACTTCGGAAAAACGAAAATGCGCGATTGTCAATAAACAAAGATGGCCATCAAACCTTGTGTTGTCAACGCCGACGGTACAAAAATCGACACTATGTGGACACATGAGCCTGACCACATGTACCTAATTAATCTATATGTAGTAATTAAATCCTTTTTAAAATCTATTTGATATTAAAAATTAAAATCTTTTTAAAAAAAACATCGTCAATAACAACATCGGTGGTATGTTTATTTTATTTTTTATTATTTTTTTTTTTTTGCTTTACACAGCATCGATGATATGGTTGCTTTGAAAAAATGTCCGACACCCCAGTCAAAGTTTTCCTGAGCCCTGTCCTGTATATACATAAAACAGCCCCTCCCCCCCCCCCCAAAAAAAAAATTGCTTTATTTGAAATTGAAATTTTCCGCATTTATTTATTTAATAAAATGAAATTTTATATAAATAAGTAAATTTTAAAAAGATATGTTTTTTTCCCTTTGTTGACTAAGCAATTTTCTAGTAATGAATCAGGGCTCTCACTAGGCTTGATTTGGGGCAGAAATTCGACCCCATTCCCAATGCAAAATAGGCTGTTTTTTCCCAATTGGAACCTAGATTTTTCCGAATTCCAAAAAAAAAAAAAAAATGTTGTGACATCATATCGATTTGTTAACATTCGTACATAATATGTGTTAAAATTCTATGACTAAGGCTATCAACAAATTCAGAGATATGAGGGACAGAATTTTGCAATTTTAAAACTGTGGTTGCTTACATATGAATAGTCATTTAAAAGTTTGTTCAGAAGATAGTTATTATATAAACTAATCTTGAATATATTAAATATAGTTATTAAAGCAATTATTACATAGTTTTTAAACTCTATTTGATTCTTTCCCAAAATCAGTCAAAACGACGCTAATTTTCCCAATTCCAAGGGTCCCGGCCCCATTTTCAAAATGAGCTGTGAGAGCCCTGAATGAATAGTTCACCAAATCTCATTTTAGCCCTTGGTCTCTTTGGGGTCTGGATGGCAGAGTGATCTAAAGCTTGTAACAACTAATCATAGTGCCTCTTACCGCCTAGGTTAGAATCCTACGGGGACAGATCCTAGTGTGTAAAAATTTCCAGCCAAAAGTTAGAGATTTTATTAAGCACTCTGGTTTCTTCCAATGTCTAAGTTGAGTAACTCAGTATGAATGAAATAATCTTGACTGGGACATAAGATACCATTATTAATCAAATTTTGGTCTCTTTACAGACTGACTTACAGGTACAATTTGATTTAAAAAGAGAAAATTTTGTGATGAAGTAAAATCCTTTTCTTCTGCTTATGATTTATGCGAAAATGGTACAGCAGTAAGAGAACAAGCAGCTCAGAAAGTTAAAGCAACTCTTATTGAGGAGGAAAAATGTCTGTTAGAAGGTAATACAATTCTGTAATTTTCTATAAATTAAATATTTGACATAAATTTCAAATTAGCATCTTTTGTCAATTTTAGGTGGAAAAATATCTATTAGGCCTAACTTAAAAAATTCTTTGTTTGCTGTTTTCCGACCCATGCTATCCACATTTGGGTAGGTAGATAGGGAAAAAAATTTTTTTTTTTTTTTGAAAACTTAATCTTTTACACTTTTGAAGAGTTTAAATTGGTTTCATATTTCTCTTTTAAAACACATTTACAATTTTTTTTTGCTAACTAAAGTCTTCTTTGTTCCTTCTTGTGTTTTCTCCCATGGGGAAACACAGCTGAATTTCCTTACTATTTTATCAACCTGCTCACAGGCTGTCTCCCTATCCAGAGCTTTTGCTATTAAATACTGTTTCTTATGTTGAAGAGAAGTAAAAAAAAAAAAAAAAAAAAAAAAATGTAGTAGAAGGCAATAAAATTTTTTGGATAGGGGCATTTCAAGTGGGTCGGGTGGTCAACAGCAAACAGTTAATTTTATTTTAAGCCTTCGAAGGTAATATTGTCCACGGTAAATTGAATTATAAAATGATCAAGAAGAATGTTCCTGTTAATTAAATTATGGTTAGCCAAAACCAACCAATATTGTTGTACATTTTTAAAAACTGAATGATGACAAAGAACTCTAAAAAAAGTTTTCATTATGTTGCCCAGCTAGTTTGACAGAGAACTCACTTATAGTCTCTGAGGTCTCGGGTTTAATCACCAGTCTGACCCAGAATTTATCCCTTTCATATTGCATTTGGCAAGTTTGCAAATCAATTGAAAGAGTGATTTGATTTGATTTAATGGAGTTTTACATCTCGGTCAAGAATATTTCACTTATATTGAGATGTCACCAGCTATAGGTGAAGTGGCAGAAATTTTTACCTTTGCAGTGCGCTTAGGGCAGTGTGCAGGGATGGTTCTTTAACGTGCCACACCCTGCCGTGACATGGGGCATTGGTTTTTAAGGTCTCATCTGAAGGACCCAATAAAAAAGTGAAGAGACTCACCTATGTTTATATCTAGAGGTTGAACCTGATGGTGTATTGGAAGATTGAAGGGGGTGGGGGTTGAGGTCTTGGTAACTCGGTTGGTAGAAAACACTATTTAGTGTGGGAGGTCTTCGGTTTGTTCTTTTGTCCACCCCTGCATTTTTCGTTTTTCTGTTACAGTTCAAAATGTCATTTTTTACACTTTGATATTTTTGTATTATAATCATAAGAACATTATTGAACTGGCTGTACCTTTATTTTCTTTACTACTTTGACAGCTTTTTTTATTGTCTCTTTAGTATAATATCACAGACTAAATTTCAACATTTTTGAATATGAAAATAATTTTCAACATTTTGAATAAAAAAAATTTTACATCAGAAATTATAAGTATTATTAACATAAACTTTAAATATATAAATCGTTAGATATTTATTGTGAATTAAATGTTTTATTTCCTTACATAATAATTGTAATCAGCAATGAAAACAACTCATTGACATAAGTCCTTCAAAATGAACTTGAGTCAATTACTCTTTTAGTCATAATTAAGATTTATAAGTCTGATTTTGTAAATCTCAATTAAGCAGGAAATTGTTAAAATCACATGTCAGAACAAAGTCTGTTTTTCATAAAATTAATCAAATATAAACTTATGTAATTTTATGATAAATAGGCATTTAGGGGTAGAAGTTATTGTGTCCACATGAATTGTTATGGACTTTAGGCATTATCACATTAATCTCATTTATGTTTTATTTACTTATTTATTTATCCTTTTGAAAGTATCAAAATTATTATGCATTGAAAAAAAGATCCAAGGATAACAATTGTTATTGGAACCATTTTTGGTGTTTTCTGGTTGTCAACATACAGGATATATAAGAAAGGTAGATTTGAATGTAGACCAGATTGGACCTGATGGGTCCACAGAGACCAAGCTTATACATGAATAAAGAGATAGCAGAAAATGTAAAGGAGGTTTAGTAATTATTATTACAGTTACACATTGCATCATTTAAAGTGGATGCAATCCAGTGCACCATTCCCTAGGAATGGCATGCACATTTGTGTCTGTGGCCTGGCTTAGCTAAATTCCCCACAGTTGGACTGGCCATAATAAATTTGATAAATTGCTGTTAACCAATTGTAAATGATTATTGATCACTAATTGACCATAATAAGTAAAAAATTGGGACTGTTTATAAAAAATTAAGTAAGATTCTAGACTCAGGATAGATTTAAATAATAACACTATACCTATTTATGTTTTCTAAATGTTTATATAAAGACTGACATATTTTTCTTGGCAATTACAAGAGTTATCCCCATTTCACTGTCTCACATGATTGGTATTAAATCGAATTTTCATTTATCAGGAGCTGAATATTTGCTCCATCAATCAAGGCCCAGTATTTTAAAAAATTCAATCAGTACTTTTTTGAATTCTCACTTAAAATCCACTCATTCTTGACTTTTGTCCTTTTATCAAAAATATCAACTACCGTATTAAGATAATATATACATGCGTATATTTGAATAATTTAATTTCTAAATTGGGTTATATCATACTGCGATACAAAATTAATGTAAACTCATGTGATTGTTACGTTAATGTTATACTCTAATAAACTACACAACCATAGCAACGCTAAACGTGAATACATGACATACAACTCTTTCCATTTCATTGGCTGAAATTGTTTGTTGATGATAGCTCCAACGTGGATGAAATTTTATTTCAATTATAAAAAATCAAGAAAAATGAAACAAAACATTGTTTTATGTTTAAGTTAAAGTGTTAAGAATTAAATTATAAAAAATAACTCGTGTTTTTAATAAGTTTATTGAGTTTTCATAACACGCTACACTACACAAGGTATTCCTTAAATAGGATTCAATAATTAAACCAACACACAACCAAAGTGATACAGAAGTTTTGTACTTATCCCTTTGTCAGACCAGCAGAGAGTTACATTTATTCTTATCTGTGTTACATATATTGCAGCCCTAAATCAAGCCCAGTGAGAGCCCTGATATGATACAAAACACAACCAAGTGGTGCAAGGATAGAGAATAATAATTTAAATATGTATCCCTTGTCAAACCAATATATATAGAATTATATTAATTATTGTTTTAGTCTCATTACTCTGAAAGGGTTACTTAAAAGTCAAATAAAATGTACAAAATTTTAAAAGATTCCAAAATTAACAAAATTTAAAGACTTTTTAAAGAAGTTTTTTAGAAAACTAGCAATTCTCATTACACTGACTGTGTTTAAATGTAAAGGCCACAGGTAAAGTTTAAAAATTTTTTTAAGATTCCAAAATGACTTAATTCAAAGACTTTCAAAGGAAGGGGTGAAAAAACTGGAGCATGTTTGTGATCAAATGATGGGCTAGTTGTCACTTTATAAAAAAATTAATTATAATAAAAATTAAAAAAAAAAAAAAACTATCATGGGGATATTAGAAACTGTTTAATGTAGATATAATGGTAACAGAAAATGAGAATGGTAAAAAAAAAATTCCTGGGTTTGTACAAAATAAAAATACACAGTACATATTCAATTAAGGATTGGAGTATTTTCATCCTCGAAAAATTCCTACTTAAACACTTATATTCAGGTATTGATTTAAAGTCTAGTACATGGCTATTTTAAAATATTTTTTTCCTCATATATCTGACAGAAATCAGTAGCATTGAGAATTTCCAGAGAGCTCTACAGACTAAACAGAAAGAATGTGACAGACACAGTGAGCTATTGGAAAATCTACAGAAACAGCAAAAAGGTAAAAAATAAAATCGACCATCATTCCTAACTTAGCTAGGACTCACCTTATTAGATATACCACTATAATGACACTATTGTAGCTCAGTTGGTAGATTGCTCGCTTCATATGTATGAAGTTGGGGTTCAAACTACAGTCACATCTGACCAAGACTTAAAAATTTTTAGTGCCTGTTCTTTCACCAGGCATTCTGCATTTAAAAATGAAAGTCACAGGGTCCTTCAGAGACCTTAAAAACCAATTTCTTGTGTCCAGTAGGTGTGGCACGCTAAAGAACCCTCTCTGTACATTGCCTTAAGTCCACTGCAAAGGTAAAAATTTTCTGCCATTTCAACTATAGCTTTTGACATCTCAATATAAGTAAAGTATTCTTGACGAGGATGTAAAACCCCATTAAATCAATCAATCAACCTTAAGATTGTGGAATAAAGTGTTTTGGACAGTAACATAGAATTTAATAGATGGGAATTGGGGCTACAAAAAGAACTCTTTCAAATCTGGTAAGTGAAATATTCTTGACTGGGACGTAAAACCCCATTAAATCAATCAATAAAATCAATCCTTATAAGATAAATAATGTTACAGTACTCTCAAAATAGAGCTGCAACGATACGGGTTAAACCGTATTGCAATATATTGCTATATTTCACTTTCATATTGCAATACGTGTGAATTTAATAAAAATAGAATTCTTTATCTTCCAAAATGTGTTTCCCGATCCCGGCCATCATTATCATTCGGAAATAACTACTCATTACTTTTGTAATGGGTAACAACAAGCGTGCATAAGATCCTATCCACATTCAGAACTTTTTCCATTGATCGTACATTAGTTACAAACGCCCTGGCGATCGTGTTTAACTTTGTTCGATTCATGATTATTATTTTTTTTCTTAAATTAATGTCAATCAATTTTTCAGATAAAGAAAAAGAATTAGAAGAAGAAAGAAAGATAACATTAGATTTAGAGAGAGAGAAGAAAAGAGTGATGCACATCCCACAAGAAGATCTGGAATTTTTAAAGTAAATATGGTAGATTAAATGCATTGCAAAAATTACGATTTGAATTTAATGTAATTTTATTTAGGTTTATACTAGATATCAACTCCATTACTCTTTGCATAATAAGTCTGCATTGATTAACATGAAAAGATTTAGATGTTTGTGCAGTGGCAAATCAACTGAATCAAGGTTTTAAGCTTGTCTTTTAGGCTCTTAACAGAGATAAAAATTATCAAATGTTTACCCAATTTTACCATCCACATGAATCCCCAACACCTTCTCCATCCCAACAAATACCACCCCCATCCCCCTCGGAAAAAAAGAAAATAAAAATTAATGCAAATATGAACAGACATAATTTCTACATGGTCATATATGATTGTTTCATTGTAATTTTCTGTATGTTTTTATTTGTTTGGTAATATTATCTCAATGAATGGCTGCAGGAGCACAGGTTTAATAAATAACAAACATTATTTTAGATTTCAAAAAGAATTGGAGGAAAATAAACCAGGACTTTTAGAGGCAAAATGTTATGACTTACAAAAAGAAGTACAAATCTTACAGAAAAAGTTGTGGCAGAAACAAGTGAAACAAAGGAATGAATCCTGGAAGAAACAAACCCAACAACAGAAAGCATTTGAATTTAAAACAAAAAATAGTAATGAGGTGA
Source organism: Tegillarca granosa (assembly GCA_029721355.1). Lineage (NCBI taxonomy): Eukaryota > Metazoa > Mollusca > Bivalvia > Arcoida > Arcidae > Tegillarca > Tegillarca granosa. The sequence continues at coordinate 26,526,459 of CM056605.1, forward strand.
GAATTACAGTGTGCTCTCTTTCTCTCTTTCAGACTAGAAATACACACACACACACACACACACACACACACACACACACACACACACACAGGAGCTTTGTGCAAAAGGATACAAATTTCATACATTTATTCTGATGATTAATCATTGATTCTGGATTATCCCCTCTCTCTCTTTCTCTCTCTCTCTCTTTCCCCTGACCATCTTAAAATTATTCAGTGGTGCCTAGGACTTACAGGGAGCATGGTGGTTGTGTGGTCTGAAGTGCACAGTTATGGATCATAGCATGTAGTCCTCTCACTGCCTAGGTTTGAATCCCACTCAGGACAAATTCTAGTGTGAGAAAGTTTAAATTTGTTAGTTCTCTAGGCACTTCACTTTCCTGAACCATCTCTAAGCTGACCTTGATATTATTAAGAGAAATTTGAATTTGATTTTAAACATATCACTCATTATACTCAGGCTGATTGGGGAAAAGGTTGTTACCCTGTGAAATACAAATTGGTTTCAGATGAGACTTAAGACTTATTATATTAAGTTCATGGCCTAAGACTTACAACTTATATCTAGTTCATTTTAACAGCTTTTTGTGTTTATTGCATCCATCTTTGTCCGTTTCAAAGTCATACTTTTTATTTCACTTTTTTTTTGTAGACACAGCAGCCACTCATGTCTAACAGAGTTTGTTTAACAAATTATTCTGTGACATTGAATAACTGTATAGAGGAAAATACAGAAAACAGAGTGGTTGGGGAACAAGTAGGTGGAATTTTTCTTAATTTTCATTGAATATTTGTTTGTATTGTTAATCTTTTAGGGCTGTTCCAGAAAAACTGTATGGGTGGGTTTGAAGGCACTTTTTTGAAACCCCCACCACCCACAATTTCTTTTTTTTTTCTAATACAACCACCCGTAGAATTTAATTATTCAGAGATACCACCACCCATATAAATAAATTAAATCAATAATAAGTTTTAGATCAATACAGGATGTATCCTCATAAATGTGATATTACAATTAAAAGTAACAATTCATACAAAAAGTTCTGAGGAAATGGAATCAACTCCTCAGATGCAGTATTCCCCACATGCAACCTCCATTTAACTTGTAAACTTTGCAATTATCACAAATTACAGAGGTCCCATAAAATATGATTCTTGCTTGACAGGAAAAATCTCACTTTAAAATATTATGAAACCTTGTATTCTTACTATATAAAAGAAATTATACCATCTTTTTTACTTCTCTAACCTTGTTAATCTTCCACATTCCATGCCGTATGGTATTACTGGTGAAACACCACAATGTGCCCCCTTGCACTAAAGGTGAATGGACAGGATTCTCTGTCCCACTGTATACAAGTTGGACCTTTTTAAGTAATGTCTCTTAAATAGCTTTCAGAAAAGCTTAGTACCCTGATAAATGCCCAAGCCATTATATATTTTGTTGTATATCCATATGTACATTTATAATGTTGAATTTTTATGGACACTGGGTACTTCAACCAGTTATTGGGATAGTTTTAAAAAAATTGTACAAGGATCATTTTTAATTTTTGAAAGTATATTTGTACATCCCAAGTTGTGCAATGTATCGAGCTTTTAATTCTTTTGTTTATGCTATGTTTCCTTTTTGTTGCTTACATTTGTCAATTTTGCATTTTTCAGATGCAAATAACTGCAAATTAGGCAATGAAAAATAATTAAAAAAAAATTTTTTTTTTTGATATGCATTTATTTATAGCCTAGTTATTAACACCACAATTACTAATCAACAGATAAAATGGACTTAACTCTAATACTGAGATAATAATACAAACTGTGTTCAGTTTTTCAAAATACAAACAAAATTCAGTTAAGGTTATTCTTTGTCAGTACTTACAGTCAGGTAACATTTTAATCATAAAATCACTGCAATATTACAAAAATTTCTACGTAAATGAGAGAAAAATTTATGGCTAACGTAATTCCCTATGGGCCTCTCACTCTCAGACGTTGCTGACAATGCTGGTTCATTAACATTATATTTCGACTGGAGCTGAATGAAATAATCCTTACAGTTGTCAAAAGATAAAAGATCGTTTCTTTATAAACCGATATCTTTATAAACAGATAAACATTACTAAAAGTCGGCGATATTTTGCTCCATTTAATGGGGGAATCCCATAAACAGTTACATTCGCGTTCATTAGCTGTTACGAGATAGAAATTTATTAACTTTAATTTGATTGGCTCAACCATATTCTAATTTTAACATTCGAGGGGTATTCCCGGAAATTACCAACATGTTGGCGATGTTTGATCAGGTTTAAACTCAAATTAATGTTAAAATTTAAAATCAAATATGTACCGTTTGATCAAAGACAATTTTAAATACAGGTATGAACCCCATTATGCCAGAAATTAAACACGACCCCTTTGAACGCGAACATAGCGGTATTTCAGAGGGGGGTGTAGAAATGCATGGTCTTCCTTTTATTTCTTAGACGTATCAATCATTTCTAATAATATACTCGACACCTATGAATGTATTTTTGTATTCTGTCAGCCCGTTCTGCTCCAACCAAGCGCAGACGTCTTCAACTGACCTCGGCCGCATGGCGGAAATTTTCTGGATTAACACAAATAAGCAGTCTTCGAACCGTCTTTATGTCGGTACACAAAACAACAATACAGGGGAGCTAACTTGTTTACCTTTTTTTGGTTACCGTGATGTCATATAAACGATTATTTCCTGCAGTTTAATTTGTTTAGAGGAGAGGCAAGTTTTCGCGACATAAAAACGACAGAAATAAATTAAAATAATATAAATTTTGCGACAACCCATAGAATTTAATTTATTTGAGATACAACCACCCACAGAAAATAAATGTCAGATACCCCCACAACCCACAGAAAAATATATCGTTTGCCGTCAAAGAGTACCATGTAATATTTTCTGGAACAGCCCTTATAAGAACATGAAGTTTGAACTCAAAAATTGTCACTGCAACAATTTGCCTCCACTCCCATTTTTTACATAGTAAAGGTTCCCAGCAAAAATATGCCCCCCCCCCCCCCAATTTTTCATATGGAGTTATGTCAGCAAAAATATGCCCCACCCAGATGTTTATAATACAGGATGAAATCAAAACACATCTGCCTTAACTTACCTGCTGAAGAGTTGAGATAACTTGAGTAATGGTGTTTAATGTCCTAGTCAAGAATATTTCACTTATATTAAGATGTCAACAGCTATAAATTTTGCCAGTGGGTTGTGCTGATGGCAATATACAGCAGGGTTCTTTATTGTGCCATGCCTACCGTGACACGGGACCCCATTTATTTAAAGTTCCCATAAAAAAGAACCTTGACTTTCATATCCTAATGCCGAGTGCTTGGCAAAAGAACAGTCACTATCCACTTTCAAGTCTTGGGTCAGACCTGGTCAGGGTTTTAACCCACAACCTCCTACTTACGGAGCGAGCACTCTACCAATTGAGCTACTGCAGTGGTCACCTGCTAAAGACTAAGTCTAGATATTGCAATTTTTAACTGTCAATAGATCTGTCTAATGCATATGTCTAGCTTGTTTTGAAAAAAACTTAGCCAAATTTGGTTAAAACATTCACATTGCCCGAGTACGTACAAGGATCAATCAATCAGAAAGATGAAAAGAGAAATCTTATTCAATTTCTAGACCTTTGATATTTCACACCTAGCATCCTTCATGCCCTTGTGGCAAATATGTTTAAGTTTTATTCATATTTTGACTGTGTAGCATCAAATGAAAAGACTTTAAGAGAAAATCTAATCTTTTCTATTTAATATATATTAAGCTAGACATTTGCTATTTTAAATTTAGTCTTCAATTGACTAGTAGTACAAGTATTTCATTTAAACAAGTATTATAGCTTGTATGGCTGAAAATAGAAAACTGCAGAACTTTTCAAAAAATATTAAAAAAATGTATTGGGTATCATTTGAAATTTTTCCAAAGTAGTGCATTAGGTAAACTAGTAGTATTTGATTTACACAAATCATGTTGTAAATCAATAATTGGACCTTATAAAACAAGTTTTGATGTCAAAACTGAAAGAACTAATCATATAAATATGTTCTCAGATGAGCAATAAGGTCTATGGGTCTCTTGTTTTTAAAGTTTCAGGGATTTTTCTGGCCATTTTGGGAAAAGGACCTTGGGATGAAATTGGGAAAATCATTGACAAAATCGACATTTTGGGGAAATTTTTCTTTAAACTTTAAAAATTTTCACATTGTCAGCACATCAAATATTTTGCCTGGAATATTTACTATTTTGAAACATGATGTTAGTCACTCATTTGTACCAAATCTCTCAGTCATTAACACAATATCTTCATAGACTGGCTTCAATACAAACATCTGAGAAAGTTGTTTCATGAGTTGCTCCCATTCTACCAGATCCTCATTGAGTATAAATCAAAATGTGCATAAATACAGGTTATTATAAAGATATACCAGCTACACCAAAATTTTTTTTTTACTTTTTCTTAAGTTTTTCAAAGCAGGATCATTTGGGAATTTTTACCTACAAAATTGGAAAAAATGTATGCTTTTTCGAATCCGGAATGGGTCCCTTTACCGGACCCTGTGAGTGGCCAGAAAAATCCCTGAGTTTTGTTGAGCAGTGTTGAAGAGATATAAACTTAGAAATTCTAAGGAAAATATTTAAAAATAATGATTCGAGAATTAAATGAAACTTAAACTTGAAACAAAGTCTAATATTGAATACCCAGAAAAAGTTATTAAAAATTTCCTGTCTAAAGCAATTTTTATTTAAGTCTAATTCTGTGTTGAAGAGTTATATCCTTTAAAATTTTAAGAAAATTATTTAAAAAGATGATTTCCTAAACTTAAGTCGAACAAACACAAAATAGAGTCTTAATATTTAATAATATGAAAAGTAATCAAGAATTTCTTATCTCTCTTAGATAACAGTTTAATAACATATCAGTGCAACTTCCGAAAACTGGCTTCGCATGGGACCAAGGAATTGGCTGGTATTTGGAGGGCCTTGTAATTCCGGTGGTCTGATCCAGTCCGAATCTCATCCATTTCAGAATTTTATCAAACAGTTCATTGAAAAAAGACATAAATGTCTTTACATTCTCATAAGCACTGATATTACATGTAATTCTTGGACTTTTCAGCCTTGTCAAAAGTCTGTTTGGTTGCAACTTTTTTTAAAAAAATGAATAAATAAATAAATTATAAAAAAAGGTAAAAAGTATTTTTTAAAAAAAGGAAAAAAGTGGAGAGAAAAAAAAGTAAAGTAAAAAAGAATCCTTTCTCAAAAGTTTGTAAAGGTCTAACAAATTATTAAATGTGTTAATCAGTGTAGCAGCTTTATTTATCTAGTGTTTAAATGCCAGAACAAATACTTTTATATATCCATTCAGAACTATGTCGAACACTTGTATATATATATATTATATACTGTGTGTATATATATATATATATATATATATAACTGATTGTCGCCACAATTAACAGCAAATGCTTGTCGCTACAACTAACAGCAAATTCCTGCAACTTCACATATGTTAAGTGATGTTTTGAATTCACATTTTTGACCAATTGTACAATAATATTTTACATTTATTTCTGCCGACAGAATAGTGATTTTGAAGATAGCCTGAGCCAGGAAGATCTAAATGATATTTTTAATGAAGATATGATAACAACACAAATGAACAGACAGAAAAAAATATTTAAACCAAGTAAAGAGTGATTTAACATTTGGTATACATCATTGGTTCTGTATGTAATATTGCCATTAGTTTGAACAGAATTTAAATAAAAAGATGAAATCTTTGAGCAGTGTCTTGGAATGGTTCGGTTGAATTCAGAACTTGCCTTAAAAACTCATTGAATTTTAACTCACTTTCAGTAAAAAGTCAATATGTCTGTTATTTCTTGCAGTGATAACTCCAGAAAATAAAAAAAATATATATATATTTATATACAGTAAAATTTTGATTGCTCAAACGTTGTTACCTCGAATACCCTGGATAACTCAATGAAGGCTCGAACTTCGTTAACTCGAATACCCTCACAAACACGAACAGTAAATATTTTTCAAAAGTAAAAAGTTAGTTGCAATTCAACTTCTTTCGCTCCAATACATTTTTATTCAGAAAGACATGTGACCAGGGTCATTGTTAACATAACACAAGCTTAAGCCATATTACAGATTTCATCAAAAATAATAGTGTGTAACAAATCGATTAATCTAGACAGTTACCTGAAAATTTTGAGTGCTACTCAAGACTATTACTTAACCTAATGAAACAGTGCTCGATATACACAATTCTTTAATCTCTTAATATGATTATTACTCGCAGCAATGTTTGATCAGTAAAACACCTTAGTGGCCCACGCTTGATGATTGCACATAGAATTATGTAGATTAGTGTGTATTATTGTTATTTTCTGTGATAGTTTTATTTTGTATCATTATTTGAAATTAAAATAAAGTGTCATGTTCTATCCCCATAGCTATAAAACATCATACCACAGATCACAGGTCAACATTTAAGTTTGAAAACATTATCGAGATATCATGATAATGAAATTTGTATTTTTAATTGGCACATTTCTACTGTTTCATTATTCCATGAATTTTTTATATTTCAAGATTAATACTGCAATTTTAATTCGGACATTTCATTATTAGACCATTATATACATTTACATGTATTACAAATTACAAATTTAAAGATTCATTGTATGTCGATAATTATGAGATCCTGAAACCCCCAATTGTATCTCGAAGTTCGATCGCTCGACACCCCCCCCCTCCAGCAATTGAAATTCTACTGTATATTATATTTAAATTTTTATTTTAATTATTATAATTATTATTTATTGTTATTATTATTTTTTGTGACCAGTTGTGTATCTTGTAGAGTTTGAAATCTAAATACAACTTCTTCATTCCACGTGGAAAAATATACGTTAATCGGCTGAAAAAACTGGACATTCTTTTTATTATCTAAAATCGGAAAAAAAGACTTGAAATTGCCGGCTAGAAGGAATTAAATTCCCACTGCGGTCCACCGCAAAGAACATTTCTGCCGTGGTGGAATATAAAATCGTCTACCGCGATGTTTATTGAAAACCAAATACATTTAAAACTGGATGTGTACTTGACCATTTGAAGATGTATCAAGATCAATTAAAAATAAAATGTAAAACCCGGTTTTAAGAAGAATCGTATTGATCGAATATTATATTTACTAATTAAAAAAAAAAAAAAAAAAAAAAAAAAAAATTATATTTATATTATATAGTTGTAATTTAATACACGATGTATTTCTCTTGCATTTCAATATACCACACATCACAGTAATGATAAATAAGCGTACGCGTTTAGCTTAAAATACATTTTTGCAAATCTTTCCAACTTTATCAGTGAAGAGTTATAATTAAGTGAATTGAGCCATATTTCTTTTTTTATTTTGTTAATTTTTTTCATACTGGATTTACCACCGTAGGCAAATATGTTAATTAACTTCTCTATATTTTCTCCCGTTTACTCGTGTCTAACATGTATTGGTGAACAGTATCGTACATATGCATACATATTTTCGCCGTAAACTCATTAAAAATCATCCTAGAGTCATATTTTTTTAATTTGTTCATTTTTAAACTGCGTCTACTGAACCTACTGTAGGCAAAATATGTTAATCAACTTTTCTTTTATTTCTCTCGTTTACTCCCGTTTACTCTTCATACCTACCGAAATTGTAGTGTTCCAGGCTGTTCACATCAAATAGGCATTTCAATTTGTATTAATAAAGATTGACAATCTTCATACTTAAATTTGATATGTTATTCATGTTTGATCATATTTTAAGTTTTCCACTGAAAGGATAATTTATAAAATAATTTCCCACGGAAAGGATAATTTATAAACATCATGTTGCAAATTTTATGTCTGAAACATCTATTGTTTTCTTTCAAAATTTCGAATGTATCTCAAACAAATTTAGAAAAATATGGATTTAATTGCATAAGCTTGATATATTCTTTATTCATCTTTCTAGAAAATTTGACTGTTTGTTAAGATTTTTTTTAATTTTAAGACTGTCTTTTTACATCTGATACCCATAAGAACAGTGTCTCACAAATTAAGATAGTTTGTTTCAGAATATGAAATTTAGAGGCTGCAGTGGCCACGTGGTTAAGATACAAGTCCACAAACCTAAGGTCTTTCACACACAAAAATAATAATTATAATTATAAAAAGTGCTCATAGTAGAAATCGCTTTGATTAGAACATTTTTGATAGGTGAAATAATGATATCTTCAAAATCTATGCAACAACTCGTCGAAAAAAATTCTCATGAGAAAGTTTAATTTTGATATTTTCTTTATATTGAATGTATTTACATAATAATCTAACATGCGACTAATTAAAACATTATCAATAATCTAAGTCGGTGGACATCCTGTTTATTAGGCACATTCCATCACCTGTAATCATCAGGATCTTACCTTGCAATTTGCTAAATTGATTGACAGGTATCCTTGCTGTTTGTAAATATTTTGAGATGTTGACAAAATGTGTGGGAAGAACGAATGTAAATTATATTATGTAATTTAAATAAATTAATTTGAGATTAATTTGAAATAATTAATGGAAAAATCGACTGGTTGGCGGAATAAAAATACTTTTGGTAAATTCAAATTGATTTAGATCTACATTTCCTTATCTGGCAATATTTTTATAAAATCATTTAAATTATTTAATAAATTTAATTTCCTTCACATCTCTAGTGCCATTTATAAGACTGAAAAAGTTTTAACTAATTTTGAACGCTTGCGGACCGACATGTCTTTTTTAAATATAAATTAATTTTTCATTTAAATGATTTTTTATTATTAATTTCAGTCATATATAACAATTTTTTAAAAAAGATATTACTATAAATTTCATTAAAACTGACGAAAAACTAACGATATCACAGTACACTAGATAAACAAAATTGCAATCGTAAACTTTGCTTTGCCCCCCCACGAGACTTAAACGAGATTTCAGACAAAGGGAGATTTCATGTTTTCGAATTCGTGAATCACAAAGTGAAACGCCTCGTTTTGAGTTATAAATGTGTGACGTCATTGCAGTATTAGAAGTAGTATCTAACATAATAGACAGTAGTAACAATGATGTATATCGACGTATATAGAAGAAAGTAACGACTTTGCATATACCTTAAATTATGTCAAATAGTTCGTTATTATTTTAAGAAGCAGTAGACAATCTTTTAAGTGATGAATTTGGAGTATAACCGTATTTATTCGAACCAGAAACGGACGAATCTGATGAACATATTTATTTGAGTCCCGACTTACTCAAGAATTGTGACTGCAGATGTTGTTGCATAGCTGTTTAAAAATACGTGACGAGTGTTAACTTGTCAATAACACGAAAATTGATTATATCTTTGAGTTTTTAAAAAAAATAATAAACTACTTTATTAAATCGGACTGGACAGACTCGAGAATTACGATAAGTTGCATAACTATAAATTAGTTTTAACTTTTCAAATACACGAAAAATAATTTTATCGTCGACAATTTAAAATGAATTAAATATCAAGTCGGACTGGACAGACTACCGGATGAATATTATGGAACTTACTGTGGTGTCATGTGCTGATTTTGAATTTCTATGAAAATAATGCATTCAAGTTGTCATGTGCTGATTTTGAATTTCTATTAAAATAATGCATTCAAAATCAGCACATGACAGGGGCACCGGCTAAAAATCAATACATAAACTGAATTCAATCGCCTATTCTATTTTGTTCAATGTTTATTGACAGTTAAAATTAAATGACCGTGATGTAGAAAATTTTTAAGTAGTGGCGGCATTACATTTCCTCGATAATTGGAAGACGTTCACACAATTAAAAGTTTGTGACATAGTTCTTGTCCGATGACAAATTAATGCGGTGGTAATTAAAAAGAAAAAAAACCAAGATATTCCATCTCAAATTATTTTACGCAAAATATATAAATGTATAAAATGAAATGACACATATTTGAAATGAGACCACATTAAAAAAACGAGATGATAATAATAATAATACCGGTAATAATAATTTTATGGATTTGTATATATAGAATAAAGAATTTTAAAAAATCACAGCTAAATGTATGCTCAAGGAAAAGTGAAAACTAAAATCTAATAAAATCAAATGCTGTAAGTAGATCAATAGAGTAGTTTTAAATAGACTATTCTGGTCGTCAACTTTTAATTTTTAATTTTGCCTAAAATTTATATTTTATAATAATAATAATAATAATTATTATTATTATTATTATTATTATTATAGACATGAAAACTAAGGAAAAATTTCTTTTTCTTACTTTTTAAATTTTAAAAAGTCCATTTTTCCGGAATGAAATTTTTATACTGTAAACGACAAATAACGTTTACCAGTTAAATTTTTTTTTAACTTTACTTGAATTGTTAATATATTATTGTATATTACAGGTCGTTAGATAACTTTATCAACCTGTAAATCAATTTTGCAAATTATAAGTTACATCCTGTTAATTACAGTAGTGGGTCTAAATCTAAGGAATGTGTCTAATAAACAAAAGGATTAATAATAATCTTAATTATCGGTACGTGTCAAACGGATGTTAATTCCTCTTCATTAATTAGTTTTCCCGTAAAATAATCATAGAAAGTTAAACTACGAGTTCGGATTTGACTTATTTTAGTAGTGGTAAAAAATATTCTGTTGAGGTATGTTACTGGTATGACGTCACAACACGGGAGCCTCGATTTCGACCTTTTTGATTTGGATTTCTAGAGATGTGTTAGAAAATCACCGATATCTACCTTATTATGGAATGGAATTTTATGTAATTTTCGCTACAGCCATATTTAAGTACGACGAATAAAATATGTCAAAACTGAAAATCGTTACAGGTACCCTTTAAAATCTGTGTTCAGTGTAAAAAATTTTTTTTTAGTGCAATGAACATTAGCCGTATTTGACTGGTCGTTTTCCGTTTAGCAAGAGGCTCTTCCATTAAACGGTATTTTCCCACCTTTATTTTTGACTTATCAGACTAAAGACATCAACTTTACATTTGTTATTCGACTGGTAAGTTGTTCTCAACTCGATCTTCGTGAACAACAGTGTTTTTAGAAGTGAAAAGTTTGTTGAGCACTTTACCAGTCGAATGACAAATACAAAACTATATTCTGTGATCTGATTGGTCAAAAATGAAGGTGGGAAAACATTATTTAATGGAAAAGCCTCTTACTAAACGGAAAACGACCAGTCGAATACGGCTATTGTATAAATGATTCATCATCCGTAAGTGATTTAAGACAATTTGTCTAAAATAAATTTAAACAAGTTCACATTTATTTTATTATGTAATTCAAACTAAAGTTTAAATATTATTAATTACTTCCTGGTGCCTTAAGAGTCACAGATATTTTAAAATCTGTTATACAAGTATAAACATTTTATATTTAAAACAAATTGAAAGTGGCATATTTATCAAAATAGGAAATAAAATTGATATTTGCTGAAATTCTTAATGTGTATTGTTAAGTTTTAGGAAGTCGATATAATTGTTATACAATTCAAAACACTATAAGCATGGTTGATATTTGTCACGATTTAAAGGAGGAAGCGTAATAAGTAATTATAGACAACATCTTTAGATACTGTATGTCCCGAAATGTTACATTAATAATATTTATGCTGTATGTGATGCAAATAGCATACATACAATTCATACAAGAATTCCACAGATTTAAATGTCTCACCTGATTAGTTTTTGATCGAGTAGAATACATTACTTTAACATAAACTTTCACATTTTGACACACTGCCGCCACCACTGCTGCGGCCACTTACGACAACACCGGAAAAGTAACACCTAAGTCTCACCTTATGTCAATGCCAGGCTCAACAAAAAAACATATTTTTAAAAAAAATGTTTCATTTTTCCTGGTTATAGAGATGATTTGGTAATTAACACAGATCAAGTAGGAGTGATATACTGTAATCCTTCTATGTTTTTAGAAACCCTTATTTTTAAATTTCCTTAGCCTCTTATTAGTTTTTTTTCTAAAACTCAGCTAAAGTCCATATGCTGGAGAGCACTTTTAAAAAAAGATTGTCGTTTTCAATTATTTTACACATGAATTATGTTGTTTTCACACGTTTGTTTCATTGTGTATTGGCACCATTGAGTTTTGCATTGTAATGTAAAACAGTTGATGTGCAATGTATTAATGTTTTTATGTAAACTTAATAAAATCATATATCTATATAAAATGCTTTAATTTTCTATGAAAGTGAAATCTGATTAAAATTAATGTTCACTGCTGAGAAAATCATGATTTTTGTTGATTCTTGTTGATACACTACTTTAACATTAAAGACATTTTTTCTGGTGAAAACAGTTATGTGAACCTGTTACAGTTGCAGTCTGTTATAATGGTTTAGTAAGATAAAGATCTTAAAGTGAGTTGTATATTGTTATTATATTTAATAAACTATAAATAATGAATAAAATATATGAGTGAGAGTGGAGTGGAGTGGAGTAATGGTGTTTTACGCCCCAGTCAAGAATCTCACCTTTTTCGAGGCGGTCAGTTCTGGGATGGTGGAGGAAACCGGAGAAAACCACGGACCTTCAGCAAGCGAACTGACAAACTTTCTCACACTAGGTTCTGTCGTGAATGCGATTCGAACCTAGGCTGTGAGAGGCACTGTGATCCATAAGCGCGAGCTTTAGACCACTCGGCCACCGAGGTCCCTATATATGTATTTAATACATATAGTCAAGCACTCATAACAATCAATTTAAACAAGGTTATTTTATATATATCAAATATACTGGAAGTGTGATGATGGATCTGCATTAATTACCAAATTAAATAAAAATTGGCAAAATGATACTTATGATTTATTTTCAGAAGATTTGTAATGAATTGTATACCCTGTATTATCATGCATAGTACAAATATTATCATTTTTGTTCACACAAGTACTGATACAACACCATATTCTGCAATAAAAGGACCATTAAAATATTCCAGGGACTGTTCAAAATACTGGTCTTGATGGACAGATAGTCTTTATATAAAAATGGCCACATACAATATTTGCTGAGATAAAGTTCCATGGTACATGTATTTGTTTCAAGAAAACTTTCACTGGTTTAAATATTCATGTGTCTGTAACAATATAACTTCCTGATAGAACAAAGTCCCCATGTTTAACAATCGGTCGTTTCATTGAATTTTTCCGCCTGTAACTGTCTGTTTAATTTGATCAAAGACATACCATAATTATAGAATTTTAGAGCTACTTGGCAAAATAACTCAAAGTGAATAATAAGAACTTGACCTATACTCTCTCTCTTTCTCATATATATATATATATATATATATATATATATATATATATATATATATATATATATATCTGGATTGCTAAAGAAAACGGGAGTACCTGGAGAGAACTAGATGTTCCAGGTTAGGTTTGATCTAGGCAGTGAGAGCTGCAATCTGTTTGGCAGCATTTAAGACCCCTTGACCAATGGTCACAACGGTCATAGATGGCTGGATAATCAATCATCCATTTCATTGTATTTTTCCACCTGTATCTGTCTGCTAAATTAGATCCATAACATCCCATAATTGTAGAATTAGAGCTACTTTGCAAAATTACTCAATTATGAACTTGACCTCTATCTCTCTATCTTATTATCTTTTATATGTGTGTGTGTGTGTGTGTGTGTGTGTGTGTGTGTGTGTGTGTGTGGAATACTGAAGAAAACAGGAGTACCAGAAGAAAACTATCAAGATAAACAAACTTGTATTTAGACGTACCAGGTGTTGGGTTTGAGCAAGGTAGTGAGAACTGCAATCTGTAAGGCAGGTTAGTTTGGCATATAAAAACAAAACTGCAAAATATATTTAGAAATATTAATTCTTTAATTAATTTTAATAACATGAGTTTAAATATAAATTTAAAACAAAATTCATAAATGGTTTAATAAAGCACTTCAAAATTATAAACATTTATTTTAAATAACAAATTCTAAAATTCTACTACATGTATTTTTCAATAAACTTTTCAATATATATAAAAAATCACTCCCCTAGCCAAATACCTCTATTTATGTATCAAACATAAATGATTTATTTACATTCACAATTATTTTTATATCATCTTGAAAATAAATAAATGCAAACAGTTATTAGTTAAAAATATATATGTTGATAAAAACCTTTAGATTTGGTAGGGTATGATTTTTTTTTTACAAATGACAACTGAGGCCCATGTTGTAGTACATATATAGTTTAATTGCATAACAACCCCTCAGTCATTTTAAAAATTTATAGGTCATAAGTTATAAGTTTCATTGGACAACTGATTCTGTGCCATGATGCAAATGACTTCAGAAATATATGGTGCCAGTGGCTAGGCCATATTAAAAGGACATGTAATGTACATGTAATAATATTGTTTGATTTCACACATGATAGGTGTATCTAGTTAGTTGTACAGAAGGCACTTACCCTTCTGAAGCACTGGCCTAATTTCCCAAGTGGAAGTTGACGTTAAACTGCATTGGTCAGGTTTTTAAAGTTCTCTGCTTTTGGGTTTGCAATTAGGGCATAGATAATGTTTGATTGTCACATACTCCACCTATTTATTTATTAATTTGTATCTAACTTAAAAGAAATTACATGAACTATTTAGTTCTTGTTCAAAAGCAACATGTACAAATATTTTAAATAAAAATATATGACTTTAAAAGCATTGAATACTGTTAATGGTATGAATATTAAAATTATTTATTGAAGAATCAATTAGTTTTATGATACCCGTTCTTTGGTCTCTTCTTACTTGCACTATAGACCAGTTCATTCTATGTCAAGACCACAATCACAAGTTCAAAAGTACCTAGGTTATCTCAAAGGCCAGGAAACTCAAGACATAGTACATGTAATTACCCTTTAGGTAATGCCCACTTGTATAAGGCTTTATAAATCAAAAAGCTTAAACCAACATTTTTTGCTTAAATTGCTAAACCAAAGTAAAGAAGTTTCATACAAATTAATTCACTAAGTGTGTATTTATCACAAAATGTGTATTATGACAAACTGAAATATAATATAAACATCTATTTTGCAATACAGAACTTGGAATAAACACAAAGTTTTTCACACGTTATATTTTGTTGATTTCTTTCTGTCTGCAAAAACTAAGGCAGTTTGTGATTCAAACCTGTTTGTGATTCAAACTTATTTGTGAATGAAACCTATTTGTGATTTAAACTTATTTGTGATTCAATCCTGTTTGTGACTGAAACCTTTTGGTGATTCAATCATGTTTGTAATTCAAACCTATTTGCGATTAAAACCTGTTTGTGATTCAATCAGATTATCCTGTTTGTGATTCAAACTTATTTGTGATTGAAACCTATTTGTCATTCAAACCTATTTGGCATAGAGATGCTGTGACCTGTAAGCACTTGCTACTTGCTTCAGATCACTTGGCCAAGACTCCTTTCATTCAAATATGTCAGGTATAAATGAAAAACACACACACTTATAAAAAAAAAATGATTGTACAGAAAATTATAAAATCACATATATTCATGGACAATTAAGTTTTCCATATTCTTTGGTAAGTGAATACAACAAAATTTTATGTCAATAAAAAAAAATTTGATTAAAAATATTCAAAATTTAAATTTTACTCACAATGATTTTTTTGTTTAAATTATAAAAACGTGAAATTTTACTTGCAAAAATGTTAAAGATTGTCCAGTAATTTGGTTACGGTAATGTAAATGCAGTAGGTTCAATACACCACCCATGCTAAAAACACCTTGCTCCAGACTTTACTTTTTATAGAATCAAAATTTTAATAAGATGCTTTTTTACTTGGGTTTTAAAATTTTAAACAAAAATTTTTTAAAGTTATTCAAAATGTACAGCAAATTTTTCACAAATATATATTTAATATAAAAACTTTAACTTAATAAAATGGAATTTTAACATTTATTTTTCAGTACAGAATTTAGATACATAAACATTTTGATAATTTTTGTGTGTTTATTTAAATGTATTTCATGCCTGCATAATCTCAATCTTCTTATGCTTCTTTAATATACATGCCTACACAAAAGTTTACAGTTTTCAAGATTCAAGAATTGTATAATTTTTAGCAATTTTCACACTAACTGCTTGGCCATTTCTCCATTTTGAGCCCCATGGCTACAATTTGTGCAAATATGAAACTAGATGACCTATGAATATTATAAAAGAATTAACTTGGGTATATCTCATTATCTTATTCATTCACAGGAGAAGATTTTTCAGGTTTTTCACTATTTCCCCCCTAAATGGGCCCCATAAGGACGTAACTCCTTCATGTGTGCTTTGGCCTTGTGGTTTTGGAGAAGATTAAATGTTAAAAGTTTACAAATGACAGATGAGGTGCAATGGACAAAGCAAAGAAATGGCTAAGAATAGCTCATCTGAGCTATCAGCTCAGGTGAGCTAAAAAAAAGAAACTGTCTCTTGAGAGTAAAATACCCCCTTCCCCTAACCTCTCAATTTGACACATTGTATTGTGACCTTGACCTAACTTCTAAGTGTGGTTTGCTCACTTCTTTTGCTAGTGTGACCAAAATCATTCCATAGATGTGAAAGTTATGAAGCAGTTGTAATTTTACATGGGCAGACAGACATGGCAATTACTAGTATTTATATATTCAAAATCAAATTCAATTACATATATATTCCAGTTAAAAAAATTAAGTTTTTAGAGGATATGAAAAAAAAGACCAAAAATAAAAACAAAACAATATGAACATATGACATTGTTTTCTAGTAACATGTACAGGAAAACATAAAATGTGTTTACTTATGAACCCACTTTAAGTGTTCAATTATAATGGAATGTTGAATGGGACAACATCTATTTACATTTTGTATTTCCTCCCTTTTTTCATGGAATGTTATGCAATTTTATCCTGAATCTTTTGATAACAATGTACTTTAAGTAAACAACTTTAACTGTTATACAACAAATAAATCTATCGCTTTAAATCAAGGGTTAAGTACTTGTCAGTGGGATGACTTTATTTTTAAGAATCAAAGATGCCTAGTTAAATTTTATAATCAACAGATAGTATTTCAGTTAACTGGGGTTCTGACTCCAATTTCACAATCATTCCTTAACTAAGATTTTCCTTAAATTAACTCAAGCAAATTATGGCTTGAATTTTATGTCGCATTTTGAAGATTACTTCAAGTTTTTAACATATGTATTACGTTTTGTCAAAACTGTTAATTCCTTGTTTCAGAAAAGATTGCCAAAATTTGCCAATTTCAGTCAAGAAAAATCTTAGTTAAGAAATGATTGTGAAACTGGGGCAAGTTGTTATAGATTTTCCAGGTTCGGTTTAAACATAATTCAGTTATTACAGTTCCTTCAGCATTTGATCATAAATAATAATGAACTCTATGTGAAAGGCTATACTGGCAAACCAAAAAAAAAAAAAAAAAAAATGTGAAAAGATGTGTGTCAAAATAATAAAAAAAAAAATCAGAATAAAACAAAAAAAAAATTCTCTTTTCCATCAATTTAAAAATATCAGTGGAAAAATGGAGCATTAAGTAGTTCTAAAGAACAATAAAACAAAGACAATCAAATTAAAATCTCTAAAATAATTGACCTACTTTTTCGTATACGGCCATGAAAAAAAGAATTCAGAACAATAAGATTTAACGTAGTATTTCTCTAACGACATCAAGTTTGAAATTACTTTACCATGTTTGTAACAGTAAAAAAAAAAAAGCTAAATGTTCATAAAAATTTTAAATAAACTTGAATTAAGTTTGGTATTTTTTACTTACTTGAGAGAGAGTTGTAACAGGAAATAGCTATGTGCATTTGCATATACCAAAAGTAACCATTAAATATCTCTGCATAGAGTTTGCTGTTTTGCTAAATTTTACAAATTAAAAACAAGACGAATGACCAATGCTTTTGCACTTATGGTATGATACCTCAGAATGAACCTTACATCTGCCATTTCAGACATGGGGCCCTAAAAGGGAAAGTAGTAAAAAAAAAAAAAAAAAAAAACTTTAAAAATCCCGAAATCAGCAATATCTGATCGGAAATATTTAATGGTAATCAATGATGCACATAGCAATTTTCAGTTAAGACTAGGCTCAAGTTTGTTAGAATATCAATTATAGATAAAGTTTATTGGATTATTAATGAAGACTGGGCATATTTCACTGCAGCAAACACATTGAGCCCATTAGTAGGTTTTAAACCTACTTATAATAAAAACTTTCATAATAAGAAAATCATCAATAAGTTCGTGGTAATTTTTTTTTAACCAATTAACAACTTCTTACATTTTGACATGCTTACAATGTCAAAGCTGCTGCCAACAAAAAACCAAGTGAAACCTAGACCTGCAGACATTACAGAGTCTTTAGTTGCCAAGCAACACAAATATCAGACCCCGGTTTCACAATCATTCCTTAACTACGAAATTTTTAAACTTAAATTTAGCAAAGTTTGGCAATCCAGATTAGAAGCCTAAAAATAATCATTCTTAACTAAGATTTTTAAAGCTTAAATTTAGCAAAATTTGTTGATCCCATTTCGAAGCTTAAGTTTGGCAATCCATTTTGAAGCTAAGTAAAATCATTTTGTCACGACTATAAATGCAGATGTCATGACTAGAAGTGATCATCAAAATGACACCATCAAATACTCAATATCTCAACATTTAACAAAATTATCAAAATTTGTTAAGGAAAATCTTAGTTAATGATGATTGTGAAACTGGAGCCTGGCTTTGACCATAACTAATATGAGTCTTGACGAAATTATGGTTCAAAAGAAATAGACATGTTATTTAAATGCCATGTTCTTTTTTTTTTCTTTTTCTCTCTCTCTCTTTTTTTTTAATTTCATCAACAACAATATATGGTTTTTTATGATTGGAAAGTTTTTTGTATATTACAAAATCAATAAAAATACACTGTTTCATGCTTTGGAGTTATCATCATCTAAATCAACGTCTTCATAAGCATTTAAGCGTCTCTCAGATTTAATCAGCACATTTTGGGTTGATGCAGCATCATCATATTCAACTAGAGCAGTGTCATCATAAAGGTCATCATCACCATCTTTTTTTTTCGGTTGACTGTCAGAATGATTAATATCGTCGTACTGATATTGATCAGCCTCGGCAAATGTGTAGTCATCCTCAACATCCTCAACAGCCTTACCTCCTGCAATACCATAAATATGTCCTGGTATTTCATCTGAATGATGATACTGTCTTTTATTTTTAGCAACGGAACTCAGAGTTAATCTGTCATAAGTTTCATCATCATCTTCATAATCCTTTTCAATTTCAATTTTCTTACCATATTCAATTTCACTAGCAGCATCTCTCACTTTTTCATAGAATTCTACATGGTAATCCCCTGAAGCAGCATACTGTTTCCAGGCTTCAGAACGATTACCAGCTTCGGCATACATACTTTCAACTGGCACTGGGGATGAATCATAAAATGTTTGATTACTTGAAGAGAAAGACCCATTTTTATTGAGAGTTATTGCATCATCATACACAGGTCCGGTGGGTGGTAACAGTACAGGTTTTCTCTGTTTTTGCTGGTCACTAGCTTCATCATAAAGAACCTCTGGAGGTTCTGAGTCGACGCTGACCTCATTTTGATTGGTTGCCTTATCTTTTGTTTTATCGGTTTTACTGCTTTTCTTACTTTTTTTCCCAAAAAATCCTGCCCCATTTTTTATTTTCTTTATTTTCCTTTTCTTTATTTTCTTTTTCACTTTTCTGAATGGTTGTTTGTGAATTATCACCACTTAAATTTCTATCTGTTTTCTTGAAATTTTCATTTTGATCAATTGCTCGACTTATATTCGTCCCAGCATCAAATGACAAATTTTCCATATTACTTTGTACATCTCTTGGCAATGTTTTAATTTTACCAACATCTCTTGACAAATGTTTACTTTCAAGTTCCCGAACTGGTTCTGATGTTCTTTTCAAAACTGGTGAATTAGACTCACCAGATTCTTTATATGAACTTCTGATTTCACTACTAACTTTCCTAGCTTCTACTTTCTTATCAGTTTTTAAATCGATTGCTGCCGTAATTCTTTCTGGTTCGTCAAGTTCAAATTCAAGTTCGCCTTCACCACTTTCACATCTTCTACCTGCACTCAGTGCAAACACATCTTTCTTTTTACCGAATTTGCGTATAAACTCATAAGGCCAATGAAACATCATCTTGTAAGAACTTGGATCTTCCAGTGACAGTCCACCAGCAGTGATATGTAGTTTGTAATGATCCTTCAAAAAATGGTTCTTGGACAACTCAGTAGGGCGAATCTTAACGTCAAAGGTAACAGCTAAAAAAAATTCATATCAATGGAACTTGCCAGTGTACCACGTGATCAATACTTCTTAACGTTTGTGCGGAATGAAATGGATTAAATATTCCCAAAGAAACGACGTTATTACGGGAAAACTTAACTTTATGCGATTCCGTTGTCAATAGAAATAATTGTCCCGCACAAACGCTATGAGGTATCACGAGGTACACTGACGAATTCCATTAACAAACTTTCATCTTTCTGTTATAATTTAAATTCATATTGGCTTCAAGTTTTTGGGATTTCACAAAAGTTCAATTTCATCAGATATGGTTAATTATAAGCTTCAAGTTAATTGGAACTGATATAAGTTCCATTTAATAGGTGTATAGAAATTAAATTAAAGGACTCACTTTTGTGGATTTAATACAAATTCCATTTCTTGTTATAAGGCTAATTGTAGGCTCCAAGATTTGTAGATTTGAGTAAAAGAAAATTTTCATATATTTTTTTTTTCTTTTTTTTTGCTATCTAGAATTTTCTTGTTGGTTTTTTTTTTTTGTTGTTGTTTTTTGTTTTAGGATTTAAAAACAAAGGTTCAACTTTATGAAGTATGGATATTTGACAGCTGCAAGTTTTGTGGGTTTTATAAAAGTTCCATTTCATAGGATATTGTTTATTAAAAACTTCAAATCTTTAGATTTCGTTTTTTTTAAATAGTGTATAATTCGTACCCCAGTCAAGATTTTTTCACTTATATAGAAGGCAGTCATTTCTTTTATAACGGAAAAAACTGTAGTCCCAGGAAAAACTGCCAACTACATGTAATTGCAAGTGAACTTTCTAGAACTAGGATCTACAGAGTGGGATTTGGACCAAGGTGGTGAGAGGACAATGGTTCTTTAAGCACTCGCTTTATATCAATTTGCCACTGAGGCCCAAATAAGAAATTTATACTTTATAAATATATTTATACTTTTATAATTTATTTGTCTCATCATAATCAATTGTCATAAAAATATGACGTTTGTTCCTATTTATACTCAAACCTTTTAAAGGGAAAGGCATTATTAATTTTTTTAATTTAATTTACACACATGTAAGCCCTTTTTTAAAGGGGAGAGGGAAGGGGTTTAAGGCTTTTACAGTGTGTAATGACCCTGTATGAGGACATCTGTATTCTGGTCCCATGTTGGATAAAATTGTGTCCACACATATACCATGCCATAACCTTACATGACCTTTGGTCAGGTGAGCTAAAAAATTGTTGAAAATTTATTATTTGCATGATTTGTTTTTTTTTTTTTTTTTTACAACAAACAGTGTGTAATGACCCTGTATGAGGACATCTGTATTCTGGTCCCATGTGGGATAAAATTGTGTCCACACATATACCATGCCATAACCTTACATGACCTTTGGTCAGGTGAGCTAAAAAAATTGTTGAAAATTTATTATTTGCATGATTTGTTTTTGTTTTTTTTTTAAGCAAAAAATTTCAAGGAACATAACTCTTCAAACCCCCCCCCCCCCAAAAAAAAAAAAAATAAAAAAAATAATAAATAAAAATATGCACTTTATCTATAATTTGTCATACTAAAAAGATTTAAAAGATTATGAAGAAAACCTTTCCTTGGCCAAATACCTAACAGATCTGAAGATATGTACAAATATGATTATAGATGCCTGCATATAATTAAAATTTGATTAAATATAAAACACCTGATAGAATGTTTTATTTTCATGTGACCTATTAACATTACTTTTTAATATACATGTACTTAACAAAAATATAAATAAATAAATAAATAAATAAATAAATAAATAAATAAATAAATAAATAAATAAATAATATATATATGTAATATATATCTGGATTTACAATCTTATGTAAGATGTCTAAACTGAACCCCGCAAAAACCAAAACATTTTAAAATGAAACTTGATAAAACCAAAACATTGCAAATCAAACCTGATAAAACCAAAAGATTCTAAACCAAAACCTAAGAAAACCAAACCAGTGAAAGCCAAAACAATGCAAAGCAAAACTGAGAAAACCAAAACAGAAAACAACAAGAGGCCCATGGGCCTTAATGCTCACCTGAGGATATGTCCAAAATTGTTTGCAAAGCGCTAAGACAATATAATTGGTACTTAAATTTTACAAATTATCTCAAGTTAAGAACTGCCACAAAACTTAATCAGAAATATTTTCACTCACATTTCAATTAAGTAGCTTAAATAATATGCATAAAGTAACTGTAATGCAATGAATAATTTCCAAATCATTAACAAATTTCAGTATACTTATGCAACTATGTCCTTGACCTTTGATAGTTTTCAAGATAATTAGCAATTTAAGTGTTCTTTTGCAGCTGTGACCTTGACCTTTGAACACATGACCTTGAACCATATACCAAAATGATCGTTTTCGCAATACCTACAACATTCTAATATATATGCCTATACAAAAAGTAAACATTTTTCAAGATAATTAGCAATTCAAGTCTTCTTTTGCAGCTTTGTCCTTGACCTTTGAACATATGACCTTAATAATATGCATAAAGTAACTGTAACGCAATGAATTATTTCCATATCATTAACAAATTTCAGTATACTTATGCAACTATGTCCTTGACCTTTGATAGTTTTCAAGATAGTTAGCAATTTAAGTGTTCTTTTGCAGCTGTGACCTTGACCTTTGAACATATGACCTTGTACCATATATCAAAATGACCGTCATATCCATACCTACAATATTCTAATATACATGCCTATACAAAAAGTTAATAGTTTTAAAGATAATTAGCAATTTATGTCTTCTTTTGCAGCTGTGACATTGACCTTTGAACATATGACCTTGAACCATATATCAAAATGATCGTTTTCGCAATACCTACAATATTCTAATATACATGTTTATACAAAAAGATAAAAGTTTTCAAGCTAATGCACAATTTTAGTATTTATAAGCCAAAAATAACATTTCAGGGTCAACAACTCCTACATGGATTATCATATAGTTACGAAACTTGGTACCTTTTTAAATTTTGTCATGCTGAACATTTTAACAATGTTTTGATTTCATATATCTCTTAATGTTTGCAAGAAAATTGCCTAAAATTACAAATTAGGTCATGACCTTGATTTGTGACCTTGACCCTTTTTTAAAGGTCTTTTCAAGAAAATGTCAAAACTAAAAACCTCATATCATTATCTGTTCAAATAGTCAAGTTATAACAATTTGAAGCCATTTTACGAAATTTTTAAAATTAAACCCAAAAATGGGTAACCCATTTTTCGACCAAATTTCAGGAAATGAACAAACTATAGGCTTAAGACCCTAGAGAAGCCAAATATCACATCAGATTTTTTCTCCCATCATCAGTTTTGGAGAAGAAGACTTTTTAAGATTTTTGTACCCCTTGGTCACCTTGACCTAGTTTTGGTAGCCATGGCAACGCCATAAACAAATCTGAATTGCACTGGTCCATTTATGCTTCTGACAAGTATCATTGAAATCTGTGCAGCAGTTTTGGAGGAGAAGTCGAAAATAGGTGTTAATGACTCACGCAGGCACGCATATACACACGCTGCGCCATGCCATAAGCTCACATGACCTTTCGGTCAGGTGAGCTAAAAACAATGCAAACCAAACCTGGGGAAACCAGAACATTTCAAACTAAAACCTGATAAAACCAAAACAATGCAAATCAAACCTTGGAAAAACCAAAACATTTCAAATCCAAACCTGATAAAACCAAAAGATTCAAAACCAAAACCTAAGAAAAGCAAACCAGGGAAAGCCAAAACAATGCAAAGCAAAACTGAGAAAACCACAACAGAAAACAAAAACAATGCAAACCAAACCTGAGGAAACCAAAACATTTCAAACCGAAACCGATAAAACCAAAACATTGCAAATCAAAACCTGATAAAACCAAACCAGGGAAAGCCAAAACAATGCAAAGCAAAACTGAGAAAACCACAACAGAAAACAAAAACAATGCAAACCAAACCTGGGGAAACCAAAACATTTCAAACCAAAACCTAATAAAACAGACTAAGTTAAATGTTTCATGTATAAATTAACTTACTATCTTCTGACGAGTCATATAAGACATTAGTCTTAAATGATCCATCACTAGGTGCGAACTCATGCTCCTTGCCTTTCTGAATAGCATGTATATATTTGTACCAGTTTTCTATATTCTCCTCGCTATCCGCAGCCAATAAAATCTTTTCTTTTTTTGTACATATATCAATATGATACTCATTCTTGGTACCTTTGATAATCTTATCGATTCCTTTAATGTTATCTAAATGAAACTGACATTTTGATTTGTTTTTGTCTTTTTTGTATGATTCTTTGTTGTCATAACAGGCTAAATATGCTGGATTATCTTCTCTTCTTCCATATAATACACAGTAATACTCTTTCTTCTGTAAGTAAAAATTAAATTAAATAAAGTGCGAGTAAAACTTTGGGAAGGACCTACTTCAATTTGTAAAACCCACTTTGATATCTTAGATTTGGTTACTTTCCCCTTTTTATTTCTTTATTTTTAATTTTTAATTGATCAATTTCATTATTTTATTTATTTATTCATTTATTTATATGATTAAATTTGACAAATTTCTTACGTTTTCAATTGTTGAAAAGCTAATTTACATTCATGTCATTTCTCAATGACTCGAAATCATGTGCCGAATTGTTTGTGACGTAATTTAGAACGGACTGCGTTTAATGTGTGTTGTTTTACCTTGTTTTAAATTTATTATAGGCAAAGTTATTATCACATTTGATATAGTTTTCTTTAAAATTTAATTGAGGAAATTGGACAATGTGCACACTTTTGCATAATTCGCTATGCATCAATTTTGTTTTTTTCTCAATGACCCTTAAGAAAACCAGATTCAATGCTTAAATTTTTTTTTGTGTTGCAAAATTGTTGCAACTGATTTTTTATCAATTAGAATTAATTTTTCTAAAAGAAATCTTATATCTACATGATTAGATATTCAAATATTATTTTTGAATTTGAATTATGGTTGGTATGAAGTACTGTTTCACATGACAAATTAACATATGAATTTAACATATGAATTTAGCAATACTTCAGAAAACTTTGCTGTAAGAAATTAGTCCCTCAACTTATTAGCCTGCAATTTAATTTTTTAGAATACCAAAGAAAAAATAAATAAATAAATAATTAAAAAAAATTTTTTTTTAAAATGAATAAATAAAATAAATAAATAAATAAATAAATAATGAAATGGAGGTTTTGTGGGCTGATAAGTGGGTCTACTAGGAAATATGAAAAAGAGACAAAACCCCTGTTCATGCTATTCATACATGTCAAAGTTTGAAAATAAGATAGAATACATGTAGAGTGGACAAAATGGTATTTGTGATGTCTCTGTCGGATTGAGTTGAGTAATAGTATTTAATGTCCCAGTCAAGAATATTTCACTTATATCGAGATGTCGCAAGCTATAGGCGAAAGTGCAGAAATTTTGCCTGTGGGTTGCGCTGATGGCATTATACAGCAGGGTTCTTAATCGTGCCACGCCTGCCATGACACCGGACCTCGTTTATTTTAAGTTCCCATCTGAAAGAACATAACTTTCATTTCGTAATGCCAAGTGCTTGGCGAAAGAACAGTCACTACCCACTTTCAAGTCCTGGGTCAGACCAAGACAGGGTTTGAACCCACAACATCCACTTACAAAGTGAGCACTCTACCAACTGAGCTACCGCAGTGGTGATGTCTCTGTCGAGATTCTTTCGCTAATATCAAAGTGGTTAGTCCTGGGATGGTGGGGGAAACCGGACTGCCTAAAAAATTTATCAACTTTCTCACACCAGGGTTTGTTTCAGTGAGATTTGAAGCTAGGTGGGGAAAGACATTGTGACATAAGTGACATGAGACATAAGCACCAACTTTTGGCCAGTGGCTCAGTGGTAGAGTTGCTGCCTCTAGTATAAAAGCTGAAGGTTCAAACTCCAGCCAGATCATAAGAGGTTAATAAACTTGCTCCCCTTGCAAATAGATGAAAAATTGCTGATGTGACATTAAACAACAATATAAACATCCATCCAACAAGGTAGATGCAGCTGTTTTCATCAAAATCTAAATAATAAAGAAGGAAAATATGGAGACAACAAAATTCTCGCATATAGCATGTATAGATTAAACATTGTCCAGTTAGTAAAATATTCCCACATATATAATTTTTTCTGTATGCAAAAAAAAAAAAATTATATCTATTTAGAAAGATTAAGATTTATATTATATCTGCGCATAAATGTAAACAATATATTATATCAACAAACATGTAGAAACATTTCTATTTTTTGAACTTTATAATCTGAACAACCTATCTTGTAAACTGCATATTTTCTTTTATCTATATCTTTAAACACAAATTTATCTCAAATTAAACTATTCAAGGTTACTTGCCAAGTGAGTCATGTGGTCACTAAGATATTGAGGGGCTGTGATGGTACAATGGTTAAGGTATAACCCATTAAACTCAGGGAGTCCTACTGTTGGGGGTTTGACCCTAGTCAACCCTATTGCGATAGATTTTTTCAATGTTGTAGGCAGGTAGGCTCAGTACCAGTGAAATAGACTGAGCAGTCTGCAATGTTTATTTGCAACATTGTTGGCAAGTGTACAAGCACACTAAAAGGGTGCAATAAGTGTACAATAGCAGAATGCAGATCAAAAACACTTGCTTCTTCATTCACCACATGAACTAGTGTTAAGATTAATCCTCAAGATTAATTATAAATAATTAAATCTGACAAATTTCTCACAATGTCATTGGTTGAAAAGCGAAAATATGTTCAGGTCATTTAATTCATAATGACCTGAACATAAATTAGCCGTGGCCACTCATGTGCTGAAGTGACGTAATCTAAAATGAACTACTTTTAATGCACGTAATTTTTCCTTGTTTCAAAGGTTATCAAAAGCAAAAAATGCATAAAGTTATTCTCTCATTTGATAACGTTGTCTTTAAAATTTAATTATAAGCACTGAATCTGATTTTCATTTGGGTCATTGAGAAATAACCTGAATGGACACTATGCACACTTTTGTGTAATTTGCTTTGATTGTAGTGCTAAATACTATACCCTTAAACACAAATTTTAAATGATATGAATCAACTGAAAGTTTATAAATAAAGAAATCAGAAATCCTTTTACCATTGATTTGTAGGGATAAGGACACCTGTTTACATTAGTGTAGCTGCTTCAGGCTCCACTTCCAGTGAAGACTTGTCACCCTAAGGCTTTGATCCCGGTGAAAAAAAGATGAGCTAAAAATGACTTAAACAAGACAGAGCCAATTTTAAAATAAGATAAAGCTGAATGGAGAGAACTTGATCTTTTGGCTCCAATCCAATCAAAAAAACTAGTGGGTAATCTATGTCAGTTTATACATGTATATATATTTATATATGTATGTATATTTTTTCACTACAAAATTCAGTCAAATGTATCTTTTGTTTTTAATACACACACACACACATATATATATATATAAAAGAAAAAAAAGTAATAATTAAAACAATTTGTACAAATCTAATAGTCCAAATGTAGACATCCAGGTTATCTTGTACAGAGGGACCAGAGACTTCTATAATGAACAAATTAAATATTTCCATAACCACCTAGGCGACAAAATGCAAATGAACAACACTCAAATATGACACAGTCAAAAGGCCATGTAGAAAATGGTGCTATATAGCCTTCAACTAACTATCCAGCTGGTCTGAGATTTTTAAATATGTAGTTTTCAATTATTCTTATTTAATATTATTTATTTTCATTTAATTTTCGACCTGTGTCAGTGCCTAAACACATTATATATAGAACAGTATTGTAAACAACTGTAAAAAAAACAACTAAAAATTACATGGATGATGACTTCATGTTCACAAATTCTATGCATTTTTATGAAAAAATGTGAAAAAATATGAAACTAATTAGACAATACCCATTAAATCTCAAAATAAAAAACATGTTAGAAATCTAAATGGAGAAAAATGCAGTTTCAGGCTAGGGATCAAACCTGGGGCCACTGAGCACTATAGGTGAATGCTCTATCAACTGAGCTACCCAGATAACTAGTCTACATGTACATTTTAGTTACCAATATGTGTGTATAAATGTTAGTATTTTGTTTATATTAACAGACTGCATTTTTAAAAATAATAATTATTAATTATTTTTATTTTACTATCATTTTTGTAAGTAATCTGTTTATTTTTATTTTTTAAATTATTACTTATTTTATTATTATTATTATTATTTTTTGTTAATATTCTGTTTATATTTAAAGACTGCATTTTTTAAATTATTATTCATTTTACATTTATATTATTATAATTTTTTTGTCTGTAAGGTTTGTAAGCTCAGTAATATCCTTAATTGTTGTTGTTGTTGTTGTTGTTGTTTGTTTTTTTTTTTTTTTTTTTTTTTTTTTTTTTTTTTGCAAATTAACTGCAGCATGTACATTAGTCCTCTGTAAATAACTCAGAAATTATTTATATTAGTTATGATACATTTTATTTGCTGTTATTTTGAATTAAAATATCTTTAACTCTTGAATAACTCAAAATTGAAGCCAAGTCCTTTTGTAGCAGAATTAATTAAGTTTCTCTGGTTGGAAATGTTTGCTAACAAACATAATTAAAAATTATAAAATAAAAAATGCCATACATTTGTTTAAGTACACACACATGTACATTTGACTGAATGCTAAAAATAATTGCATTTACAAAATTGCCATGATATTTATATAAAAAACATCAAATATAGCTACGAATGAGACTGATTGTTTTAATTAAACTGTAAATTTATTTTTCACTTTAATTTTACCTAATTTTACTTCCTGAAAGGTGACATATG
Source organism: Tegillarca granosa (assembly GCA_029721355.1). NCBI lineage: Eukaryota > Metazoa > Mollusca > Bivalvia > Arcoida > Arcidae > Tegillarca > Tegillarca granosa. The sequence goes on from CM056605.1 coordinate 26,555,840, forward strand.
TGTCAATACAATGAAGGCATGCATACAAGTTACTGTAACAGGTCTTTCACAAAAGATATAAAAGCAAAACTTATACATTACCCTAAGTCCAGATTTGATGTTTAAATTGCCATCTTTTAACATTTTTTCCTCCTGCATTGTTGCATCGCATGACAATATCTAGGATTATTGTCAAGGGTTCTGTCACTCAAACAAGGAAGTAGCGAACTCAAAAAAGTTTTTGGTGTTATGGGGACCAGTCATTGAATAGAAAAAGTTTTTAAAAATCTCAATTTCTATACTTCTTGTATATTTACAACCAAAATATAATAATCATCGAAAATATTTTTATTTTTTTGATTTGAAATAGCTACATATTCTTTTTCATCAAAAGTAATAATTTCAAATTTTTTATTTATTTTGACAATAAACTATCCTTATAGTTTTCCGAAAGGTCGCTATTCATTTCAAAGGAAAAAGTACGAAAACACTCGAAAGAAGTAATTGCACATGCGTAGTGAAAATAGCGTACCAAGCAACACACGTTGGAGCACTTGTTTTATCTTGGAAAAGTGAATGTTTTAACCTTTTTACGTAAAAATTATTCGAAATTATTTATCAAAATGTATCGATCAGAAAAGCCTATACCTTTAAAAGGGAGTGCTTCTGCCTTGTCGAATAACCTGTCTGTTCTTTTGACTGAAGAGAAAAAATCTCTTAACTATGCAGTTGTACACAAATCAGTTGTAAACATAGTTTCTGCAGCTACAGATGGTTCCACAGTCACAAACAGACATGTTGTCTGTAAAGAACCAACTGCTACACAACAAACTACACCTATGATCATACAGGTATTTTTTACTATAAAATGTCAATTTTTGGTTGTGCAACAGAAAAGAATGGTTGGATGAAAGTTGTTTTTTTTTAAGGCTGACATTATTCACACGTACGGTAGAATAACGCATGTTGTTGGCTGGCATTATTCACACGTATGCATGCGCAGTACAATAACTTATATCAGCCGTATACGGACAAGGTGTATGTTCAATGAAGTATATCGTATTTCGTGTATTCTTATATTACTCATCGTATCATATTAAATCATTGGACCATAGGTCCGATATACTTCATTGAACATACACCTTGTCCGTATACGGCTGATATAAGTTATCGTACTGCGCATGCGTACATATAAATAATGCCAGCCAACAACATGCGTTATTCTACCGTACGTGTGAATAATCACTCCGTTTTTTTAATGTCATGTCAGGAATTTTATCAGCAGTTTGGGGTAAAGCAGATTTTATTAGTCACAAGATTAATATTAACACAAGTTCAGGTGCTTCCTGAGTGTACAAGTGTTTCTTACCTGCATTGTAATGGTGCACACTCATAATGGCCTTTTGAGTGCTTGTACACTTTCCCAGCAATAAAACAGATACATATTGCAGACAACACAATCCATTATTTGGTACAGAGCCAACCATTAAAAGCCTATGGCAAAGAAAATCTGTTTACAAGGGTTGAACTCACAGCAGTGAGATGCTTTGAGTTTGAAGGCTAGTGCCTTAACCATTTTACCTATGACAAGCCCAGACTGTAAGTCGTGTTGGTACTAGAACACAGGAAGCAAAATGCAATTATTGTTTATTTTAAATACACATTGTTGTACAAAGTGATGGTGTCACCATTAAACTACACATCATAGACTGATAAGACTGATTTTGCAATTATATAGAAAATTGTTTGAATTATGGAAATATTATAAATCAAGGTTTTTTTTCCATGTGTTTGCTTTTTAATTCAAGAAATGACATTGTACAATTAGTTATATGTCATGATTTGTTACTTATTGGTTTAATGTTTGGTAAGAGTGTTTCTGGAAAAATCCAGCATATTTTTAATTTAGATAAAGAGATATGTTATGTGATATTGCTTATTTTAGTAATTCCATTATTGAAAACACCATTTGTCAAGAGTTTGAACCCCAAACCCAGTAATAGATTGTTGAACTGATGTATTGGTTTAGTGTTAATGCATTTTATTGAACAATTATAATATAAAGTAAATATAAACTAGAAGTATAGAGACATTGATGCCCCATCTGAAGTGATTTTCGCAATTGTTGGTAATATGTGCATTACTGTAACACAAGTATAATGCATTGATGGTGAGGGTGTAATACATGTATATATTTGTTTAATTCCATTGGATGAGGTTAATACATAGAACTTTCACTTATTCAAGTTATTGTCCAGACAAGTGAAGCCTTTTCTGATTAGTAAATTAGAGAAGTCCAGGTTCTGTTTGATAACTTCTGATATTGGATCACAGTTTGACAACAGAACTGTGTTGTTTAATGTTAGTAAGTTTACATCTTATAAAATGTTTGTTGTTACAAGCCGTTCTCAGTATGATAGGTTGTCTAGTAAATGTGCGAACTGTTACTAGTTAAAGTATTGAAAATCCTGTAAAAGTACTTAAACCAATAATTGTTTCTTAGCTGATCATAGCTACAGTGGTTACTACTCAGTTCATTATGGTAAATAGTTATTACTATTGAGTGCTTAAGTGTTACTATTAATAGACTTATAATGAATATTCATTACTATTCATAGACTTATTATGAATATTCATTACTATTCATAGACTTGATTTGCATATTCGTTACTATTCATGGACTTATCATGAATATTCATTATTATTCAGAGACTCATTATCAGTATTCATCACCATCTATAAACTTATTATTGGTGTTTAGGACTATTCATGATCAGTGTGTTCTTGACAGTATTCAGTGCTATTAAGAGATATTTCCAGGGTATGAAATGGTTAAAAGTTGTAATGATATTAAGCATGTTTGTATAATGTAGGTTGTATAACTGCATGTAACATTGTTACTATTTAATGTTGTATTATCATCATTCTGACGAAATGGTTGACAAATAAACGGCGGCAAACTTTTTAACAAAGTTTTATTCATTATTACAGTTGTCCTGGCATCCTCCAGAACCTGGTTAACATTTTCAGTATGTCTGCATTATACATTCAAAAAAATCCAGAGTTGATTGAAAAAATTATTAAAATTTATAAATTTATTGTATAAACAATACTATTTTAGGGTTTGGTTTTTTATTTTTTATTTCTTTTATCTAACATAAGCAATTAGAAGTAAAGAAAAAAAATTAGATAACATAATGTTGAAATACTTTTGTAATTTGTGACCTCACAAATTTTTATCCCACATACTTAATGTAATTTTAGGATATCAGTGTTTGAATGAAGGGTTGTACTGTACTGACAAAATACCCATGAAAATTTTGCAATATATAAACTTATTTATTTAACAAAGTTTTTTAAATTATTTATTTTAGGCTAAATGGGTTACGATTCCATGTAGGACAGTCTTGGTGCTTACATCACTCAAAGGAATACAGGTAAAATTTATATCAGAATTATTAGTTTTATTTTTGAAAAGTTTGAAGTGCTTAGTTTGTTTTGAATAAGTATACTTGTCCTTTAAAAATTATAGTTTCTTGATCCATAGCACCATAACCACTCTTTGTATATTTGAAATGTTAAACCTGACTGATATGTTGAGCCTGACTGAAATGTTTAGATTGAATAAGTTAGCATTTGCTTGTCTTCTTTGTCAAAAAAAAAAAAAAACAAAAAAAAAAACCTTTGTTAAGGGGTCGCCTCTTTCTCTTTAACATCTTTAAGATATTTGTGGATATGTATAACTTATGCAGCTGAATCTTGTTTTTTTTTTAACTTGATTTAACAATTTTCCAGATAAGACTAGATTTGAGTCCCACCAAGGCAGATCTTAATGTGAGAAAGTTTCTTAGTTTGCTTGCCAAAGGTCAGGTGGTTTTCTCTGGGCACTCTGGTTTCCTCACCATCCAAGAACTGACTACCTCAGTACTAGTGAAGGGAATATGAGCAGGGGTGTAAAACACCATTTCTCGAATCAAATCTTCTCTCATCTACATGACACAAATCATAATTATTTTAATTTTTATTCACCTTTTCAGGTATTTGAAAGTGATGGTACAGCATTGATATATTGGCATAGTTTAGGTGATGTACACAGTCCTGATTCTTATGGTAAGATATCTTATGGATTTTATGGCATTTCTATACATCATAAGATTTTGAATTTTGAATTTCATAATGGTTTTTGAATTATACTAGAAGATCACATTGTCTGTATCCTGCACACTCCATTTTTTAATATCTGCCTCTCCAGTTCATGAATTTATAACAGATATCATACACGTTAATTGAAGATAAGACACATTTTTAATGTTTTTTCTTAACATGTTTAAAATAATGAAAACATGAAATTCATTATTTACCCTTGTTTGTATCAAGAAAATATAAATTTTTTGATGGCAGACCACAAAGTATTTGGTTTTCTTAGGGAAGAAAGGGGGTGTCAGTTATACCCCTTGGTAAATTATACATGATAAGTATGGAATAGAATTGGTAAGAATAGTCACTAATGTTGATTTAATTGTCTTAATCTATTTTAAAGATCATTCTTTCCATATTTTTTTGCTTTTTTCAGTCTTTCACTTTCTGTCTTTTTTCATAATTATTTTGGAAAAAAATTGTAGGATATATTGGACACTTAAATTTGTTTTAATTTTTATTTAAATTGTTTATACTTATGGACCATTGATTGTAAAATATGTGATGTACTGATTTCTAAGTATCAGGTATTGGTATGTACCTAAATTATAAGTAGCCACAGTACACACCTTGTTTACATACCAGTATTTCTTTTCCAGGTATAGGCTGCTTTCTTTCTTTTTTTAATTTTAAACATCTTCTGTTATTACTTTAAACTAATTTTCAGGTTCAACAATGCACATGTAATATATGTTTAATATTTACTTGAGATTTTTTTCTTTTTTTTTTTTTTGTTTTTCTTTAGATCAGTCTAATTTTGGGAGAGGTATTACAGGAGTTGGTGATAGTTTTCTCTGTGTTGGTGAGTATTCATTATTTGTTTTATCTAGTGAAAGAAAGAAATTTTTTGTTTGAAAATTATTATTTGAATAGAATAATCAACACATAGTTTAATAGTTACAAAGTTTGTTGGTGAACTAAGTGTGGGTTATACAGGGTCTGTAAAAATTTTTCAATTTCCGTACTTTTTGTATCTTATGTTCACCCATTAAACATAAGAAATCTTCCACCTTCTGGGTCAAAGGTCAAGGTCACAATTAATATAAATAGAAATTCAGTTCCCATGCATTTAAAAACACTCCATTTGTCCAATTTATCTCAAACTTCTTCTACTCATTCCTCATTCCAGTTTCCATGCATTTTAAAACACTCCATTTGTCCAATTTATCTCAAACTTCTTCTACTCATTCCTCATTCCAGTTTCCATGCATTTTAAAACACTCCATTTGTGCAATTTATTTCAATTTAATGATCAATGAATTTGCCTACAAACAAGAAATTCTTTAACCAACTACAGACTGTTGGTCCACACTTGATCTGATATTCCACAACTTAAATGATAAAGATGTTGAAAGTGGAACTAGGGAAGTATATTATTCATGATCAGACCACAAGATTATATGGATACCATATAATTATATATAAATTTAAAAGGTACATATCTACAGAATGATTTGTTGGGCTTTGCCTTGAGGTGAGACTTAGGTGTTTCATTTTTGGTATTGTTGGTGGTGGCAGCAGCATGTCAAAATGTCAAAGTTTGTGTTAAAGTCCAAAGTCCACATTGTGAAGCCAGCTGAGACACATAATTCTGCAGAATTCTAGATTGAAACTTAGCAGATATATGACTTGTTCATTCAGGATTTCCTTACTTATACTTCTTGCTCACATCATAGATAGTGACAGGCGTATATTGCCCTGCTTGGTCTTGTTGGGCTTTATAACTTCATGAATTCACAGCTCTATGTAAAAACAAAGAAATTTTTTGCTGTAGTGTTTCAGAATTAGCATATTCTCCATATAAAATCACCTCTCATAACACATGTCACACAAGTGTTTATGTGTGTGTTTGTGTTTTTAGCATATATTGAACATACACACATATACTAGTATTTACAACAAAACATTGAAGAGAGTGGAATGGACTGATGTTGTTTTCTTGTTTCTTTCATTTATGTTTCGGATGTCAGTTAAAAATTGTAGAGAAAACTGGAGCACCCACTTAAAATGACGTTCCACACGCTAGCTGAGAAACATATTCACCTTTGGGGCCAGTCAAGTGGAACTTTATCCTAGGTTGTGAAGACATTTGGATCTCTAAGCTAGCACTTTAGGGCCACTCTGCCACTTAGACTCCAAATTTGTGATTAGCTGAAGGAATGAAAACAATTTTAGTGAAACCTTTCTAGATTAAACTTATAGTTAATCAGACTCCTGTAAACACTTATTCTGTTTCTTTGTTGTGACACAAGCTTCAATTATTTTCTCTAGCCAGTCTGTTTCTTGTTGTGTTGTCTTGAGTAATATGGTTTATCGTTTTTAGATCAGATTGGATTGGATAAATGGTGTTTACCCCTACTCCTTCCCCCTTCCCCCCTGGTGGAGAAAACCAGAGTGTCTGGAGAAAACCACCAAGGAAACTGACAAACTTTCTCAAACTGGAAGTGGCCCCGAATATGAGAGGCACTGTAGTTTATAATCATTGCTTAAGACCACTCTGACACCAAGGCCCGTTTGGGTTTTTAAGAGGTCTCTACAAAAGCACAAATATATTTTATATAAAGACCACTTTTGGTGTTGGTAGTAGTTGTAATGTTCTTAAGAATGAAATATTGTTGGTTTTGAAGGTGTTACAGGTAAAAGTAAGTATATATCATCATTTAACCTGTGTGTTTTGAACTAATATTGCTAACAGTTCTAACAGGGCTATCATACCCATTTTTGTGCCAGGTCAAGGCCCTTGGAATTTGGAGGGGGGGAGTGTCTTTTCATGCAATTTAAGAATAAGGCCTAACTAAAAAAATTCTTTGTTTGCTGTTTCCCGACCCATGCCATCCACATGTGGGTAGGTAGGTAGGAAAAAAATTTTATTTTATTTTTTGAAAACTTAATCTTTTACACTTTTGAAAAGTTTATATTGGTTTCATATTTCTCTTTTAAAACACATTTACATTTTTTTTTCCTGCCTAAAGTCTTCTTAAAAAGTTTGTTTTTTCTTGTGTTTTCTCCCATGGAGAAACACAGCTAAATTTCCTTACTACCATATAAACCTGCTCACAGGACATCTCCCTATCCAGAGATATTGCTATTTAATACTGTTTCTTATGTTGCACGAAAAGTAAAAAAAAAAAAAAAAAAAAAAAGATTGTAGTAGAAGGCAATAAAATTTTTTGGGTAGGGGCATTACAAGTGGGTCGGGTGGTCAACAGCAAACAAAGTTAATTTTATTTTAGGCCTAATCTATAATTGGAAAAATACATATTAGAAACATTAAAGTTGCAGCTTTGTGTCTAATTGATTCAAATTAGTGAAATTCACCAAAATAATTGGAACAGATATAGGTTAGAAATCTTGGGAGTAGGGTCAGTTTTCAAACCTAGCTGATTTAGTTGATTGAAACCCTGGCTTTTTAATATAATACTTCAAATTATTGAAATACAGTAAAACTATCATGATTCCTTAAAATATTTGAATTCAAGATATACAAATAGGCATTTATTTTCAAATCTTATGAGTTTTATTATAAGAATATTTTGTGGGCTATTTAAGATTTTGTGTTGATAGTTATTAATGTGTTGATGGGATGAGATTTGTAGGTACATATGAAGAAAATTTCTTCATAGTCTTGTTCATAGAATATCTCAAAATCCCGTCAAGAAAAGTTTCTATCCTTCTTTTTCATATTTTTTGGTTTTCCTGCAAATTCCGTATTTTTTTTGTCCAAATCTGTAATAGAATTGTCTAACAATATAAATAACAAAAATATAAAAAATTATGACCAAATGATACATTGAGTGAGTTATTTTATAGTTCTGTAATCAAACACTGAATAACCCCACAAGTTTATTGCACATGGATTAACCTTTGACCTTTCTGAACATAATAGTGATTGAGATAAAGTGTGACACTAATGCTATCCTCATTATCTGAATTAAAAGTTAGAATTTCATAAAAAAACTTTATTATTTATCATAAGCATTTTTTAACAATATTTATTTGACTTGGAAAAATGTTTAATAACTTTGTTCACCCTATATAAATAGCCTGTGATATTTGTGTGAAGAACTGTCATTTCCATTGGTTATGGAACCATATAACATTTTACGCACTAGTCAAGATTCTTTCAGTTATATCAAGATGATTAGTTCTTGGATATTGGAGAAAACTGGAGTGCCCCGAGTATATCACTGTCAAATAGAATTCTGATTAAGGGCATGATGCATGATCAATTTGCCCACAGTATGCACTAGACATCTCAAGGTCATGGTCGTCTTGAAATTTTTGGGGGTCTCGGTGGCCAAGTTATCTAGAGTGTATACTCATATATCACAATGATACCAATTTCCTCCACCATCCTAGAACTGACCGTCTCAGTATATGTGAAGAATTCTCATCTAAGGCCTAAAACATCAGTTATCAACTCTAGAGGTTTTTAATTGGGGAAAGTGGCTCTAAAGAAATTTAAGACACAGAGGAATGGAATATTGAACAATGACGTGATTAGTCTGATTACAAAATAATTTTTGACATTTTAATGAGCTCTTACTGTTTTTGACTTTTATCTATTGAAATTTAAGGAAAATATGGCATTCATTTAGAAAATGGAATATATTACAATAATATGCCATATTGTGGATTGCCCAGTTGAACAGAAATATCCACTAATTATCCTGTTTGTATAATTAATTATCCCCTATCATCTTATCATTATCCATTATCATCTTATCATTATCCATTATCGTCATATATTGATAGGTACCCAGCTTGGAGAAATATTAGTATTTAATATCCCAGCAAAAGGTACAAATGTAACTTTAAAAGAAAGCTTACTAGGTAAGTATAGAGAGTTTATGGCTATTTTCTTTTAATCAGAAGAAACAAGGTTCCATTTATATTTTTTTGCAAATCAGTACACTCCATTTCCCTTTTTTCAGCTGTTAAACAGTAATTTGATAAAACCAAATTTTGCATTATTTCTCCCAAACGTCCCAGCTAAATTTTTTACAGTTAAGCTCAAAGTGTTTATTTATATACATGGTATCTGCTTTATTTCAAATATATAAATGTACATTCTTAAAGTAATATAGCTGTAATCTTGATATTTGAATGGCCCAGTTAAGATTTTATGTACAAATATTTCAAAAGTAATTGACCCTAACCCATACCCCAAAAGGCTGAAATAGTCTGTGTTAGAATGTTGAATATGATTCTTTATTTTACAGAACCACCTCCATGGCTCAGTGGTAGAGCATATGCCTAGAGAGTTGGAGGTAATGGGTTTGAACATGGCTGGGTTATACATAAGACTTTAAGTTTTAGATACTGTTTCCTTTTCTGTTTTTCTGGTTTACCTGGTGCTAGGATAATATGATTGGGGAATTTGTATACTTGCCTGTGGCATATTGATTCCATGAGCTAGCACCAAAACAAAATCACCCAGAGTGTGAATCCTCCACCTGAGTGTATGCTAGTGCAAGGCAGACCATAATACACACTAGCATAACTCACGCAAACACAACTTGTCTATAGTTAAATCTCTACAGATTAATAACTTTACCTGTGTTGTAAATAGCTGGAAAATTGTTGATGTGATGTTAAACAACATTGAAAGTAACCAACCAATCAACTTTTATTTCACAGGTCATAAATTTCCTATATGTGATTTAGCATCGCAGGATAATAAACTAGTCAGTGGTGATGAACAAGGAAACATAATGATATGGAGGTTAACAGATAATGGTATTAAACAGATGGAATCAATAACTGGTAACGGGTAAATATCAGTATAAAAAGTAAAATTTCTACATATAAGTGGGGGCTTTGTGACTAAGTGATCCAAACAAATTAAAAAAATATGATTATGTGATGAAACAGCTTTAGCAAATAAGCTTAAATTCTTTGATATATTATTCCAGAAAAATTGTGATGATTATTGCCCTTTATAAGAATTCCTTTTATTTAAAAGATACTATAATAATTGATTATGTTATAAAGAATGATTGCTGAACCCTTAACCTGACAGGGGCCTTGGTGGCCGAGTGGTCTAAAGTGTGCACTTACGGATCACAGTGCCTCTCCTTGCCTGGGTTTGAATCCCACTCGGGACAGATCCTAGTGTGAGAAAGTTTGTCAGTTCGCTTGCCGAAGGTCGGTGGTGTTTTCCAGGCACTCCAGTTTTCTCCACCATCCCAGAACTGACCGCCTGGAAATAAGTGAAAGATTCTTGACTGGAGTGTAAAACACCATTACTCCACTCCACTTGTTCACCTGACATGTGCAATCCAGAAATTAAACAAGCTTTGGAAGAATTAATAAATGGAAATTGTCTTGTTTACTTTTTTCAGCTCCCCAAAATGATTACATGTACTCACAAATGTTTGACCTTGATTTCAACACATTTCTTAACCAACTTTTTTTTTAGGTAGTTTTATTACAATTCCATTTCTGCAGGTGAGCAATTAAAGGCCCACAGTCTTCTTGTTTGAAGATAAATTTGCCTTAAAAGTATGAATCTCCTTTTAGCTCTAATAAAAAAAGCCAGAACAGATAACCATTAATCATTTTTCTTCAGACAACAAGAAAACTGTCGATTTTATGTGTTTTTTGTAACATGATTTTTCTTTACTCAACAGAGATCCTTGTAGTACTATAGGCTTATGGAATGATATTATAGTTGGTGGGTTTGGTAATGGTCAGTTAAAAGTCTACTGTGCTAAAACGGGAAAATTGGGAGCTGTAGTCAATGCTCATGCTAGGTGGATAAATGCTTTGGATATTGCCCCAGATACTGGTCTGGTGAGTAAAAAATATGTGATAAAATTTTTCATGATGCTTTTCTGGTATGAAAGAAATTTGACCAAATAATTATTACTCTAAAATCTGGATTGGTAACTCATTTCATATGCTTCATTGACTTAGATTAAGTTTATTGTTAAGATTTTGAATATCAAATATGAAGATTAAAAGTTTTGCAAAAATGAAAAGATTCAAACTGGCTAAGACAAAGTTCTTACAACTAATATACAGAAGAAGAGAAAAGCATTGTTATAGTGATACACAATTGCTGGTTTCACATTCATGTAATTATTGAGCATTCATTTTACAGTTTAGTTACATTTTTATAAGTTTTCTTATTCATGTGAACTTATGACATAACAAAGTACATGTATATAGGAGCAAGTGTGTGTGTGTGTGTGTGTGTGTGTGTGTGTGTGTGTGTGTTTAATATATTTCAAACTTTTCCTCTTAAAATATGAGATTTCAAAGAAACTACGTCAAAAGTATATATTGACTGGTGCAATTAAGATTTCAAGCCATTTGCCATGGTGACAAAACAAAATAAAGGTTTCTGAGGCTTGTAAAAAACTTATCAAAAAGATGATTGGAGAAAAAAATTCAGTGTGATATAAGACTTCTAAGAGATCGTTAGTATGTTTATTTTGTGAAATTTGGTCAAAAATGGGTTATACATATAATTTTGCATTAGTTTTTTAAATAATTCCCTAAATTTTTCAAATTGTATTGTTTTGATTAGTTAAGCAGATAATTTTTTTTTTTTTCAGTTTTAACATTTTTTTTAAAGTGATTTTCAAAATGATGTCAAGGTCAAGGTTAAGGACATCTATGACCTATATAACTTGACATTGAAATTCAGTATTCATCAAGCATGAAATATTCAGTCTCCAAAATGTCATTATCTTTTGTCATGTATATAGATTAAGTTGATTGTAATGTATATTTTGTTTTATATATTGATACAGGTTGTGTCAGTAAGTGATGATACATTTGTTAAGATATGGCAATTGAAGAAAGAATCACCACCTGAGGTAAAAAAAAAAAAAGTTTAAAAAAATTATTATTTTTCTATTCCCAACCCTGGCTGTATAGTTCTGTTTTCTCCACATTTTAGAAAAAAAATTCTGGATTATATTAGTAAAATATTCCATTTTATCCACCGACAATAGCTGTTAAAACATTCTTGTTTTTTTTAAGAGAGTTACTAAGTTAATAGGCAACAATTTTCAAAATTGTTGTTTCAATAGTTTGACTCTGTTTTTGCACTTTACGAGTGTGGTGTTATATAATGCTTTTAGCCCTAGACAAATTTTTTTTTCACTTATAATCAGGTGATCACTTCTTAGATGGAGGAGGAAAGCGGGATGTACAAAGATGAACGCCAAGCTTTGGTAACTGACAAGCTTTCTCACACTATGTTATGCCTGGGTGGCAATTGAACTTTAGCAGTGAGAAGAGCTGTGAAACTTGTGTGTTTTTGACCACATTGCTCTGATGCCTCCTTCCATGGCAGTCAGGTAGGGGGTTATAGACCTTGTGCCTGTGTTATAATGTCACCATGTGGAATATAAATGACATTATTGGCAAGTGAGTGTGCTGACAAATTTAAAGTTATTATTAGTTTATTCTGGTGAAAAAGCAGTTGAAAGTCTTTCAGTTTAAGCTCTTCTGTACGAAATATTGAAAAAACAAAATGTCCCCAGTGTTAGCTCGAGCTTTTGTATCCTTATATATATATATATATATATATATATATATATATATATATATATATATATATATACTAGTATATTGTTTTGTTATAGAGTTGATATGCAGATAAGCTTAAGTGTTGCTGATATCCAATTTTTTTTATAAATCCCATTTGCCCATTACTTTTACTAAATTCATGAAAGAATATTCAGTTTTATTTGAAAAAAAGAAAATATTATCAATGATGTATATAACTTGTTTTACAGATAGAACACAAATACCAGGAATCTGTATCAGATCTTCAGTTAGTAGGAGCACAGTTTGTACACAGCGGGGGACGAGGATTTTGTGTGACTGGTTATGACAATACATCAGTTTACTTCTTTGTTCAGAATTAACTTCATCATGCATTTAGTTCAAGTAAAACTACATTGACTCTAACATCTTCTTCAATATCAAGAATAATTCAAGTTGTATTTTGTTTCCATGGGCTTTATTTGTTTTTTCTGTTGTATTAAATAGCAGAAAGCCTGTAAAACTGTAAAAACTCAGTAGCCAATATTGTGTCTGGCTCACCTTGTGTTCTCTTACTGCATTTACAGGTTCATTTTTGTTTAAGAAACATGTGTGTTGAGAAAATTAGCTTTTGTCATGGTGATCTGCCTTACAAGTACGTCTATTTCGGGACAAAAATGCTGTGTTATGAACACTAAAATTACTTGAATTGGAGGTGGGGGGGTTAGATCCTGGTGATTTTAATTTACAATAGTTAAAACACAAAAAAAAACAACAACAAAAAAACAAGGGAGGCATGTGGCAGGCAAGACTCGGCAGGTGAGACTCTGCAAGTGGCCGATTAGCTTAGATGGGCAAAGCGTCCTGCTAGTATTTGGAAGGTTCAAGTTTGGTTGCCAATTTTACTGTTTCCTGTTACAAATGATTCACACAAATCTGTAGTGTGGATTTTTAACTAGCTTTAACATAAGATCTCAGTTTCTCGCATATCAGGTAAATATTGAAATTGGGTACCGGGGTATGTCCTACCAGTCATTTTGGTAGCACAGTATACCAATATTTTGGACAGGATGAAATATTTGTTTATGAGATTTTTTGCAATGTTATATGATTTTGTATTATATGATGGTCATAAAGGAGAGTTTATTTAATTTTTGAAGTTTACAAACCATTTTATCAACATCAAGTAATCTTCTTATTTGTTTTGCAAACACTCAATGGAACATTTACATTTTGTTGCATGATATCAAGTTACTTAATTGCTAATGATGAGTTGTTTCGTGATTGTCTCGGTTAATTCTCTGAAAGTTTGAAAACATTTCAATATATACATAATGACTGGAGAAAATCACTACATTTAGATCTATTTAATACACACACACACATCAGCACACACACACACACACACACACACACACACACACACACACAGAGAGAGAGAGGTAAATTTAAAATGATTTCAGGCACAAAAAAGAATTTACCAGAGGTACATTTTTTGTATTGTATATTCCATGTTTAATGTTTAACAACCATGATAAACCATTGTATAATGACAGTTAAATGCAATATATTATCAATTACCAAACTTTAGCTGATTTCAATGAACAATATAAATGTATACTGGTATAACATTTTTGTGTGTCGTGATTTCACGACCGTCTTGTATGAGATTTTAGATGTTGTGAATGATTGAATATAATGGTATTTACATGTTTATTGTATTTCTGTGATATTTCACTGCCTTCTTAATATTGTTTGTATGTGTGTAATATATGAATTGTTTCAACATATATTTTGAATGTCATAGATCTGTGTCTAAGGGGGATAATTTGTCATTACTTACAATATTTATGTTTCATAGTACACATTTTTATGTTTATTATTTAAATCTTTTTATATTTATAATTTTACAGATTTTTTTTATAAAACCTGCTAAAATTCAAGTATTACATGAAAAAATGTAAGAATGATGAGACTTCATCGTTACAACTTTGTGAATATGTTCTAGACTAAAAAAAACTGTCATGTGATGTCAACTGATGTCACAAGGCCTGCATTGATAATTTACTAAATTTCACTGATAATCTTATTTCACTAATTTTTTGGCATATGTTAAAGTTAGTTTTTTTACTTATTTTTTTATGTGTACGTTTTTATCACATAGTAGTAGTTGCCACAAATGGCTTCAAAAATGCTGATGCAGTTTTAAACATCATCTCACTCGCTCACTATTTTTTGTGACATATTTTGTAAATTTCTGACTTCCACTAGAAGTTTTTTTCACATCAGATGAGTTGTGTTTTTTATTTTGAGTAATTTTTAGTAATTTTAATTCCATTGTTTTACAAGCTTTTGTGTGTACATGCATTATATTTATGAATCTTTAAGACGAGTGGTTGTTTTCATAAACTGTCATATTTTGTGCCGTCCAGTATATTTTAATAATCTCTGATATGCTATATTTGTAAAATTGTCTGTTGTGAATAAAAAAGAAACATAAATGTCCTTATTCTCCCTGGTACTGAATCAGTATTTATTTATATTGGCACTTTTGGTGTTGCATTTATTTCAGCTAATATTAATACCCTTCAACATTAATTTTAGCTCACCTGTCTAAGTGAAAACAATGACGGCGCCAATATTAATACATGCTAAAAGTTTGAGGCCCTCAGGTCTAACTTATACAGTATTATTTTGACTTGAATATATGAAGACATCTAAAGGTATTGGTCTTGAATGAAACCATAGGTCTCTTGTTACTTTTATGTTTGAGTGTTCTAAAGGACTGACTTACCCACCATAGTGCTTCTTAGTTGCTAGGTTACCAAAATGACAGAAATTTATTTGGGATATTTTATCAGTTCAACAGGTCAGTGGTTTTCTCTGGGTACTATGGTTCACCTACTATTTCTGACCACCATTATACACAATAAATAATCTGCATTGATATAAAGCATAAAATGCCATTCCATCTACCTCCCTCATCAATTTAGGTTTGGTTTGGCTCTAGTCTACTTCATGGAAATTCTTGTATTACAAGTATTATTGTTATGTTTGTTTTGTTTTTTTTAAATCTTTGACATTACTTATAGCAGGCTTTGTGTCGCCATATAAGTAAAATATGGCGAAGCATTTTTTTTTTTCTCTCGGATTGTAAGCCATTGTATAGGCATTACATTTGAATTGAATTAATGTTGACACACCAGTCAAGATTATTTGAATTATATTGAGGCGGTCATTTCTGGGATTGTGGAGGAAACTGGAGCATCCAGGGAAAATCACAGACTTTCAGCCAGCAAAAACTGACAAACCTCACACTAGGTCGTGAGAGGCACCGTGATCCCTAAGCACTTGCTTTAGACCACTTAAGTTCCGTGGAGGTAGTTAATGAAAGTTTTGCACCTATATAATATAGATAAAGGTAGTCAAATCTAGGTTGATGGGGGAAACTGAGTACCAAGTCAAACCACTTACATGTACTTATGGCAAGTGAACCAAGTGGAATTCCAACACATGCAGCAAAGTAGCTGTAACCCATGAGTATGCACTTTAGATCACTTGGTTATGCATGCTCCCTCCTCAAGATTAGAAGTGAGCAACATAAAGCAATATGCAAATGACAAATTACTAAATGAACATTCACTTTTCCAGATTACACAGTCTCCTTTTTAATGGGCTTTATATCAGTGCATTTTCTTATTGTTTACTAATTGGCTTGATGTGGGCATTACTGCTTTTATTTAAACATGCTATCCACCAACATTTGCTTGCTAATTTTCAAACAGTACCTGTTTAAATTTTAAGAAAATTTAAATGCTACTGATATAAAATAGATAATGTATTAACAAGAGGTCCATGGACCTTAATGCACATCTGAGAATATGAGAGTTGAGTAATGGTGTTTAATGTCCCAATCAAGAATATTTCACTAATATTATTTAATCTAGTTCCCATCTGAAATAACTGTGACTCGCTTCGTAATGCCGAGTGCTTGGCGAAAGAACATTCACTACCCACTTTCAAGTCTTGGGTCAGACCCGGTCAGGGTTCGAACCAGATCTTCAAATTACAGAGCAAGCGCTCTACCAGCTGAGCTACCGCAGTAGTACCTGAGAATATGACCCAAATCTTAGACAAGAGCAGCTATTACAGAAACTATCCAAGTTTTCCCCACTTTGAGCCCCACTGCCACAATACTAAAAAATTAGAAATATCAAGTCATAGTTCATTTATAAATGCCTCAAATGCATATTGTAACTAAAGTACAATGAATGATTTCCAAAATGATTAACCACTACAGTATACTTATGCAACTATGACCTTGACCTTTGAAAACCCATAACCTAAAACCATAAATCAAAATGATCATGTTAATACCTAAAATATTCTAATATACTGCTAATAAAAAAATTATCAGTTTTCAAGATAAATAATTTCAGCCTTCTTATGCAGCTAAGACCTTCACATTTGAATGTATTTGATCACACCGGCACATAAACCTGATCAATTTTAGTAACAATACCCACTATCGTGCAGAATTACATGTATATCCTTAAGTGAAATATAATTTTAGTATTTTAAACAATAACTTTCCATGTGACAAGGTAGCAATTCCTTACCCTTCTAATCTTTTTCATGTAATTGCATCACAAAATTTTGAGTCAAAATTTATGTACTTTTTGAATTATAAAAGTTACTTGGCAGTTATGGAAAAATTAGTAAAACAAATTTACCCGAGTAATATCATGGTTACCAAACAAAAAATTTCTGATCCAATCAGTACAAATGATAGCGAGTATCATGTTGTGAACATTAAATGGGAATAAAAATCACTAAACAAGTCACAAATATGACAAATAAATTATTTATTATATATACAACTATAATGAGAAACACTTAAAGACTTTTTTTTTACCTTATGATGTAACCACATTTAATTGCACATTACAGATATCACTTGATCAATAAATCTTTACATAAAATAATGTCAGTTCTTTA
The DNA here is from genome assembly GCA_029721355.1 of Tegillarca granosa. Lineage (NCBI taxonomy): Eukaryota > Metazoa > Mollusca > Bivalvia > Arcoida > Arcidae > Tegillarca > Tegillarca granosa. Next base: position 26,573,516 of record CM056605.1, read on the forward strand.
AGTAATGGTATCTTTTGACCTTAACTACATGACAAGGTTTGCAAAATAATCATTAGAGGAAACTGGGGGAGAAAAAAGGAAAGATTTTTTATGCTCTATGCCTTTCTTTTTTATAATGTTATTAAATTAATCCAGTTTATTTGACAAATCACCTTCATATTTTTGGATAACTTTTCTGCTTTAAGCTGAGTAGAGTTGGGAAATGGTTTTTAATTTTCCAGTCAATATTATTTCACTCACTTGTATATCAAAGTTGTCAGTTCTGGGATGGTGGAGGAAATAAAAATGCTCAGGAAAACCAACAAATTTTTGGATTTCAGTTTCATTGAGGTAACCAAAAGAGGCAGTGATTTGTATTGATGTGTTAGGCCTATGTAGCACTGATTGGTTAGCATCAACAGTGGACTAATTTTTCATCATTTTTTAAAATTAGTTGCATTAATCTAAACTTAAATGAATTGCGATGGACAGAACATTAAATAGGTATAAGACATTTGTATCACTTGTGTCATTGATCATGCAAAGAATTGCCCCTACAAAAGACCGGCCCTAATCTCTAAGGGCCAATATCGATTCTCTGGACATTTTTGCACCTTGGGTAGCATAAACGCCTGCTATCTTTTAGGTTTTTGAACGTGTCTTTAATAGATAATTACAAACTAAGAAATATAACTTAACAGAAGGCAATACCACTTGAAGACCAAAAATACTCTAATTTTTACTTGTTATTTTAAACATCATTAGAATTTACTGAAGAAATACAAGTACCATTTTGAAACCAAAGTATGACAGTGACTTACAAAAAGGGTGAATAAATAACATCTATCAAAAACATATATGTACATTGTCATTATTATACCTCAAATATATTTCTTCATGATTGGCCAATGTCTGATCATGTGTCTTGTCACAATTTACGATATGTGGACAGCTAGTCAACATAATCAGCATTGTTATGTTACATTGCAATGTCTGTTGCTCAATATGGAAAACAACTTGAAACTACTTATTCCAGAAATTCCTGAGTACTCATAACCTGAAATAGTCTTACATTAATTAAAGCTCCTAACTGACCATTCCTGGTGTAAAGGGAGGTAATTTATCTACAAACAAAAAAGGGCAGAATGGGATGGTAGAAAGTTAGTAGAAGTTATGAGACAAGACACTGACAATATTCAATATACTAAAGTCAACAGTGATCTTGATTGACGGAAATATTGAGAAATGGAAATGATGTCCTTAGAGAAGACATTCCTCAATGTTTTGCTCGAACTACGTACATGTATCTTGTCACATTTATAATATCTTAAAAAAAACAAAAAAAAAACCAAAAAAACCTAAGAGATGAACAATATCAGTTGAATTATAAATACATATATGTACAAAACTACAAATGCACTTGTACACTTTGAGGAAGAACTCCATGATTCAAAGCAAAGACATATGTTGTTTTCAATGCATGTAATTCAAATAGGGTAAAGCAAGTCTAATTACATGTATATGAATCTTTAAACATGATAGTGAATTGATGTTTGAAGCAGCATCAGCAATTTTGCAGCTATCTGCAACCCTTTAAACATGATAAGGAATAATAATTCAAAGTAGAAAAGAACATGTACAACATCAAATGATCAATTATTCTGACAAACTACTTGATATCATCAATCCAAATGATTTTTATTCCCATGATAAGCTGCCAATGAAAACCATATATCAAAATAAAGATTTACATAAAAAAAATAAAATAAATAAATAAAAAAAAAAAATAAATAAATAAATAAATAAAATTAATATATAAAATAAATAATAATAATTATTATTATAATATTAATAATAAATGAAAAAATTTTTTTTTACAATACATTCAAGTAGCCTCAGTGGAAAATGACATTGAAAAAAATCAATGATTCATTCAATTATATAAAAAAATTAATGCGTCGTTAAATTTGTGTTGCTTAGTATCAACAAATTCAGCTAAAGTATATTCACCTATCAAGGTACATGTATAATACCTTTGTGCTTGTTATAAATCAGCAATGATAAATCTGCCTGAGCTGAAACTTATATAACCAGTTTTTGTTGTTGTTGTGACAAAAATAATTAAGATGAACACATTTTCTACGCATAGCTGAACTTTGTTCTTTCAAATCATCAGCACGTTATTATTTTCTTTTTATTACCAATGTTCCAAAGTGCTGCAATAATGCACACCATTTTTAAAAAAAAAAATTCGATTGTAGCAATATCAGTTTTGAATGCTACAATTCTGCACTTGGCACGTTTCGTTCTATTACATCACAAAACCTGTGAAGGACCTGTAACCTATATTTACATGTATACACATGACAAGGTGTAATGTTAGATATCCACAAATTGAGATTTCAACAGAAATCTGTTTGTTGTTCTTCAGAAGAAAATCTGTTTAGCATCTACAGGTAACTGTTCCACTGGGCAATAAGGACACTTGACTCTGAAAAATAAAATACTTGTTCAGTATCAATAATAAGATAAATAGTCAGAGGTGTTTAGGCCATTTTATCTATCTGTTTATCTATTCTTTTGTAGCCAAAATTGCCAATGACTACTACAACATGCTCGTTAACAGAGGAAGGCAACTGAATTTTAAATTTTTCAAAAGAATTTTATTTGAAGACAAAATTCAAATGAATTTTATTTGAAGATAAAATTTAAATGAATTTTATTTTAAGCTTGCTGGCACATAGTGTGAAAGAGCTATTCTCTTATTTTTCTTTGCATCAGCTTCTAATGATAAATTTATGGGCTACCCCTAAAAATAATCTATTCATACAGAAGAGCTTTTTTATGGCATTTGTTGTCCTCCAGTAAAATTCATGATAGACTACAAATGAATAATGTTCTGTTTCCTTGTGGATTCTTGTTGTTTTTTTTTTTGTTTTTTTATTTTTTTTTTAAAGGAAGGGTTCATTCTTCATTCAGGACACATGTATGGTAGATGTAATAATCTTATTTAAGCTACAATCAGTTCCACTTACTTTGATCCATTTGAGAGTTTTCCCAGTGCATCTTTCGATATCACATGACCACAGATAAGTCTCATTGGTGGGTTTGTATCTGTACTTTGTTGTCGTAAGATAGGACATGCAAATATTGAGTGATATCGGTACTCCTGACCTAGTTCTATCTCAACCTGTAATTATGAAGCAAATAAATGTATCAACTGTTGAGGTGGATGTGCAATCACTTGATTCACAATTTTTTTTATATATTTACCAGATAAAAAGAGATATCTAATAATCACATCTTGTTTCCGAGAGCCAACATTATTAAACAATTCTGACTACAAATGAAAGTCAAGACATTCAAAAAGATGATTATCAATTTGTTTGATTTGCTATTTACCATTTACAAAACAACTGGATTTGATTTAAGTGGGGTCTTGATGGCCGATTGATCTAAAGCTTGCACTTACTGGTCACAGTGCCTCTCAATACCTAGGTTAAATTTCAATTGGGCAGACCTTAATGTGGTATAGTCTGTAACTTTGTCAGGTTTTCTCTGGGAAATTCAGTTTCCTTCACCATCTCAGAACTGACTGCCTCAAAATTAGTAAAATAATCTTGATCAGGGAATAAAATAACATTATTCCAATTCATTCTGATTCTTTTAGTGTTAGTCAAGTACAGCAGAAACTGTAAACATTACAATACTTCGGAAAATTTCAAGAAGTTATCAGGGCTCAAGTTAGAATTCAAAACAGGCAGAAGTTTTTGGCAACGCAATTCACATGATTTGAATTTCTGTCACCCTGTCGCAATCAAACATTACAAAATTTGTAAAAATACAAAATACATTTGTATTACAAAATAGACATTGTAACATGCTGGTCCATCTTCAAAATATGCATGAGATAATTTAATGTAGTGTTAGAAAAAGATGTCCAAAACTTTTGATAAAATCCTATTTTTGGTGGAAAAACCCCTTATACAAGGCACACTTGAAATTGGAAGAAAAAGTGCTATCTTTAAATAATTTGCTTAAGTTTGTCATCAACTGGCTCCTTAATGTCAAAGTTGGCTAATTTTTGGCTCATACTTTTCAGGAGCCAGATCTCATCCTGACTTTGTTTCAAAAAGTTATCTATTTATTTATAAATATTTTAAATATTTACCGTATTTATATGTTTTAAGTATTTGAACTCTTTTTAAATATCATAAATAATGATAATAGAGGTGATCAGTTTATAATTAGATTGTTATATAATTTTTTTCATATGTAACATTTACATTATACAGATGGCAATATAAATATTTATAATAAATAAATACCATTTTGAAACAAATAAAATTATAGTAATTTATAAAAATATTGTTAAAAGAATTTTGACAGATTTTTATTAAAAATAAATTTTTATTTTCACAAAATAATTTTCCTCCGTGAACGTAATTTTGAAGTGTTTAAACTGGTTGTCTTATCTTTGAAAAGAGAAGAACCAACTTGCATTCTAAAAGCATAACTTTGTTCAACTTTGTCCTGACCAATGAAATACGTTGAATTCATACAAATATGTCAGTTAAAGGGCGGCACTGTAAACAAATCGTCCAGTGATGTCTCATTTTATTATGTTGATACTTGTGTTAAAGATTATACAATGATTTTATTCGAAAATAAGTTATCTGTCTTTGATATCACAGTGGTTTTAATCACTTTCAATTTCCATAAAAATTACAGGCGCGATCCCATACAAATGTCGCCGAAAATTCAAAACACAAGGAATACTGTATCAGAAAATTGATGTTTACTCAGGTTGTAAAACATCTGATTAACTGCCTATTATCTTAGGCAAGTGGAATAAGTCTTTTCGAGAGGCGTCAATCCCCTAATTACTCAACCAATCAGGATAATTAGCATGCATCATGACACCTGTAAATCACTTGTTGTTGCCAGCAGCCCGAACATCTCGGGTTTTATTGTTAGATAACTTAACAAAACAGAGTTCCTGATAATGGGTTTCAAAAATAAGGGCAATTTCAACTTTGCTTTGTCGGAAATATATGGTGAAATTTTTTTAAACAGGGTGAAGTTATCGCCCAACTTTGCCCTTATTTTGAGCCCTGGTTATCTTGCTCATAAAGGTGCTTTTCTTTGCTTTTTTCTTTTTCTTTCTTTCTATCTTACTTTATTTATTTATTTTTATTTTCAATTTTATTTATTTATTTATTTATTTATTTATTTATTTATTTATTTATTTATTTATTTAAGTATTATCATTATTATTATCATTTCATTTTTTTTTTTTTTTTTTTTGATAAATCAATTGCCCAAAATCTTCCGTTTTTGCATCAGCATGTAAATCCAACATATTTTGATTTTCTGAAAAATTCACAATTTAATACTTAGCTTTAATTTAAAGGTGTCAACTGCTACTGGTGCAGTACAAAAAACTTACCAGTTTTTTAAGGTAATCAAGAAAAACGTTGAACTGAGAGAGAGAGAGAGAGAGGGGGGGAAGGAGTGAGAGAGAGAGAAAATCTGTACTTACAGGCAATTCCTCCTTGTTACTCCACACACCTGATACCTGTCGTTGCTGCATGACTTGTCTAATATTGAGTAATGGCGGTAAAGCGATACAACCTGCTCTAATACTGAACACAAAGAAAAGAAGTGTTATTACTAATGCAAATACATAAAACATAAATCATACTGTATTAAAAATTATTAGTAATTTTAATGTTCAAATAATATATAATTTAATACAAATTCACAAAGATAGAGTTTTACTATTTGTTAATAAAATACAATACAGTAAAAATTTGTTTCACTGCCACCATTTAGAATTTGTTTTTTTTTAAAAACGTTGTACCTTTAATTCATGTTTTTTCATACATGTATTCAGTAAATTCTTAATCCACTGCCACAGGGTCAAGGTGGTCCATTTTTCCCTGAAAAGGGTTTGTCAAACATGCAGTCAAATTTGTCCGATAAGGTGTTATTTGTTTATTGTCTCTTGAGTTGCAAAGTTTACAGACAAAAGATGAGAGAGATATTAACACATCGCATCTTCTTATCTACCAAATTTTCTCTGGTGATCAAAAATGCACCCTTCAATTTAGGAATAAACATACAAACCTAACACTAAGTGGACTTTCTACAGACATTCCCATTAATGTACAGGCATCTCGTGTAAAGATGTCACATATTTCCTCCCAGTATATCGGTGATAACAGGTGAGCGTAAGGTGAGTTTTCTATGCCTTGTCTCAGAAATAACAAACTGCCCATTAAAACTTGGATATCTGTAAAATATAATTATGTATACATATTCAGGATTTTTATCAAAGACAAATATAATACATGCACCATAATGTTGAAGAACTTTGAAGAGGGTTGCAGCTAAGGATTTGTAAACTTGGAGGGGGGGGTTGTTTTCTCATTGCTTTCAGAAAAAGGGGGCATCAATCCCCCTTCCAATTTAAAGAAGGGAAGGGATTAAAACTATGACACATTTTAAATCTAAATTTCCTTGGTTATGAATTCTTTACTTACCATTTTATAAGGAATGTCTGATTTCAGAATGTAATTTCAAAGATCCTTAACAGTTTGATGCTTAACAGTTATTTTAGAAAACTGAAAATCTTGTCAGTCAACAATGCAGTCCACTACTTAGTATTGAGAATCAAATACTGAACAAATAGTAAACTAATGCATGTACTTCTCAAGATTTTGAACTTTCTGTTGTAAAGCAAAAACCAGGGAAAGACTTATTTTATTTTTGGTGATCAAAAACAGAGCCAATTATTTTTAATGCAGGTACAGGCGTTAAATATTTATGGGCATTTCAACATTATTGTGGGAGTGTGAACACACACTGCTTACAATTTTGCATGCAATGCATACTTTCTGCTGCAACCCGGAATGTTGTACTCTAGATGCAACCCTGTTTAAATAAGTATTTTTCACATAACATAAATACAATCAAATTAAATCACCTCTCCATCTCTCAGACTTCTTGTATATATTGTACAAGATAACTGATTTGAACCTGGCTTTCTTCTCTAACAATTGTTAATTTAACTGCCAAAGATTAGTATTCATTACTTAAGCACTTCAGTTTTCCTTCAACATTCTAGATTTGATTACCCTGTTATGAGTGAGGATGGAGATGGAAACATTACTGTTTCTGACCAGCAAGGAAGTAGACTTAGGTGGAGTACTAATGTTTATGCCCAGTCAAGTTCCTTTCACTTGCATATATTTCCAGGAGGTCAATTTGAGGATGGTCAAGAAAAGGCGAGTGCTCATGCAAAACCACTGCTCTTTTTTTTTTACAACAGGGTCATTTGCCAAAGTGGGATATGAACCATGGGGATGAAAGACATGTAACTGTAAGTGTGCACTTTAGACAATTCGGCCACTGAGACCATTAAGCAGCAATGTGGCCAAAATCTTATTACAATTGTACATATATACATTATTACAAAATATTTCAATTACCTCTGGGATGATTACTTGCAAAAGGAGCAAAGTTTCTGGAGTAATACAATGCCTCCCTCTGTGATGAGGGGCCATGCTGTAATAAATCTACAAATTTCAGTCTGTGTAACTTAAATTCTAAAGAGCTGTTTATTTCTTTGAGTTTTTCTCTGTTTGTTTCAGCCCATCTGAAAAACATCAAAATAAAATTGAATTTCTTAAATATAAAAAAAACCTGCCACAAAATTTTATCACCTATCAAAAGAAATTTACAAACTCTTACTTTTCCAGATTTTTTTTTTAATTTTTCAAGCTTGTAAATAAAATAATAATAAATAAATAAATAAATAAACACCAAATTTTGCACAAAATCCAGAATATTTGTACCAAGCAAAAATCTTGATTAATGGCATATAACATACAAGTAACGGTCACTCTAAAAAAAAAAAAAAAAAAAAAAAAAAAAAAATCTTTAAGTACAATTAAGATGTCTAAATTTTTTGTGTTTTACCACTGGCATTATTTGCATGTATTTGAATGCATGCAGACATCTATGAATTTTTTTTATATATATTAAAGCATTGTTAAAGTATGTAATTGAAAAAGAATTGATGTACTGTCTTTTCAAAATAACATGCAGTAAAACTTGTCTGAAGTGAACAATCTGTACTAAACATGTTTTTAGAAAGGATATGTATTTGGTTTTCACAGGTAACACAGTATATCAATGGAACATCCTAATAAATTACCAGTGGTTTCATTTAGGTAAGCGTTGCATTATTCTAGATTGGGTGATTAGGAATTAAACAGAGTTTGTTCTATTCTGGATCTGGTTCATGGTTTTCTTCTTTCTGTATCTGGATTATGCAGTGTTCTGCTTCATTCTGGATCTAGTTTAGACACGGTTCCTGGTTTATTCAAGTCTAACCCTTTGTTTGGGACCCCATTTACAGACAGTTCAGATTTATTCTGGATCTGTTTAAATATGGTTCCTGGTTTATTCAGAAGCCTGTTTAGGCATGGTTCTGCTCTTTTCAGGACCTGGTTTAAACAGGGTTCTCTTTTTTTTTTTTTTTTTTTTTTTAAATTAGAATTTGGTATAAACAGGGCTCTGCTTTATTTTGGATCTGATTACAAACGATCACCTTTATTCTAGATCTGAATATGAACAGGTTTTTCATAATCTGGTTTAGACAGGGCTGTTTTATTCAGGATTCTGTTCAGACAAGGTTCTGGTTTATTCAGATTTACATGTAGATTAGACAGGATTATGTGATATTAAGGATTTTGTTGAGGCAGGGTTACTGTTATTTGGTTTCTAAATTAATTTAGACAGCATTCTGGTTTATTCAAGATTTGGTTTAGAAAGAATTCTAGTTCAGACAGGGTTCTATTTTATTAAGGATTTTAGTTTGGTCAGGCTGCAGGTCTAAAACTACAATGATTCTCTACATACTGTAGTTTAAGACTGTCAAAACTGAAAACTTAACCTTTGGTAAAACAAAAGTATGTTTTAAACATACTATTTTATTAGGATATCAAGTAATAATTTTGTATTTACAAAATCATCTTATGTAAATCAAATTCTTGTCTAATTAAATTAAAAAAAACATCTTCAGACCAGAAGATTGATTGACTGATTGAATGGGGTTTTATGTACAAGTCAAGAATATTTCATTTATATCAAGACATCACCAGCTATAAGTGAAGTGGAAGAAATTTTTACCTTTGCAGTAAACTTAGGGCAATGTTTTTTTACGTGCCATATCTGCCATGACACAGGACATCAAGGTCTCATCTGAAGGACCCATTCAGAACAGAAAATATGATTGGTTTCTACTGCAATAATTAGACTGACTTACTTAATGGCTGGATCTAAACATTTCTGTTTTAAAGCATTCAGTATTCTGTGTAGTTCTAAGAATGGCTCTTTTTTGTCCTCTGCTATTTCTAAAGCAGCTTCCTGCAACAAAATCAATGACAAACTAATTAAATTTTCTAATCATTACACTGTACATCTGAAAATATTTTTAAAAACTAGTGACCAAAAATTATCTTAAATGGAAAATTCATCAGAATGCAACAATAACAGCATTCAAAAGACGTAAAGTGGTAAAGGTGGGTGAAGTAGTGTTTTAGTCCCAGAACCAACTAATTCACTCGTATCGAGGTCCTCCGTTCTGCAATGACTGAGAAAATCAGAGTATCTGGAAACCTTTGGCAATCAAACCGAAAAACATTTGTTGCACAAGGTTAGATTGAAAAGGTTAAAGAAAATTATGACAATTGTAACAGATAAAGCTTTATAAGACAACTACCACTCAATCAACATCAATCAAGCTGAGGTAATAAAAGAACTTGCAGAGTCTCTTGTGTCAGATATTACCGTTACCTTTCAATTTATGACTGACCAATACAGTAGCTCAGTTGGTAGAGTCTTGTTTCGTATGTGAGAGGTCAGGGTTCAAACCCCGGCTTGGTCTGACCAAGACTTGAAAATTGGTAGTAACTGTTCTTCTGCCAAACACTTAGCATTTAGAAATAAAAGGCACAAGGTCCTTTACAGGATACCTTAAACAAGAGGCCCATGGGCCTTAACGCTCACCTGAGGACATGGCCAACCTGAGGATATATCCAAAATCATTTGCAAAAATACATAAAATATTCTAATATACATGCCATACAAAAAGTTAATAGTTTCCAAGATAATTAACAATTTGAGTCTTTTTATGCATCTATGACCTTGACCTTTAAACGTAGAACCTTGAGCCACATATCAAAATGATTGTCATATCAATACCTACAAAATTCTAGTATATATACCTTTGCAAAAAGTTAATAGTTTTCAAGATAATTAACAATTTGGGTCTTTTTATGCATCTATGACCTTGACATTCAAATGTAAAACCTTGAATCTTATATCAGAATAATCACCATATCAATTCCTACAATATTCTAATATACATGCCATACAAAAAGTTAATAGTTTCCAAGATAATAAACAATTTCAGTCTTTTTATGCACCTATGACCTTGACCTTTGAATGTATGACCTTGAGCCATATATCAAAATGTTCGTCGTGTCAATACCTACAATATTCTATAATACATGCCTATACAAAAAGTTTATAGTTTTCAAGCTAACGCACAATTTTAGTCTTTTTTAGCAAAAAAATAGCATTTCAGGGGCAACAACTCCTACATGCATTATCATACAGTTACGAAACTTTGTACCTTTTTACATTTTGTCCTGCTAAACATTTTAACAATGTTTTAATATTATATATCTCTTATAATTTGGAAGAAAAAAGCCTAAAACTGCACAAATTACAAACTAGGTCATGACCTTGAACTTTGACCTTGACCCCATTTTGAAGGTTATTTCAAGAAAAAGTCAAAACTGAAAACCCCATGTCAATATCTATTCATATAGTAAAGTTATAATAATTTGAAGCCATTTTACGAAATTTTCAAAATTAAACGCAAAAACGCGTAACCTAATTTTTTACCAAATTTCATGAAATGAACAATTTATAAGCTTAAGACCCTAGAGAAGCTAAATATCACATCAGATTTTTTCTCCCATCATCGCTTTCAGAGAAGAAGATTTTTTTAAGTTTTTTGGAACCATGGGTCACCCTGACCTAGTTTTGGGAGCCATGACAACGTCACGAACAAATCTGAATTGCACTGGCCCATATATGCATCTGACCAAGTTTCATTGAAATCTACCTCATAGTTTTAGAAAAGAAGTTGAAAATGTAAAAGTTTACGCCGCGGACGACGACGACGACGACGACGACAACGCCGACGACGACAGACAAATTTTGATCAGAAAAGCTCACTTGAGCCTTTGGCTCAGGTGAGCTAAAAATGATGACCAGTGTCATGGCAGGCGTGACACATTAAATAACTCTCCCTGCACATTGCCTGAAGTGCACTGCAAAGATAAAAATTCTGCCACTTTGTCTATAGCTGGTGATGTCTCCATATAAGTGAAATATTTTTTATCCAGACATTAAAACCGTATTAAATCAAATCATTAAATCAATTCAATTCATGACTAACAAAATCTACAACTGTTTAGTGTTTTGCAAAGTTTTTCAAACACATCACTTTAATAAGTCTTCAAGATCTATGCATTATGACTTGATCACTCTTCTGTAATAACTGAGAGTACAGCTACTCCTTTAAAATCATGAAATGCAAAACTGACAATTGTTTACTACAACATCTTTTCAGTACAATCAAATTTTTACTACTTTTGTTAAAAACCTATTTCAGTTTATGTGTTCCTCATATGGTGGTTTTTTTTCCCCCCTTAACTCTGTATTTTTTGTGTCATTTTCATACTTACATCAATTAAAGCGTCCGCTATGTCTAGCATACCCTGTCTCATAAAATGCTCACTGACAACCTCATTCACTAACAACTTCCTGTCATTCCCATCAAATGCACCATCAGATGTTATAGCTGTGAAATCTGTCACAAAATTCTACAAAAATCAAAATAAATATCACATAATTATTATAGTAGAGAACTTTAAGAGACTTAAAAAAATTATATCTCAAAATTCTTACGTATATAGTGGTCTGGGTAGCTCAGTTGGTTACTTGGTAAATCACTCACCTGTAGTGTGGAAGATCCTGGTTTCAATCCATGGTCTAACCCTGCATTTTTCTCTTTTTTGTTACAGTTTGATGGTTAGTGTGGCCCTCGGAAGTGGTGAACAGGCAATTGTGGGCCATATAAAGTTCATCTGTGTGAATTTAGGGTGTGATTTCCTAAGGACCATGGCAAACTTAAGAACAACGGAAGGAATGTAGCAGTCTGGGTAGCTCAGTTGGTAGAGCACTCGTCTATAGTGGGGGAGGTCCTGGGTTCAATCTCTGGTCCAACCCTTTATTTTTCTCTTTCCCGTTACATGTAAATTAATCCAGAGACTATTTGTTCAAATATTGTTTTATTAGCAATTTCGATAAAATTAAAAATCAGTGTTTTCTCCAGCTTATTAAGACAGGGGGTCATCAATGACCCCCTTACATGAAAAGAGGGGGTCATTTTTCAAAATGAAGGGGTCATGAAATTTTTAGAATAAAAATTACTTTTTTGATATTTTACAATAAAGGGAATATTTTGTTAGAGGATCTGTACTAATCTGTGTCAATGTTTAAGTGTCTTATTCCAAATGCTACTTATATCCGTAATATTTGAAACAGTAAAACCGAGAGTATCCCAAAACAGAAATTACTGAATGTCAAGTCAACAGACCATTATCATTCATTATTATTATCCATCCCTTCCGTTATGTCTGTTCTACATATGATTTTATTATTTTCATAAATCATCAAAGGATATCTGTTTAACCAAATTTTATTAAAATCTCGATTTACATTAGCTTTTTTAAGTTGAATGTGAGTCGTCGGCAAGTAAGTTACTACCAGATGCCGCCTGGTCATGTTCAAAGCTCCGTGCAGGACTTTGACAAAAACGTTGTCAAACGAGATTGTTTCGACTTTTCTTTAAGCTCGGTGCAAAGAGCGCTTATAATGACTTTATAAATTAAGCGTTCAATACAAAAATTTCAAAGATTAAGAATATAGACAGGTTCCTATATCAATATTTAGCTTCATGTTATATAGTACGATAGTAATGTGGTATGACACTACAGAATTTCCGCTCAGTACTTTCGTTTTCAGTCGTTTCACCTTTTATAATTTACAGTAGCCGATTTCAATCCACATAAAAATGGTTGCGTCAAAAATAACGCAACAGCAAAATCAAGTTGCACCATTCATAAAAAAATCGCGTCAAAAATGCAAGAAACGCACTCTGGAGAAAACACTGAAAAATTACATTTATATCAATCTAGTTTCAACCTCAAGACAAGTTCCAAATCTGCTTTGAACAACAAGTATTAAAGTCAAGTTGAGTAACTGTGCTTTATGCTCGGATCATGTATACTGAGGCAAATATTTCTGAAGTGCTAATCAATTGGCTCACAACTTCACAAATTATCTTGACAAACCATTCAGTAATTCTGATTGTAAGCACAGGCTGATAACAAGATTGCATTTCTTTCTTACATACAAGTATGTTGGAAAGAAAGCTAAACCAGTAACTGACTGTGGGAGAGTCAAGTTTAACCAATTTAATAACTTTGTTATTGCAGCATCTAACTAACAAATGAGAAAAACTGAGTGTCTTAGTCAACTTTCAGACTGAAGAGTTTGTTTGTTGACTGGATTAAAGTTTCTAAATAATGCCAGAATCACACAACAAAGAAGTATCCCTTGTAAAAAAGACCAAGCAGGTCAAAGATCACCTGGCAAAAGCCTCAGGATCTGGTTGGAGGATGGGTAGGAATGTTATCAACCAAAATTATTGCTATCTTTAGTTAATAAATTACTAGTGATGTCCTATCCGACATAATATAATAATCGATAATTGGAGAGGCATAATCGATTAATTAATTGATTAATAATTTGAATTACTTAATAACTGTACACCAGTATTCATTAACAAATAAAGCTGATTATAAACTTCATTTTGTGAAAACCAAGTGTTCTTGCTTAGTGATTGTAAGTTAAAGGCCAGATAGTATAGTTCACTGCCCTAACAGTGACAGCGGCCAAAGCATCTTACTGGTGTAAAAACTAATACCAGCAGTAAAGGTCCTGGGTTGAATCAAAGTTTCATCAATGCTGGTTTACCTAAAATAGGCTGATCAAATCAACATCTATAAACCAAACTGCTTTATTTAATCTGATCGCAGTGACTGACAATTGATATTGGCAATAATCGCCACATCACTATAAGTTACTGTAGACTGAAAGTTTATTCAGGAGTGAATATAGTTTATGCTGTACACATTAAAAATAGCTACTATATCATACCCTATCTATTGCTTTGCCAACTTTTGAAACAGTACTGTGTAGATCTTTGTGGTCCTGTCCCATTCGTAACACCACCTCTTTTATTCTAAGTAATGTCTGTGTCAGTATCATGGACTGAGTAGCTGTCAGCTCATTGTCTTCTGGACCTGTAACATGATACATACTGTAAAATCATACATATTCATGGGGGTATTAAATAAATTTCGTGTGTGTGTGTGTGTGTGTGTGTGTGTGTGTGTGTGTGTGTTTGTGTGTGTGTTGTGTGATTAATACACAGTTTCAACTTCTCTTTTAAAACTACTAAACAGATTTTAATGAAATTTGGTCAAAAGTAAATATGGGCTTGAGCAATTCCGATTTCAGATTCATGGCATAGCCATAACTATTTAAAAAGTTCAGGTGTGTTGCAAACAATTTGTCTGGTTGTCTGGAGAAAATTGTGTTTTCTAAAACATAATTTCATTTGGACCATGGTAAGCCAAAAAGATAAAAAATAATTTACAACATTTGATCATGAATTTAAAGAACAAACTGTTAGTATCATGAACTTTGGAAACCTGAGGATATGGCAAAGTAGACCTGAAATACATGGCTCCGAACGGCTTTTTTATAATACTGATGTTGCTGTTCTGAAATGGTATTTCAGGTCAGATGGGGTAAATAATACAAAAAGGCTTTATTTAGGACATTTTTTAAACAAATCAATTTTATACAGTTCCAACAACTACAACATTCCATAATTTAACCAAATAAACCAAAAACAATAAAATACTGCTGCTTTAAATTGCTTTATATTATTTACCCCTACCCTTTCGGGACCACTGTGGTAGCTCAGTTGGTAGAGTGCTCTCTCCGTAAGTGGTAGGTCATGGGTTTGAACCCGGCCAGGTCTGACCCAAGACTTGAAAGCGGGTAGTGGCTATTCTTTCGCCAAGTACTCGGCATTACAAAATGAAAGTCATGGTTCTTTCGGATGTGAACTTAAAATAAAAGAGGTCCCATGTCATGGCAGGCGTGGCACGATAAAGAACCCTTCTGTATAATGCCATCAGCACAATGCACAGGCAAAATTTCTGCACTTTCGCCTATACCTGGCAACGTCTCGATATAAGTGAGATATTCTTGACTGGGACGTTAAACACCATTACTCAACTCCTACCCTTTGGGGAACATATTGCCAAGTTTCGAAACACCCACCTCCCCATCAACTGATCAATATTGACAAGCTGGCTAATACTTTATCAGTAAATTAAGTCTATATCGTATAGTTTTAAAGGTTTTTCGCTTATAAATGATTGCAAACATGTTTATACTTTTGATTTTCAAAATTACCTTCATGACCCCAAGTAAGATGTGATGTAAACAAAAGATTTGAAAGAAACTAGTGAAATTTAAAGAATTTTATAACTGTAAATAAATACCTTCATTTAGTTCTCTCTGTATGTTCTGTATAGACGTTATTAATTCTTCCAAATTACGACTAGAATGGTCTTGTAAGGACGAAAACTTTGACAAAACCTTGTCTAATTCTCTCTCCACTGCTAGACACGACTCCATTTTCGTGGGCTCTGTTGTGACCTTCACCTTTAGGAGAAGTTATTACTTGTTGTGTATTTTGAGATGACAGATGACTTATGAATATGTGATTTTACAACAACAAAAAAAAAAAAAAAAAAAAAATAATAATGTATAAGAAATTTTTATTCATTTGAAAATCAATAACAATAATCACAGGTATGGTTATAATAATTTTTCAACAATAAACTCTCCCCGAATTAAAGGTTGGTAAGTCACATGACCAAACAAACTCTGAACTGTCAAACTTGACAAAAGACAGGGGACACTTGCCTCGTGGTTTTAAAAATTTCACCTAGCAAAATGGATGTTGTCAGGAGCAGGGTATTTAAAGAAGTCAACAAGAATGGAGAGATGTACGAAATGGTGGATTTAAAAGTCCTACCCAAATTTTCTGAATTGAATGCCGAGGTACAGAAAGTTGTTAAGAACAGTAGCTGGTGGGAGCAGTATGGTGTTGACTGGTTTGTAACTTGTATGGCTTTTATACTTGTCTTTGTCAGTTTGTTTTTGATGAAGTCAGATTCACCATGGATGTTATGTCTAGGTATTTTTATCTATGGAAGCTGTCATCATACTTTTGCAGTCAAATGTGGTCATGCAGCTACTCATGATGCTGTATGTCAAACTAAAAAACTGAACAGATTTTGGGGATATTTCTTCAGTGACATATGTGGATCATTCTCTTCTGAATTGGGTTATGACATACATATTAAAGTCCACCATCCACACACAAATATCATTGGTCTAGGAGACTCCAGTACATGGAAAATGCCATTTTTACCAGCATATTTCTACATGTTTGTTGCTCCATTGCTTCTGCCAATTGTCACAGTGCCAGTGTGTTTCAAAGACATGTGGGGCAAGTGGTCTAAATTAGCTAAGTACACTGTATTTGGATCAATAGGATTGATGATCAATTTTTACCTGTTGATGAATATATCTGGATTTAGTTTTACCGGTGCCTTGCTGTGTACCTGGGCAGCAAGAGCTGTGTTGGCTATTCCTTACATCCATGTTAACATCTTCCAGCATATTGGTTTATCCATGTATCATCAGAAAAGTCGACCTTCGTCAAGGTTATTCCAAATGTCAAGAGGAGTATTAAACCTTCCAAGAAATCCATTTTTAGATTGGACTTTTGGACATTCCATCATTAGTTGTCATATAGAGCATCACTTGTTTCCAAAACTCTCGGACAACATGTGCTTGAAGATTCAGCCTCTTGTTTCCAAGTTTCTGAAGGAAAATGATCTTCCCTATTATGAAGATACATATAGCAATAGAATGAGTCAATTTGTTAAGAAGTATGATGAACTAATGGTTAAAGCTCCACCTTTTACTCATTTTGTTGGAATTCAATAATTTTTCATTAATTTTTTGTCTTTGTATGGGTATCATTAAAAGAAATTAATTCTTTCAGAAAACTGTAATTTGATGCCAGTGGATCAGTTAAATGAGTTACCATGACAATATATGTATTATTCACTACTGAGACCTTTTATTCACAAAGCAAATAAATTATATTGGATTGCTTTTAATAGGAAAGTCTTGGACATAAACATGTACTGGAATTTAAGAACACAGGTGGTTTTTATATACACTGATATATATATATATATATATATATATATATATATATATATATATATATATATATATATATATATCACTAAGAAACTTAAATTGACACAAATATTTCAAAAATTTTTAATTATGTAAATTGGAATTATATATATCTTGCATTGAAATCCATTGAAGAAAGAATATAAGTACATGTATCTGTACAGTATAGCAACAAGTTTTAAGTGTTAATCAACAGAAGATTGAGGAAAAATCAAATTTTAATAAGAATACTTATATTTTGCAATAATTTCTTGCATAAGAGATACCTTTTTTTTAGACAATGCCAAACAAAAAAGTGTTTCTGGTTCCAAGCATCATGTTTAAGACAAGAATGTAATGAATATTTATGCTGGCAATGAACAAAACAAAAAAACAAAAAAAATTCAGGAAAAAAGTTTTTTAAAAATCTACCGATTTAATTTTATTTATTTATATATATATATTATTTTTTTTTGAGAGTGAAACCTAAAACAATCACTCATATTTTTTGTTTGGCCTGATTATCAATATTCTTGCCTATATGCACAAATTCAGCATACTCTAGTTACTGGGAACAATGTTTACTGTAGGTTTTTATGGTATAAACTAATTTTTTATTCGTGTTATTTTTATGATTTTACTGGCTTGTGAATTGTACAAAAATTGTTGTTGTTGTTGTTGTTGTTTTAGTAGATATTGATAAGGACAGGTTATACTGCATAGGATTTAATTTTCAAGCCTGCAATTTGTTAAGATTTAACTTTTATGTGATAACTAGTATAATTTTTGTTAATTCTAATTTTTCTGATGTTGAAAGGTTTGATGAGGATTTAATTTTTCTGATGTTGAAAGGTTTGATGAGGATTTATGTGATATAGTTATGTCATTGTTTTATGTAACTGTAGGTATAAATAAGTGTGTATGCTGTAAATCACATTTAACATGATATGCATTTTAGTTGTGAAACTGTTTGCGATAGAAATTTTATTTGTGACATTGTCTGATTGACAATTTATCTGAAACACAGTTTGTGATGGACAATTTATCTGTGACACTGTTTTAATCAGAAATTCATTTGTGACACTCTGTGATGGGCATTTTATCTTGGACACTGTGATAGACAATTTATCTGGTACACTGTCTGTGATAGACATATTTTTTCTGACACTGTCATGGACAATTTATTTGTGTCACTGTCTGTGATGGACATTTTTATTTTTTACACCGTTTCTGGTGAAAAAATTAGTTGTGGTAGTCTATGATGTTGACTTCAAAATAAGGTCAAGATGTTTGTTTTTTTTTTAAATTAATTAAATAATTTTTTTTTTTTTTTGCATAATTTTATGTCATAATGCTTCAAAGAAATGAAAGTAATGGAGATAATTAAGGGGAGGGATAGGGCATATATGACCTATAGACAGTAATCTTGTTTAATTGTTAATTTAAATATCATACATGTACATGTATATCAAAATCGTGTCTTTGATGAATTTTGATGTACATTTCTTTTTACTTAATTAGGCTTTATGTACCAGTACACATGCAAAAAATAATGTACTGATCCATGTACTTGTATTTATTTTTTTATAATTTCAATTTATTGATCAGATTTTTATTAAATATTATTAAAATAGGGTCAATTAATTGGAGAGAGAGAGAGAGAGAGAGAGAGAGAGAGAGATTGTATTTAATTTAATTTTGACCAGCTTTAAATTGTCCTAGAAAAAGGACAAAGAGATGTAAAGTATACATATTTTATACATTATGAAATAGACAGTCAGTTTTCTAGTATGTGATAACCCTGTTTACTGGCATGTAAGTCATTGTGGTCTAGATCACGATAATTTCTGGACTTTGTACTTTAAATTTACAGATTACAATAATTTACCTTCACCATTATGATTAACTTCAAATTTGTCCTTAAACTTACAGTACTATATGATATTCTGTATTATAATTTACATGACAATTCACAATCCAAACAACAAAGGCTTTATCAGAATGCGTGTGATTCAGTGATAATATGTAACAAGAAGAACTGTACACAACAGTGAAACATATTTAATATATGTAACAAGAAGAATCGCACACAACGGTAAACATTTTTTACAAAGAATAAATTCAGTTACATGTATGTTAAAAAAACATTTTAACTTATTTTTAAAGTTTATAATATAAGTTGAATGGAAGATAGAAGTTACGAAATAAAGGGATATCACCAAATCAAATTAGTGATATCACAAATACTGAATAAATAATCAAATGGAACCACATGAATATATATACATTGTATATATATATATATATATATATATATAGTATTTAAAAGAAATAAATGATATGATGATATGATAAGATATAAGTTAAAAGAAATAAGATCTCTACATCATAAATAAATTTGGCTTTGGTTTTTAAGAGCCAGGCTGTGTATAAGCTGTTCTTAATCTAATGACAATGTGGTATAAGTCTGTATAAATAATATTTGGTTTATTGCAACAAAATAAGGCTTAAATGTAGAAATTCAATTGCAGATTGAAATTACCAAGTCAAGTAGTTTATAAGACTCATGCATTTTTGTAAACTACTGAAAATCGAGAAATTTTTGCATTGATTAATTTGAATGGAATCGTAATTTCAGGATATTCACTTTCTTTTATATTTGTGCCTTCAAATGTTGGAAAGTGCTAAAACTAAAATGTTTGCTGAAGTTTCATTTTTATGCTTCTTGTTGCTATAGAGAATTAATGCTAAGATCAAATAAGAAAAATTTCCCAGATTTACAATATTTTGTTATTTATAGCACAAATCAATGCATCATTTGTTTATTAGATATTTATACTGTGTAAATTTGTTCAATTTGTATATTTAATTTTTAAATTATTTTCTCATTTTGAAATGGCATTCATATTGTATTAAGTCAGAACAAATTCGGGCAAGCATTAATGAAATAATTTTTTTTTTTTTTGTGTTGTTGTTGATGTTTTATTTATTTATTTTTTGGGGGTTTTTTTGTTTGTTAATTTTTTTTTATATTTTTTTTTGTGTGTTATGAGTGCCCTTTCTCTTCAGTTTACTGTGCATTGTTTGAATTGTATACATACATACACAATACACTTCTTATAATGAAAATTCCACTACATTGTAGTACACTTAAGTTTTATATAACAAAGGTTGTTGTTGCAATATTCAGATACAGCTGTCTGACTTTTTATCAGACATGGATGTTGTATAATAAACCCAGTTGTCTGTTCGCATTTTGATGAATAGTAAATGACGAGTCCAATTTTCTAAAAGCTAGGGTACTGAGTTTCATTATGAAGTCAGATGTCATGATTTTCCACATTCCTTAATTTTATATTCAGTTTGATAGACTATTCTGCAAGGATAATTCTGCAAAATAACTATAAATGCACATTGTCATCCATAAATTACTATACAAGTTTATATTTGCTATAGACTGATATTATAATCACTATGACTGTTAAATTTTCATTTTTCATGTTCATAGTATGTTCATAGAATTTTTTTTGCAGTGTTTGAAAGTATAAAACCTTAAATTAATGATTTTAATGTATGCAATAAAAAATTTTTCTTGTAAGCAATTTTTTGGAAAAAATCTAGAAATGAGGGAAAACTATGTTTTTAAAGATAAAAACACCAACTTGTTTGAAAAGCAATTAGTTTTTTAAATGATGTTTTCAACAATTCTGTTTTGTTAAGTTTTTCAGTCTGTGAAAATAAGACTAGTTTTAAACATATATATGTCTTAAGGTTGACAGTGTATGTAATATGTGTATGTTAATCTATATGGCCAAGAAGGCTTTGTCTAAATTAATTGGAGTGAAAATTTGATAACTCAAAAGAGCTTTTGAACTTAACTTTTAAGTCTAGTTTTTCAGGCAATCAACAAACTATCAAATTTAAATTGAATGCATAGAAAACTATTGAGTTATTCAAGGTATTCAAGGAAAAAAATTTGACTTCCAAGTTTCATAAGTTTTAGTGGATGTTTGACCAATCATGATCTCTTTTTCAGGGAAATGTTCCACAGGGATTTTGAATTTATGACTAATTATTGCCATTGATGGATACCTCCACTGTATCACTGTATACCTTTCATTTTTTTTCAACATTGATTTGTGTATGTAATAATTACCTTGTTCAACTGAGAAGTATTTGGCTTTTTTTTTCAGTTGGCCATAATATCACATAAAGAAAATAATGAAAAAATAAAGAAAAAAAAAAAAAAAAAAAAGAAAAAGAAAAAAAAAATTAATTTAAAAAAAATTGTTTCACTTTTAAAACCTAAGAATTACAGTTTATCACATAACAAGACTTATTTGTATATTTGTTATTAATAAAAAAAACTTAATTTTAAATAAACAATATTTGTAAATCTACACATACATATTTCATGAGTATTTATTGACAAACGTATACATGTACATGTATATTGGCAATTTCTGCTACTGGTTATGATTTTTTTGATTTTTTTTAAATCGTGTGTTGTATTTGTTACATATAGAGATTTGTTATATATATATAGTTAAACTTCTCTCAACTGGACATTCCACTCTTTACCCAACTTCTCCAGTCTGGAAACTGATTGCCTAAATGAAATACCCAGTTTTATCCAACATGTACATACGTTATTAGTATCATGAGTATGTAAATATAATACTAGAAACTTCCTTATGATCAGTATTTGTTTATGTTTAAATTTAACCATCTTTAGCCAGATAATATATATATATATATATATATATATATATATATATATATTCACACAAATGACATTTTAATCAAAGGGGAGATAATCACAAATTACTACTAGTGTTATTGCAAATTTTCGTGGTTCTTCCAGAGATGTCTGGTTTAGAAATGTTTAACTGTTAATGCTAAGAATTATTACATATACATGTAATTTATTATTTTTGATTTTTCTGTTATTGTTTTTATTTGAATAAATTCTAATATATATACATATACTGTGGTGTTTTCGTATGTTTAACCGCCTTAGCTTGACCTGAACAAAATACAAGTACTCATCACAGCATCATCATTCTAGGTACAAGTTTATGTTTTAAGTATTCAATTGGACCAGATTAATGATGTTTAATGCCCCTGTCAAGAATCTTTCACTTATACCAAGGCTGTCAGTTCAGGAATGACAGAG
This sequence comes from Tegillarca granosa, assembly GCA_029721355.1. Taxonomy (NCBI): domain Eukaryota; kingdom Metazoa; phylum Mollusca; class Bivalvia; order Arcoida; family Arcidae; genus Tegillarca; species Tegillarca granosa. The sequence goes on from CM056605.1 coordinate 26,596,218, forward strand.
AAAACTACAGTACCCAGAGAAAACCACCAACCTCTGGCAAGTGAACTGACAAACTTTCTTAAACTAGAATCTACCCAAGTGGAATTCAAACCTAGGTAAGTGTTTAATTGGCAAGATAGGTAAGACAGGTGACTCAAGATTAAAAGACAATGGGTTTCATAGCCTAGATTTGATCAAGGTATAATTTTGAATAATCTATTTCATTTTGCACTGCTACAGTCTATCCAGTAAATAAATAAACAGTTGCCGGCAAAAATGTCATATACATGTACTGTCCTTGTGATTGAGTGGAGTAATGATGTTTTACTGCTCAATCAAGATTATTTTACATATTTTGTGTTGGTTAGTTCTGGAATAATCCATTCTCATTGAATATTCATGACATCCCATTAATAATGAAGTATGCTAAAGGTAAACAACTACCCAGCGAAGGTCACATAATGAGCTTATATAGATGCAGAATAGGACTTTAAAAGTTCAAAAGCACAGACAGGTGTCACATTTCAGTTTTGTTTGTGTGTGGGGTTTATTTTTTTAAATTTTTGTTCAACATAAGCCCTAATGTTACATGAAGTATTCATATTCTTGTTGACTTCAAATTCTTATTATATTGAATTCTCACTGGGAGTCAGGTAGATCAGTTGTTTTTTTTTTTTTAATGCCAGACAAGATTCTTTAGCTTATATTGTGGCTGTTGGTACAGGGATGGTGGAGGAAACAAGAGTGTCCATTAGCACAGAAAACCACTGGCATTGGCAAGCTGACAAACTTTTTGCACTAGTATCTGCCAGAGTGAGATCTAAACCTAGATAGCTACAAGACTAATAGTTGACTTAAGCTCTCCCTAAGTTGGAGATGCTTGTACTGAATTCACAATAAATTCCAAAATACAGGTTTGTGTCACTTAATTTACACTATACATGATTTAAATAAAAATGTTCACTTAACAAGAACCATAAACTATTGATATTGTTTCCAAAAAATATTTATGATCTTTTTATGAAAGATGAACATCTAGTCTGCCACTATGAAATCTTTAATTTACAAAGTGCAACTCGATATTATGCATGTACCATAAATGACCCTTGCCTCGCAAAATCAGCACAACTGAACCCACCAGTTTACCATTAACTGAAGAAAAAAAAAATTACACCAATACTGGTTACAGCAAAGCAAATGTACAAAATGGTTGAATTTTTAAACTAACCTTGTGTGTAAAAACACTATTCTAACCATATATTTGTAATATGAATACATGTTAGAATCTATTTAACATCCATTTTATTTTTTACCTTCAATTCTGGAAAAAAGGTATGAAAGCTTTGTGCTTGTAGACAGAAGGTTTTGTATTCTTTTTGACATTTTCTTCTGTTTCAAACATTATAAGAACATCTCTTTTTTGAAATTTTACAATTTTTTTTTTTTTTTGTTTTTTTTTTGTATATTTATTATGATGTATGACTATGTACATGATTTGTTTCACAAAAATACATCAATAACAAACATTATTACTACATTATAAATCTCAAAATCATTTAGAAAAAGAAAGTGACTCTGTAACCATGGTAACTGATCCTGGATGCATGAAGAATATGAAAATACACTAAGTCATAACATTCAATTTGATACAAAAATATCTGTACAGAACATGACTGGAATATGAGTTGATTTATTCAAGTTTGGTCATTTTCATCGTATTTTGATCTGGAAATATTCAGACACTTTACCATTATTGTACTATAAATCAAAATTAGTACTTTGTAGCACTTCGAATTTCAAGATTCACAAACATCATTATCAGAAAAAGAACAGATTTTCCAAACAGTACATGAAGTGTAATTATTACACCAGAATGAGTTGTCTAATTATTAATATATATATATATATATATATATATATATATATATATATATATATATATATATATATATATATATATATATATTACACAATCAATTTTATTGAAATACACATGTAGGAATTTCCTTCATGTATCAACAACAACTTATTGTCCACATTAATGAAAACTTTAAAATGGTGATATAAAACATTTACAATATGAAAACTGGTTGAAAAACATGATTGAAACATTTGAAATAAAAATGTTAAAAAATAACAAAATGGATGTAGATGGCAAATAGCACTCCTACTACTAGTTTCAGCACTGTCACATAGGCATAAGTGTGTGTAATTAATTATATGTTTACAATCCATAATCCTTACTAATTTTAAAAAAGTGATAAGAAAAATATGACTCTGAACCTTAAATTACATTTTAGTTTAGTTCACTTCAAATTCTTTTTGTAGAGTCTAAGTATAAATGAATCTAATTGCTGTCACTTCCGCTGTCCTCACTCCCAGAATCTGAACCTAGTCGCTTTCACTTCCGCTGTCCTCACTTCCACTGTCTCCCTCCTTGACATCAATACTAAATTTATATTCCTGATCACATCCCATGTAGGCATCACTCATAAAGAATATTGTGTAGTTATATTTGCCAATAGATGGCGCTACAAAGTCTAACTTGACCTTGGCCTTGGCCTGTAAAGTCAACCGTTTGATGGATAACAATGAGTTGTTCTTACTGTCACCAATAACCACCCACCAGCCTTCTTCACGTTTCTGTCAAACAGATATGAAAAAAAAAATTAATTTAAAATTCAAAAATTTACATGTAAATAGGACTGTTCCAGAGATTTACACTTTAATTTTACCTGAACCATCACAAAAACAATATTCTTCAAATCAACTGCCCAAATGACAAATATACAATAGATATATCAATAAACAATGCAGGACATATTAACTGCATACAGACAAGCTTTTATTGAGAGAATACAAATGCATTTATTTATACCAAATGCATTTACACTTAAATGCTGCAACTGCTAAAATGGCCTATACATATTAATGGTAAATTTTCCTATGTATACAACGTTCTTAAAATACATGTAACTATAAGCCAAACAAGAAGCATTAGATATATTGATAAACAATGCATATGACTTTTTCTGCATACAGACAAGTTTTTATAAAGAAAGTACAAATGCATGTTGATTGTATTCATACTTGCATTGATGAGACCTCCATGGCCAAGTGGATTAATGGGTACATTTACAGAACACAGTGCCTCTCACCATCTACACGTAGAATCAAATCTTGTCTGGCATATCATAGTGCGAATAAGTCTGTCAGTTTACTTGCTGAAGGTCAACTTTTTTTCTGGGTACTCTAGTTATCACAACCATTGCAGATCTGACCACCTCAAAATAAGTGAACGAATCTTGGCTTGGGTGTTTAACCTAAAACACCCTTGCTCTTCCAAACATCTCTCATACTTACGTGGGGGAAGAATGGTGCTATAACTGGTCCTGTTATTTCATCTTCTCTCTCTAAAGTAACCACAACATTAACTGCTGAACCACTGCAAAAAGGAGGAAATATACATGAATATACCTGTACATTTATTGTTTCATCCAATTCTTATATAACATATACACAGAATTCATATCAATAACAAGAATTCCACAGATTTAAATGTCTCGTCTGGTTAGTTCTTGATCGAGTTGTATATACATTACTGTAACATAAACTTTCACATTTTGACATGGATTAAATGTCTCACCTGGTTAGTTTTTGATTAAGTAGAAAATACATTACTTTAACATAAACTTTCACATTTTGACATGCCACCGCCGACACCGGAAAAGTAACACCTAATTCTCGCCTTATGGCGATGACAGGCTTGACAATAACTATACTGGAATGAAGAATGATGAAATGTGACAGCATAGGTTAACACTATATTTCCGGGTCATTTTTATGGCAAAGGGCGAGAAGTGAAAAAAAAAAAAAAATTGTCAAATATGCTTATATCTTTCTAACCTATGAATTGAGTCTTTATCTTGCACTTCATAGGTCATTTCTATATTTGGATATCTGTTACAGAATCGTGCTACGTCAGCCATCTGAGATTCGTTCAGTTGTAACAGAGAGTTACGGTCTTCGTCTTCCATCTCCATGATATCAAATATACTCTCTATATTCTGTGAAAAAAAAAAAAAAAAACATATCAGTTGTAAATATATTAAGTTCGATAATCAGCTCACTAAAAAAAGATCACAAGAAATATTCATGACTGTCAGTCACTGGTTTAGCAGCAAATATATATATGGTAAAATTACAAACTTACAAATTAAATTTCACTATTTTTAAGAGGTCTACAATACAACAAATAGTGCTGTGTTGCTTTATTATAATGATGATCTGTTAAAACAAGTCTTGTTTGTCAATTTTTGAAAATAATATATAATTTAAAAAATATATACAGTAAAACTTCGATCGCTCGAACAACGCTGCCTCGAATACCCCGGATAACTCAAGGTCGTCTGTTGGTCCCGACCAATTTCCTATTATATCCTATGTAAATAAACCTCGAAGGCTCGAACTTCGTTAACTCGAATACCCCCACTCGCTCTAACAATAAATATTTTTCAAAAGTATGGAGTTAGTGAAAATTCAACTTCTTTCGCTCGAATACAATTTTTGTCAGAAGGACATGTGATCCTGGTCATTGTAAACAAAACACAAGCTGAAGCCATATTACAGATTTCATCAAACGTAATAGAGTGGAACGAAACGATTAATCTAAGCAGTTATTAATTAATTAATTAATTATTAACCTAATTATGAAGTGTCGATATGCTCAGTTCTTTAATCTGTTAATCCGATTACGACACACAGAAGTGTTTGATCGCTATTTTTAAAACACCTCAGTCGATCGTCCTTATGATTGCACATCAGGAATCTGTAATTTACATGCCCTTGGAATATGTATAGTAATGTGTATTATCGTTATTTCCTGTGATTAAAACGATTGGTAAGTACTTTGTTTTGTTTTGTTTTTCATTATAGTACATGTGCAATAAAGAATAAAGTAAGTTTATTTTGTATCATCACCTGCTAAAATTAAAATAAAGTGCCATATTCTAACCCCGTAGCCAAATAACATCATACGGCAGATTGCAGGTCAACATGTAATTTGAAATAAATTTGGTATTTTTAATTGGGACATTTTATTCTTTTATGATTTTTTTAAAAAATATTTCGTGATAAATAATGGAATTTTAATTTGGAAATTGCATTATTTGACCTTTTAGTTTATTTACATGTAAAACAAATTTAAAGATTTTTTGATGCTCGGTTAACATGAGAACGTGAACCTCCAATCATATCTTGATGTTCGATCGCTCGAATATTTAGTCGAAGTCCCTTGGACTTCGAGCCATCGAAGTTCTACTGTATTTTCATTTTGTGAACTACTTGCTGGTATTAATTGTTTTCCCTCGCCAGTAATGTTCCCTCACGGAGACAATCCTCCATATTTCCCTAAACCAAGGATTACTGTATAAATAAATCATCTTACCTTTTCTTGACATTTTGTAATCATTTCTGCTGTGAAGTGAGGAAGTTGTTTGAGATAAGAATCTTTTCCCCACATGGCTTGTGTAACCATCTGTGCCAACTCCATAGCAGCCAGAGCAGGACTAAGCCAGCCATTACTACTGAGCACATCAACACAGGCTTGGATAAGTCGTACAGCCTACAAATTGAATGTAATGAATGCAATACAAAGTAAACATATTCTGTTCAACAGTACCATAAAGCTTTTAAATTTTTAAGAGTAAATTTTATACAACATTGTTCTATTGTTGTGCTGTTGAAAGAAAATGGTGAAAAATCTTTAAACATTTTTTTTTCAAAAAAAAAGCCTTGGCTTCAACTAGATAATGTAATAGAAGTTGTCTTTAACTAAATATTTCTCTACCTGAAATATCAAGTTGGGACCCAAAATTACATTATCTTTCTGTTTATAAAAACTGCACGGAAATGACACTTTTTTGACAAATTAAAATGTGTCATATTAATGGCATCATATACAATGCCAACTTGGTGCCAATTCAACATTTCATTGACAAATTTATGAAAATAGCTAATCTGTATACACAGGTTTTAATTTTGACCTATTTTTGCACGTTTTAAAAATGACTTAATTCCGTAATTTATGTCACATATATATACTGTAAACGTACTAGCAGTGTACTAATTTTAGTGATTTTTTGCACTAGGACAGTGGCACTAATTTAAATAACTGCTTAAATCTCCAGAATTTATGTCACATATTTACTGTAAACGTACTAGCAGTGTACTAATTTTAGTGATTTTTTGCACTAGGACAGTGGTGCTAATTTAAATACACTGCTTAAATATGTAATGTAGTCTATTTCTCAAAAGTTGTTTTCCACTAATATAAATCCATGCGAAAAAGTTGAGAATGTAAATTGCGCTAAAATATGTACACACTAAATTTAGTATGTATACAGTAATTGACACTTCTGGAACAGACATGTCTAATTCATAATTCTATAAGACTGTGATCTAGCTTTTAAACAAATATATCTAAATTCATAAACCATGATCTGCCTCAGAAGTTGTGTACTATTAACATACATACATTTAAGTTCTGACCTAGAGCTTTAGCCTACCTTATTAAGGATATCCTCCGTATCAGATTGAAGTTCAGCTGACAACTGCATCCTAGAAAGGTGGGCTTGTAACAGTAAGTTAGCCTTCAGGTGTGGGTCATTAAACTTGGGAGCAGTTTGTTTATGTGGGAGTCTGGTAGAAAGCTGAAATATACATCAAATATGCAATGTACCGTAGTCCACGTTGGTTGGTTGTAAAGTTGTTTAACATTGCATTAGCACTAACAGCAACTTTTATCAAGGTGCTAGCTCACCAAGCCAGTATGCTACACATAAGCATACCACTCCCCCAGTAACATTATCCTGGCACTGGGTTAAAGAGTTGATACTTTGTCCTTCTAATGCTGAACCTCAGATAAGGGAGCCATATCTCCAATTTTAAAGTCTTTTGAATGACTCAGCCAGGGTTTGAACCTACAACTCAGGTTCTTGAAGCAGACACTCTGAGGTACTCAGAAGTTAATGTAACATGCTGAGTTATAATACAGTCACACACACACACACACACACACACACACACACACACACACAACTACTATACTTATTTGAGATTTAAACATCAAACATCATTGATGGGGTGGAGGTGTAGAGGTGTCTAAGGGCTTGGTGGCCAAGTGGTCTAAAGCATCCACCTTTAAATGCCTATGTTTATATCCCACTTTGGCAGTTCCTAGGGTATAAATATTTGTCAATTTGATTACAAAAGATCAAAGGTTTTCTAAAGGTATTCCAGTTTCCTCTACTATATTAGAAAATACTTATTAGGACATAAATAAATGTGAAAAATAATTATTTTTCATGATTTTAATGTATCAAAACTTGGACATTATATAAGCACATGAACTAAATACCTGTCTTAGGATTGAGTCTTCATGATGCCTTATAGGAATGTCTTCATATTCTGCAGCATTTGATATGATTTCTAAGAGACCTTTGATTTTTGTCTTGGCATTCAAGGACAAACTGAAGGTTTCTGAAAAAAAAAATCATTTTATAATTTATTACAATAAATATGACTGAATTATAACAACAAATAGCTCTTCTTCGTTGAGTGCTTCAGTGGCAGAGTGGTCTACAGCACATGCTTACAGATCAGTGCACCACTCATCACATGGGTTTAAATTTCACATGAGACAGAAAATTGTCAGTTTGCTTGACAGAGATCAGTGGTTTTTTATGGGTAATCTTGTTTCCTCCACTGTCCCAGAACTGAACACCTTAATGTAAGTGTAAGAATCTTGACCGAGGCCCAAAAACTCTGTTAGTCCACTCGACTCCTCCCAATTTTTGACAGTGAGGTAGAATATGATACAGAATTAAGTCATGATGCTAATACTAGTAACTACTATGCAAAAGATGACAACAGAAAAGTAACACCTCTGGTTTGTCTAATTCTTTTTTAAAGAAGACTACTGAGTTTTCAAGAAAATACCAGATGATCATCTCACATGTTTCAAAAAATTGTTATAATCCCAGAATAAGGAAGCTTTCATCTGTAAATGTTTTTCATGCGATTCCCTATCCAGTGGAATAAAAGTTATACACAAACATTTCCTATAGTTACATGCAAAGATAATGAAATATTATGTGGTTTATTAGTGAATTCCATTTAAGTAACATAAAAGTGTTCCAAAATCCCTCCCTCTCTCTCTCTGTGTATGTGGGAGGTCAGGGTTCAAACCCCAGCTGTGACAAGACTTGAAAATTGGTAATGACTCTTCTTTTGCCAAGTATTCAGCATTTAGAAATGAAGGTCATGGGGTCCTTTGGAGGATACCTTAAAAATCGATGCCATGTGTCACAGCAGACATGGCACACTGAAGAACCCTCCTTCCACATTGCCCTAAGCACATTGCAAAGGTCAAAATTTTTGCCACTTCACCTGGTGACATCACAAAATAAGTGAAATTGAAATATTCTTGACTGGGACGTAAAACCCCATTAAAGCAATCAATCAAATCTCTCTCTCTCTCTCTCTCTCTCTCTCTCTCTCTCTCAGGGACAAAAAACTTATAAATTGCTTTTGTGGGCCTTTGTTTGACATAAGTAAGCTTACCAATGGTTGTGTAATTAATATAGTAATATGCTGCTATCATTCCTAAGTTCAAAGGTGTAACATCCATCTCATCTTCAACACTGATACACTGTAAGTACAAAATGTAAAAACTTACAATGGAGGCAACATCATTTTTTTTTAAATCAATATCACTGTTCCATCTATAGACATGTTCTTATTGGGCCTGTCATCTTAAGTGCCAGCTTCTGTATCAAAGCAATCCTAGTGTTAGAAAATTCGTCTGTTTGCTTGTAAAACATTTTTTAAAAAATTTTCTCCAGGCACTCTGGTTTCCTCCACCATTCTGAAACTGACAACTTCAATAAAAGTGAAAAAATATTGACTGGGATGTAAAACATTTTTACTCCACTCTATTTTACAATTTGTCCTTTTTTTAAAAAAAAATATTGAATTAAGATAGCTTAAACATACAATGAAAACCAAAAATCCAGAGCACTTTGAGTACATGTTTCACATTTAATTATCAGGTAAGGTCTTGAAACCAGTAAGTTCTGGTCAGGTGTCAAGTATTAATTAATTATTTTTAAAGTGATTGCACCTTTAGTTAAAACTGTAATTGAAAACACTGAAATAATTACAACGGATGTCTAGATGAGATAATTGCAGGTAAGTCAAGAGCTGTCCAACCCAATCCTTTCATGGCTTCTGATTTGTTCAACTTAACAATTTATATTTCAAATTTATATTATACAGTGCAACATTATATTTATCAGAGTTCCATTATGATGTTAATTAGGATGAAATATTTCAGAAAAATAAATTTCTTATTAAGAAGATTAACTATTAAAGGTAAGTATACATCTATCAGTGTTTTGTACAAAAACTGAACATATGTCAGTTAAGAAGAATTGGTTACATGTACATGTGTACCTACCTTAGACTGTTCTAAGTCACTTATTGTGTTCTCTACAAGTTCAGACATGTGATCAGACAAATGACGATGAGAAACGCCTACAACAAAACAGAAAACCTCAATTTACAAAAATTTAGTGACCAATGAAGTTTGTCTGTTACAAATATTCAAAATACTTGACCATAACATTGGATGATGATGCTAACTCTCACAAGGGAAATGATAAAATAAAAGCAAAAAACTAAACAAATGGCACTAAAATCAAAGGGGAGATAATCACAATTTTTCTTTGTTAGTGTGATTTCATTGTGATTGTGTCATTGTGAACACAAAGATAATTAGAAGACACAATCACCATGCATGTATTTACTAAGTAAGACACTTAAAGGTGAAATCAAGGCTTATATCAGCATATTTAATTTTTGCACTGTGGTGCTTCTGTCTTCCAGTTCACATAAGGCTACCCTGATACATGTACATGTATATCAAAGATCGGCAGTGTATATGATGTATTTAACAGTAACGAAATTAATTTGGGCAATTATGATGAAATTCTTTTAAAATCCAATTAAAATCTAGATTATTTAAGGCTGTAATATGTATTCTTGAACACTTGTTTTGTGATTAAATAAAGTTACCTTGTAAATTATAGTAATTGGGGTTCTGTGTCATCCTGCGATATAAAAATGACCAAGTTAGGTAATCTACAGCATCTTGTTTATTCTCTATCGTCTTGGTAACAATTTCTGCACTAAAGTGATCATGAAGACAATGATCAAGATGACTCTGCAAAGAAGAAAAAAGAAACATTATAATAAAGTAAACAGTTGTTAATGTAAAACCACCGAGAAACTCTCACTGCTTTGGTTTGATACCCACTTGGGACAGATCATTTTGTAAAAAAGATTTTAAGTTGGTTTGTTTGAAGCTTGTCATCTGGTTCAGGTGCCTCAGTGGTTGAGTGGTGCAAAGTGTCGTATTTTAAGCTCACATTGACTTTCACCACTAATGTAAGAAAACTTGTCAGTTAGCTAGCCAAACAGAGGTGGCCATGACCATTTCAGGGCACTTAAAGTCTGGGAATTACAATGTATTTATAAGTAAAAGAATCTTTTCTAGGTGACAAATTGCATTATCCCACTCCACTCATCCAGTTTACTTAAATTTCTCACTATCTCTATAACTTGTAAAATGCCATTCCCAGGAAGTAAACTGGAGACTTATTTTAATATTTTGTAAATTTAAAAATATGATTTTCATATAATTTCAGTATATTTTGTACAATTGTTGCATATCTTTAATATACAATTTTATGTGAAATATCTAGGAAATATACATGTAAATATAAAAATACCTCAACAGGCAAGGGCTCATATAAAAATTTCTTGAAAAATTCCTTCTTTGAACTCTGGCACAGGATAACAGCTTTACCTATAAATATAGAAAATAAGAACAAATTTCAAACAAAAACTTCTCTCAGAAAATCGTTACAAATGCCACTTAAACTTAAGGATCTGTTGTCGGTCATCTCAAGTGTAGGTGCCTTGGTGGTCATTTGGTCTAAAACACATGCTTCATGATGTGCCCCTCAAATGGTCTATGTTCAAATCCAGTTTCTAAACATCACCTCAAATCACCTTGGTTCACATCTAGTTCAGGCAGATCTTAATGTGAGAAAAATTTGTCAACTGACTACCCAAAGGCTCACGATTTAATCTAGGCACTCCAGATTTTCTCCACCATCCCAAAACTGTCTGCTGCTACATAAGTGAAAGCATTATTATTTTACTCTACTCCTATTAAGAGTGAATTTAAAGCATAAATGATTACAAAACGCTTTTTTGCATTTTTAGACATTTACAGGGACCACCCTTTTCTGCACTAAACAATAGACGGTACATCATTTATGAACCAGTAGACATTAAGAGGGATTTCACTTTTTTTTTGTACTATTTTATAGATTACATTATTCACAAACTTTTAAGACAATACAATGGGTCGACAAATAAATAAATAAAAGTACCTTCTTGATCAGCTAGTGGTCTGTTAGCTCTACCAATCATCTGTAACACATCAGTTACTGGATAATCTTCATATCTAGATCATAAAAAAACAACAACAAGGAATTGATTACTGAAGTGGAAAAGGCTCTGTGACCAAAGAAAGTGATAAAAAAGGGTTTTGAAAATCTTTTTAATCAGATTTAAAAAATTAAATGGAACTCACCAGCATATGTGATCAATACCTCTTAATGTTTGTGCAGAATGAAATGGATAATGTGTAAATATAATACTGCAAAAAAAAATGTTGTTATTACGGGAAAACGTCACTTTATGAGATTCCATTGCCAAAAGAAATAATTGTCCCACAGAAACGCTATGAGGTATCACGTGATATGCTGTGGAATTCCATTTGTACTTCCTGTTATAATATCAATGGGTAATCATTAATGAATGAATGCTCGTGCTGTAAAATTGGTATTTAGGATAGCTAAAATTATGTAATCATTGGTACATTGAATCTAATTTATTTTTCAACTTCTAAAGGCTATATTAAGTAATTAAACAAATAATGCAAATCAAATGTCTGCTTTCAGGTAGGAATCTTTTAGAAAAAGGTCATTAAACCTTTCATACTGATACAAGACTGTAAATAGTTGTTTAATTTCTATATCTAATGTTTGAATTTTAAAACTGAATATTTTTTACTACAATTCCATTTATATTTTTTTTTCAATTTTTTCTTTCTTTTATCATTTTATTTTTTCAGTACATATGTAACAATTATCTGAACTTACGAATGAGTTTTTCCATCATAGTACTGGGTATCCATGACAACGACTAAGTGAGCGGAAACACTCATTCCCCAGGCCAAGCTTCGAGAGGTAACTAGTACTTGTACTGCACCAGATTCAAACAGCTGTTCTACAGATTTCTTCTCAATGTCACTCAGACCTTCATGAAGATAGGCAACTCCGTTACTCAAGGTTTCCTTAAGAGTCTAAAACAAAAAATAAAAAGACAATTATTTAATGGTACTAATAGTATAAATAAGCAAAGTCATTTACAGTAAGACCTGTAATAGTAGGGTCAGCTCTGGCCAATGCCAATGTCACCAATTGCAGTTTTTTATAAAAATTATTTTTTTTAATATAAAATTTGACTTCTGGCGATAATTTTGGTGACATGACCCTTTATTAACATACTGAGAATCTTGCAATTTTAAAGTTTATTCCAGAGCACCTGGCCTCACTTCCTTGATGAAAGTTCACATGTATAACATATTTTGCCAGTTTGCAAAGTTTTAACTTTGTTTTTTGGATTGTGATATGGAGAAGGACTGGTATGTTAGTTTTATTGCAAGAGCAAAAAAGACACAAAAATTAATCTTTCCTGAATATTTTATTTTGATATTTTTTACTTGCATTGAACATGATCTGATGATGCAAAAATAAAAGTATGCAAATATTGTAAAATGCCAATACAGACTCGCCAATAACAAAAATACCTGACACAAAAATTTCCTAATTAACAGTAGTTACCTTATCATTTATCTTCTCTAAGAACGGTTCTATATCTTCCTCTTTAACATGTAGGAATCTACTCCTGGGAGTGTCTGTATCAGGCTGCATCTCTGCCGCACTGAACGTCAGGATGTCTATAGCTGTCAATCTTGTCTGTTTCCGTGATGGCACAAAAATAATGACAGGTTTTCTACTGGAGTGCTTCAGTATGGCTTGATAACAAGGTTTGGCCATAGCAATTATCCTGGACATGTTATGACTTATGTTGAAACCCTGAAATAAAAAATAATTGTATGATGAATATGGAATCGTATTTATTGATTTTTATCCCTCAATACTAGTGACATTATATTTCCCAGGCAAAATTGATTCCGCTCTCACAGATATGTGGTGTATGGTTGAACCTCATAATGTAGCATAAATAGGATAAGTTGAATGAGTTTTAGTCCTGGAAACTACAGTGAAAATAATGTTTAAAACTAAAATGTTTGAACTTTAAAAATATAAATTATTTTTTGATAAAATTTATCAGTAATCCACTGAGTGGGATACTCATGCCCAACATGAGTAAGATATGTCATATTTTCACAAATATTACCATGATTTGTGAATTTTATTTGGTTGTATGACCAGAAATCATGGAAACAATATTGAAAAGCACATCTACATAAACTATTGCTTCATCATATGAAGTTTAATATCAGATAACCAATTTGTCAGAGAAAAAGTAAAACAACAAATAAAAATATGACAGTTTTATCCCCCAAACATTCCTACAGGATAGGATCATGATACAGTAATACTGTTTTCATCCAATATAGATAAAATTATCTGAATGCAATGTAAAACTCAATGTCAATAATCACAAACCTGAATGTGTAACTCCAGCGGCACTGGTCTGACATTTGGATGGAAATTGAAGAACCCTGTGGCACTACAGCCCAACCACTGCGAGATATCCTTGGCATTTGATATAGATGAACTCAAGGCTACAATTCTGATATTCTTTCTAACTGTGATGATATATATCTCATTCTGGAGCAAATCACTTCCAAAACAGGCTACAAGTATAAAAACAAATCAAAGTACTCAAAAGTACTGAAATCAGACCTCACATTTATACAAATACAAAAATAAAAAATTTAGAAACTGTCTTGCCTTGAGCATTAAAGACAATCACTTGATTCAACTAATAACACTGCAGGAAAATACTTATAGCGATGCTCACACAAGTTGTTTTTTTATCCACAGAAACATCCAATAAATTTAAAAGGAAATGCCTTTATGATTTAACATATACATGTACGTGTTGATGTCAAATTTGCAAAAGAATAAATAAATAAATAAATAAAATGCTGGTGTAACCACCACATCATTAAAAAATGTCCTTCAAATGAGACTAAAAATGAGTCTCGGTGCACGTCTCTAAAGTGTAATGTTTTTTTGTTCACAGTGGACCCTAGTGTTAGAGTGATTGAAACAAACCAAACTGACCAAAGTTAACTAAACTATTGTTGATATCTTTATTGAATTAGGTATGAATCTGACAAATGTAGAACTTGGTATTTTCCATGCATATTTTTCTCTGACCACGACAATCAATAGAAAATCTAGTTACCCCAACATCTCCTCCAATTAGGTGAAGTTCATCCACTATAAACAGGTTGATGTTTTGTACGTTTTTCCTCAGCTTCCATCTTCTGGATAATACATCCCATTTTTCTGGTGTACCAATTATAATATTACCCTAAAAAGTTAAAAGCTAATAATTCAGAATACAAAAATTAATCATTACTACATATACCGTCATCTTCTTACACATTCAGATTCTCAGAGGTCCAGTGATCTAAAGCTTGCATTTTGCCACTCACTTACTCGGTTTGAATTCCACTCAGCCAGATCTTTGTAGGAGAAAGTTTGTCAGTTCGCTAGCCAAAGGTATGCAGTTTTCTCAAGGCACTCCAGTTTTCTGTCTTAGAAATGACTGCCTTAATATTAAGTGGAAAAAATCTTAAGGAATAAAATACCAATACAAGACTCAAACTCCTTCTTATGCATCTGATGGTAAAGTCTGGTAAGAATGTTAATTATTTTATAATAAATTAAGTGCATATGCTCTTGCTAAAAAGGTCAGCATGCTGAAAAAGAAATCAGTTTAATTTCTTTATTGAAACAAAAAAACAAAAAAAACTTTTTTATTTTCCAATTCAATTAATCACTTCCAAAAATAGAAAACAACAGAAAAAGAAATACACATTGTTAAAATAAATGTTATTAAAGCTGTGACAGTTATGTTTTGAAACTCTGAAATACACTGTGATAAGCGAGGTGGTAAGTTTTTCTTAGGCATAAAATTGTGGTTTCATTGCTCTAAAACTGTTATCATTTGAAACAGGAAGAAAACCCATGTACTTTCCAAATCAAATCTGATCAAATTTTACCTCCAGTCTTTAAAGAGTCTCTATGAAAGAACAGGAAGCACAAACAGCATTAATATTAATAGTCATATGAAAAGCACCTTAACAAGCTATAGGCTAGGCTGTAACATGGTATTGGTTACGTCAGTTATGCGAGAGTTTAAAATTTATGTTTTTAGATCCTAACCCTCCAATGAAAGCCTGTTTGACTAAAGCCAACTGTGCTAAAAAGTAAGTTTAATCAATGTTAGGAGTATTGCTTAACTTACCTTGGCTAGAAGTTTGAGATCTGTACCAGTTTCACCTGTTAATAACACCACCTTCTTCCCCAGTTGTAGTCCAAACTTGTTATTCCAATCATTGTATACCTAAAAGATTAAATAACATCTAATAAGTTTCATGATGTGAAATAAAATGAGTTGAGTAATGGTGTCTAACATCCCAGTCAAGAATATTTCTCTTATATCGAGACATTGCCAGCTAAAGGCGAAAGTGCAGAAATTTTGCCTGTGTGTTGCGCTGATGGCATTATAAAGCAGGGTTCTTTATCGTGCCATGTCTGCCATGACACGAGACCTCATTTATTTTAAGTTCCCATCAGAAAGAACAGTGACTTTCATTTCGTAATGCCGAGTGCTTGGCAAAAGAACAGTCACTACCCACTTTCAAGTCTTGGGTCAGACCTGGTCAGGGTTCAAACCCATGACCTTCCACTTATGGAGCGAGCACTCTACCAGGGCACAAAATAAGGGCGAAGTTGGGCGATAACTTCGCCCTGTTTCAAAAAACTTCGCCCTATATTCCCTAAAAAGCGAAGTGGAAGTCGCCCTTATTTTTGAAACCCATTATCGGGAACTCTGTTGTGTTAAGTTATCTAATTTAACGATAAAATCCGAGGTGTTCGGGCTGCCGTCAACAAGTGATTTACAGGTGTCATGATGCATGTTAATTATCCTGATTGGTTTAGTAATTAACGGATTAACACTTCATGAAAGGACTTCTCCCACGTGCCTAAGATAATAGCCTTAATAGGCAGTTAATCAAAGACGTTTTACAGCCCGAGTATACATCGATTATCTGATACAGTATTCCTTGTGTTAGGATTTTCGGCGATATTTGTATGGGATCGCGCCTGTAATTTTTCATTGAAATTGAAAGTGATTAAAACCACTGTGAAATCAAAGACAGATAACTTATTTTCAATATAAAATCATTGTATAAACTTTAACACAAGTATCAACATACTATAATGAGACATCACCGATGGATTTGTTTACAATGCCGCCATTTGACCAACATACGAATTCGACATATTTCATTGGACAGGTCAAAGTTGAACAAAGTGATGCTTTTGGATTGTAAGGTGGTTCTTCTCTTTTCTTAGATAAGACAACCAGTTTAAACACCTCAAAAATTACGTTCACACCGAGGAATATTATTTTGTGAAAATATAAGTTTATTTTTAATAAAAATAAACTATAAAAATTCTTTTAACAATATTTTTATAATTTACTTTCACATAAAATTAATATCTGTTTAATGTTACATATGAAAACAATTTAAACTGATTATAAACTGCTCACCTCTAATATCATTATTTATTAAAAAGAGTTCAAATACTTAAAACATATAAATAAATAAATAAATAAATAGATAAATAAATAAATGAATAAAATTTTGAAACAAAATCAGGGTGAGATCTTGCTCCTGAGAAGTATGAGCCAAAACTTAGCCAACTTTAACATTAAGGAGCCAGTTGATGACAAAATTAAGCAAATTATTAAAGATAGCACTTTTGCTTCCAATTTCAAGTGTGCCTTGTATAAGGGGTTTTTCCACCAAAAGCAGGATTTTATCAAAGTTTTTGACATCTTTTTCAAACAGTACATTAAATTATCTCATGCATATTTCTGAAGATGGACCAGCATGTTGCAATGTCTATTGTGTAATACAAGATATAAAATGTTTGATCGCGACAGAACGACAGAAATTCCAATGTCGTGAAAAGCGTTACGCAAAAACTTCTCCCTGTTTTGAAAAACTTCTCCCTAACTTTGGCTAAGGGAGAAGTCACTTCTCCCTGTTTTAAAATCTAATTTGAGCCCTGCTCTACTAAATGAGCAGTGGCCATGAAATACAATGTTCTTTATTTGTAACTACACATAGTCTAAAGTAAAGGCATACAGATTACAGTGCCTCTCACAGCCTTAGTTCAAATCCAAATTGGAACAGATCCTGGTGTGAGAAAGTTCGTCAGTCTGCTTTCTGAAGTAGTAGTTTTCGATGGTCACTCCAGTTTCCTCAAGTTTTATCAAGGTTTATTTAGTATATTCATTGTACATATATTTCAAATAATTCAACCAAATTATTAAAATGAAATTACATGTAAAAAAAAAAAAAAGAAAAGAAAAAAAAAAGAAAAAAGAAAAAGATAATCTTGAATCTCACAATATACATTGTACATATAATTAAAAATAATTTGAACATTAACCAATGATCTAAATAAAATTGCTAAAAATAAAGTATTTTGCACATGTGTTCAGGTGACATTGAATTTATTCATTAAGTTCAATAATTTCATTAATATAAGAGTATAAATGCAAAATCCCTTATTGTATAATCCTGGAAAATTTTATTGACTGTTGGAAAAACAATAAAACACTGTAAACATACTAATTTAAGCCATGTATTAATTTTAGTAATTTTCGCCCAAGGACATAGCAATAATTTATATCCATGCTAAAATACACGTTTGACTTACAGTCTGTTTTTTAAAAGTTGTTTTGCGCCATTTAAATCCATGCGAATTAGTCGAGAATGTAAATTATGCTAAAATATGAACACGCTAAAATTGGTGCGTTTACAGCAGTTGACAATCTGCATCATACATAAAAATGACATCATTTCATGTTGCTTAAATATGAGACAAAAGCCAGGGAAAAGATGAAATGCTAAAGTTACATTAAAAGAGTTCCCCCAATTTTTATCTGTTAGCATATTCCATACCTATTATTTTTACTTAAGATAAACAACGAGTCAACTTACCTGCTGAGCAAGTGATTCTAGTGGAGTGACAAAAACACATCTTCCTTCAGGAGTTTGAGAAAACATTCTAAGGATGGCAAATTCACCACATATCGTTTTACCACTTCCTGTTGGCGCTCCGATAAACACATTATCTTCTGTGTTGTAGATAGAGTTGAATACTAGAAATAGATGATGATAAAGAGTTAAATACTTTGATAAAAAATAATTCAAAGTTAATTAGAAGAAGTTTAGAGAGTTATCACATATAATATATCATAATCAATGAGCTGCCGAAACATCATTACAATTTTTCAATAATATTTCAACAGTTGAATTATAATAAATGTTTCTCTAATTAAAAGATTTATTTATCTATATTGTCTAAAAATATTGCTGATTGAAATGAGGCATTTTTAAAACATGTTCATACAAATGAGGAAAGACAGATCAGACAAGCGAAAAAGCCCTTCCCAAAATCCTCATCTCTCACAGTATTTGATCCAGAAGTAGAATAAATTTGATTTGATTTGAAATGGGTTTTACCCCAAGTCAGAAATATTTCACTTATATTGAGATGTCACCAGCTATAAGTGAAGTGACAGAAATTTTGATCTTTGCAGTGCACTTAAGGCATTATGCAGGGAGGGTTCTTTAATGTGCTGTGACATTGGGGATCAGTTTTTAAGATCTGATCCGAAGTACCCAGTAGAATAAATATTATTGTCTAAATTAAGACGATTTGTTGTCGGTTGGTTGCAATGTTTTTTTAAGTTGCATGAATGATTTTTCAGCTATTTATAAAAGGTTCTTTGTCCCTAATGATTAATTTAAGAACAAATTCATATATGCACGAGAGTTGGGAGAGCATATAATGGCTTGCCTTGTATTGACAAGCACTAAGGGTGACTCTTTGTTAAGGTGCTAGCTCACCGAGTCAGTATGTTGCAGACAAACATTGTACATGTATATCACTCCCTCAGACACATTATCCTAGCACCAGATGAACCAGTGGATGTTTTGTCCTTTTCATGCTCAGCAAGAAAGCAGTATCTCAAATTTTAAAATCTTATCTTCGCCTGGGTTGAAACCTCGACCTCCATAATTAAGATGTCACATTTATAAAACTGTAACATATATACTATACATTTACATACCTTGGGTCTGTATTGGGTTGAAAAATGGGAACTTGTCATTGTACAAACTTTCAAAGCTAGCATTCCTCAGGGCAGATACTGGAAGTGGTTGTAGATCTAACAATTCTGTGGGTGGAGGGTACTTCTCTGGTAGTATCAAGTGACGGAATGATACAGGTAGCTGTGTCTCTGCTCCTAAAAAAATTTCATGAAAATTATTGATATAATAATCTTGTTTTCCTTTCAAATAACAGATTAAATTACAACAATATATTTTTCTATTGTCAATTCAAATTGATAAATAATCTACTGTACTTACGGTGATAAAATATCAAAATGCTTCCATTTCAATCAAATATCATGAGATATCCACCAACATTTGTCATTTGTATTTAAATATTTGAAATCAAGAAGGAAAATGTTCTTTTAAATTTTTCTTAGTTTTGTGTAAAAACTGAGAGATTGACCAAAGTGGCTCTATGAGCCTCTGTGGCTGCATAGTCTAAAGCCAATGGTTATGGATCACAGCACCTCTCAACTGTTAGGTCCGAATCCAAATCTGGTAGGTCCTAGTGCGAGAAAGATTGTCAGTTTGCTAGCCAAAGGTTGATGTTTTCTCAGGGTTTCTTCCACCGTACCAGGACTAACTGCCCTGATATAAGTGAAAGATACTTCAAGGAATGTAAAACTCCATTACTACACCCAGTTCTGATTAATTTAGTAAATAACATATCATTAGTTAATATGTTCATGTATCAGAAATTTTTTCCTATCATGTCACAGTTTTTTTTTTTTTTTTTTTTAGCTTTTTTTTGTCTTTTTGGCAGTTTATAAGCCATTGTTTGCCCATTTTGACAGTTTATAAGATTTTAATTGAATATTTTGGCAATTTTTGAGCTCTTGTTTGCCTATCATGACAGATTTAAAATCTTGTTTGTCTACTATGCCACAGTTTTTAGCTTTTGTTTACCAATCATGCCACAGTTTTTAAGCTTTTGTCTGCCTAACATGCCACAGTTCTTAAGCTTTTGTTTGCTTACCATGCCACAGTTTTTAAAATCTTGTTTAAATAATAGATGAATTAGTGGACAGGGTGATGATAATGAAGAACTCCACAAATAATAGAGGGATATCCTGTGGTGCAAAAGAAGAATCCTATTAACTTACCTATCCATGTATCTGATATGACACGGATAAAATATTGAGGGGGCAGAGGTTCAAATACTGGTACAAAGAACTTCACAACATGTTCATCTTGGGCAAACTTACTGCAAATATAATAATACATGATAATTTATAAAGTACACGTATGTACACAAACTCGTATCTTTTACTTATAATTCAACAGCCAATATAAAGCTTAATCTTATCTGAAATGCAAACTACAAATATATTTTGAATACAAGAATAGTGACAGCTTGACCACAAAATATGTCTATAGAAGACTTAATCAATGAGCATTCCATGTGTAATTGTAGCCTCATAAAATGATGGTATTTTGACAAGTACATTTAAAAACATTTTATAGTGAAAACTACACAACTATGCAAGGATCTTCTTTCTTTAAAAGGTTTTTAATGAAGGTATTAACCATGTTTAATATAAATACATGTATATAACAGTTCAATTAAACTTTTGCTTGAGCAACTAAACAAGGACTATGATTAGAGCAGTTATGGCTGACATGCACAACGGGTCCATTCAAAATTTTTATTCTGTGGCTTACTCGCATTTTTTGTATTTTTTGTATTTTTTGGAATAACAAAATCTGATCAGTTTAAAAGAAGCACTTTCAATCTTTTTGCCAACTGTGTCAAATTAAAACTGTTGTTGATTTTTCGATGTTTGAAATGGTTTGTAATGAGAAGTACTGTTCTCTTTGGTATAGGGAGCTACAGCATGGTACCTTTACAGTAGCTTCCATGGGTTATACAATAAAACATACATATTATATTTTACCTTTTAAGTAAGAAATATTCATGATGTAAAATAACTTCACTGTCAACATCTTCAACAAATATCCAAAATGCCTGAAAAAAAAAAAAAAAAGGTTACATGAAATCAGAAATCAGAAATTAGAAAAACACCTGTAAAAGTAATAAATATATAATTATAATAATTATTATGAAAAAGTTAACATTGATTTCTACAATACATGTATGTTTTTTAAAAATCTAGAATAGATCATAATTTATACTGATACATGAAACAGTACTCACATGTAAATACATAAAAGTATAACAGGAAAGGGAAAAATGCAGTGGTCGAAATGGGACTTGAACACGGGACCTTCCCAATAATGACGGGCCACTCTACAGACTGAACAACCTGGCCACCTATCAAGTGCAGTCATAAAGTGGAGAGACATATATTTTATGCCTAAGTCTAGATTCTTTCAATTATAGTTCATGGATGCTGAAGGAAACTGGATTATCCAGCAAAACCTATGACAAGCAAACTGAAAAACTTTCTTAAATTTAGTTTGCTACGAGTGGGTTTTTTTAAAATGGGTAGAAGAGATGTTGTGATCTGTAAGGTAGTGTTTTAGAACACTTGCTATCAGGGCCAATACAAGTAACAAGGTTTGCCAGTTATAACCACAGATTATACACCAATATTTGAGTAGAAATACCACTGGATACATAGTTTAACAAGTTTTTATTAAAAAATAATGTCATTTCAATGGTCAAAGGAGGGAGTGGAGTAACATCCTAATCATAATTCCTTCATTTAATTTATGGTGGTCAGTTTTTGAACAGTGTAGGAAATCATGAGTACCAAGCGAAAAAGACGAACCTTACGCGAGCGAACTGACAAATTTTCTCACACTAGGAATTGCTTTCAGTCTAGGTAGGGAAAGGCACTGTGATCAATAAATACATGCTATGAGACCACTTTATCACCAAGGACCTGAACAAATAATCAAAGAGAAAAAAGAAAGATTATCTATATTCTTATTAAGACAAAATGGTGTATTCATGAAAGAGTGTGTGTTTCCATGATGTCAAGCCGACCTTACAGCACTGACATGTTATTTAAAAATATATTTTTTTCATCCTGGATCTGATAAGCAGTTACTATGACTACCTACCTCGCAATGTCCATGGACATTCTCCTCCCACTGGAAATCTGGTGTGATGGTAAGTTCCACCCTCAGTGTTGACCTTGTGATGGGTTGTACATGTACGGAGAGTTCTAATTTAGGGAATTGATGCACATATTTATGTATTGTCTTTCCCATCTTTGGTATACGTATCAGCTCTCCTATCTCGTGGGGGTTTAAATCATAGAGACGTTCAAAAGGAAAGTTCTTCTTTTCAATTTTTTTAATTACTTCCACGGGCATCTTTCTAAATTGCCTTAATGGACACATTGACTGCCACCTGAGAAAAGTTTTGATTTAAAAATGAAAATATGTAAATGTAACAGGGTTAAATAAGACTTTAAAGTACACATATACTGTAGATTCAATTTTATTGGCAATAACTTAAATACTGTATTATTCTGACCCGCACATGAATTTAAATCTCAAGTCAAACATTAGCACTTGTAATTAAGAAAAATTTTATACTAATTAACAGCTAGTTTGCAAAATCTACAAGTTTTTGTTAAAAAAAATGTCTGCAACAACAAATTTGCCAAAAAATAAAAATTTTGATGCTGATGCTA
Organism: Tegillarca granosa; assembly: GCA_029721355.1. Lineage (NCBI taxonomy): Eukaryota > Metazoa > Mollusca > Bivalvia > Arcoida > Arcidae > Tegillarca > Tegillarca granosa. The sequence continues at coordinate 26,619,462 of CM056605.1, forward strand.
AAAACATAAAGAAAGTATTATTGAGTGTCGCCTGTTTTGTATTTTGTAATGTTGATCATTGCTGATTTTTTTAGCTATTCATGAGGAGAGCAAGGTTATTAACAACTATGGATTATCTTTGAAGATGTTTGTGTATGCTTGAGTTTTAATTATGGCATGTTTTGGTCAAGCTTGCCCTTAAATAACTTTTTGATAAGGTCCTAGTTCACCAAGCCAGTATGCCGCAGACAAGCATACCACTCCCCCCCAGTCCATTATTCTGACACCTGGTGAACCAGTTGATACCCTGTCCTCTTAATGCAGAGCACCAGAAGAGAAATAAATATATAAAATTTTAAAGTCTTATGGGTTCAAACCCTGACATCCTACACTTAAGGTAGATGCTCTACCATCAAGCTACCAAGGTGATCTTTTTAAAAGATTTAAATAATGTATCAAAGCTTGAAATAAATTTTTAGAAAAGCTATTTTCAAAGGTCTAGCATGGTTAATAATACTGTTAGTCCTGACCAGTACTTACATCCTTTTGTTGACCATTTTACACAGTGCTAAAGCTTTATCTGCTAACTGAGCCCATCCTCTGTGTAATACTATCTCAAATATTGCCCTCATCAGACGTCCAGCTGACTGTGTGATAAACACCATGTCTGACATCAAAGCGAATCCCTCTAGTTTTAACTGGGATATGTATGATTGTAAAAGTACGTTCACTTTGGCACTTGGTTCTTCTATGCTCTCCTTGATAGGTATTGGAACTCTTTCTAACAGCTTTAACAACTCAAGTTTCTCTTCCTGAAATTTTACAAAAAATTATCATTAAAAACAAATTCAAATTCCAAAAAATTTTGAATATGTGTTTTAGAAATGATTAATCTTTTTTAAATTTCTTTAAATTTTGGAATTTCGCCCCTGAAAAGCCATGCCACCTGTCATCATCTCTTAGGTCTCTATTGAACCTCTTGTCTGCCCATCTCCATCTTTCGATGGACCTCTGTCAATCTGTCAAGCCTGGAACAGTCCTAGGGTAAAAGTTTGTCAGTTTGTTTGCAAAAGTCAAAAAAAAAAAAAAAAAAATTCTGTGTACCAGTTCTTTGGTTTCTTATGCCACTGAAGAATATACCACTTCTAATTCAGTGAAAGAATATTGAAGTCTTGGTGAAATACCATTGCTCAATTACACTCTCAAACTGAACATGCAGATACTTTGAGAAAAAAAATACAAAACCAAACTTGTATATTATCTAAATTCTAAATATAAATGTTAAATCAGAATTATAAATGCCATTTGTATTGGATAAGATAACAAAGAATAAAGTATTAATGACAAACAAACACTTGAGAGTTGTAAAAATTACAACATGATGCATTTATAAATGGAGTGAAGTGAAGTGAATTGAAGTGAAGTGAAGCTGTTTAATGCCCAAGTATAGAATATTTCACTTACATGTATATGGGGCAATTAGTTAGGGGATACTAGAGGAAACTGGAGTTCCCACAGAAAACCACCATCATTTGGCAAGCAAACTGAAAAAAAATTTTCTGCCTGATCTGGATTCAAACCTAGGTGGTTAAAGGCACAGTGATCTGTAAGCCTGTGCTTTAGATCACTCAGCTATTATGGCCCTGATACCATTTACATGTATGAAGTGGAGGATATAAAGTAAAAATACTGTATACTACTTACCTCCCTTACATTGATGTACTTAAATTCTGATGACAAAGAAAACACTCTGAACAGTTCTATTTCACTAAGAGTTGGTTTAAGTAACTGATTATAAGTTGCCATGGTTTCGTGAGTCAGATAGTAGTGACTAGCTATGCGTCCCAGTTCTGTTACCATCAAGGCACCTGTTTTCTTGTCATATTTCACCAGATTATTTTTATCGAGTATAGAAGCTGCCGTGTGAGCCATGTCCTTACGTCGTTGCTGTAGCAATGGATCCTGTTTTAACATATCGTGGCCGACACCGTAGAGTGCAGGAGAGCGCAACATTCTCATATACAAATATGTATATCCTGTAACACAAAGAAAATATGCAGGTAAAGATTGGATTGGATTGAATCAATGGTGTTTTAGTCAAAAATTTCCCTCTTATATTTAAGCCGTCAGGTCTTGAATGGTGGAGGAAACCAGACTGCCTGGAGAAAAACATTCAACCATCAAAAAGCAAACTGACAAACTTTCTCACACTAGAATCTGTGCGAGTGGGATTCAAACCTCGCAGGAAAAGAAAGACAACTCAGATGTAATTATCAATTCTTGATAGCAGCAAATGTTACAGTTAGCAATTAGACTAATGCAGTTAGAAATTAAACTAACATTTTTCTGGATACTTTTAATCCAATTTATTATATCAGGTGGTATGTAATGGAAGAATTGAATACTTGCATATTATACATTTCTGCAACTATAAATTGTCAGAGACATATAGCAAAATCAATTAAAGGGAGTTCAATACATTCAACAAACAAGAGGCCCATGGGCCTTAACGCTCACCTGAAGATATGTCCAATATTGTTTGCAAAGTGCAATAGACAATATATTAAGTACAGAAACTTTAAAAGTTTTCTCAAGTTAAGAACTCCCACAAAACTTAATCAGAAATATATCCACTCACTTTTCATTTATAAATAGCTTATATAATATGCATGAAGTAACTGTAGTGCAATGAGTAATTTCCAAATCAATAATGAATTTTAGTATAATTATGCAGCTATGTCCTTGACCTTTGAACATATATGACCTCGAACCACATATGATTGTCATGTCAATACCTACAATATTCTAATATACATGCCTATGCACGACATTAATAGCTTTCAAGATAATTAATAATTTTAGTATTCCTATGTTAATATGACCTTGACCTTTGAACATACAACCTTAAACCATATATCAAAATGACCGTCATGTCAATACCTACAATATTCTAATATACATGACTGTACAAATAGTTAATAGTTTTCAAAATAATTAGCATTTCCAGTTTTCTTTTGCATCTGTGACTTTGAACTTTCAATATATGACCTTGAACCATATATCAAAATGAATGTCATGTCAATACCTACAATATTCTAATATACATGCCTATACAAAATGTTAATAGTTTTCAAGATAATAAGCAATTTAAGTCTTCTTTGGCAGCTGTGACCTTGAACTTTGAACGTATGACCTCGAACCATATATCAAAATGATTGGCATGTCAATACCTACAATATTCTAACATACATGCCAATACAAAAAGTTAATAGTTTTCAAGATAATTAGCAATTCAAGTCTTCTTTTGCAGCTGTGACCTTGACATTTGAATGTATGACCTTGAACCATACATCAAAATGATCGTTGTCGCAATACCTACAATATTCTAATATACATGCCTGTACAAAAAGTTAATAGTTTCAAGATAATTAGCAATTCAAGTTTTCTTTTGCAGCTGTGACCTTGACCTTTCAACATATGACCTTGAACCATATATCAAAATGACCGTCATGTCAATACCTACAATATTCTAATATACAAGCCAATACAAAAGTTAATAGTTTTCAAGATAATTAGCAATTCAAGTCTTCTTTTGCAGCTGTGACCTTGACATTTGAATGTATGACCTTGAACCATATATCAAAATTATTGGCATGTCAATACCTACAATATTCTAATATACATGCATATACAAAAAGTTAATAGCTTTAAGATAATAAGCAATTTAAGTTTTCTTTTGCAGCTGTGGCCTTGACCTTTCAACATATGACCTTGAACCTATATCAAAATGATCGTTGTCGCAATACCTACAATATTCTAATATACATGCCTTTACAAAAAGTTAATAGTTTTCAAGATAATTAGCAATTTAAGTTTTCTTTTGCAGCTGTGACCTTGACCTTTCAACATATGACCTTGAACCATATATCAAAATGAATGTCATGTCAATACCTACAATATTCTAATATACATGGCTATACAAAATGTTAATAGTTTTCAAGATAATTAGCAATTAAAGTCTTCTTTTGCAGCTGTGACCTTGACATTTGAACGTATGACCTTGAACCATATATCAAAATGTTTGGCATGTCAATGCCTACAATATTCTAATGTACATGCCTATACAAAATGTTAATAGTTTTCAAGATAATTAGCAATTAAAGTCTTCTTTTGCAGCTGTGACCTTGACCATTCAACATATGACCTTGAACCATATATCAAAATGATTGTCATGTCAATACCTACAGTATTCTAATATACATGCCTATACAAAAAGTTAATAGTTTTCAAGATAATATGCAATTTAAGTTTTCTTTTGCAGCTGTGGCCTTGACCTTTCAACATATGACCTTGAACCATATATCAAAATGATTGGCATGTCAATACCTACAATATTCTAATATACATGCCTTTACAAAAAGTTAATAGTTTTGCAGATAATCAACTATAACGGTAATAGTTGTGCATCTTTGACCTTGACCTTTGGACCCATGACCTTGATCTATATATCAAAATGATCGTCATGTCACTAACTACAATTAACTGAAAATCCCATGCCATTATCACCTGAAATGTTTAAAAAATAGGATTTTTTATCAAAGGTCAAAAGCAGGGACATGACCTCGACCTTTGACCTTGACATCTTTTGGAAGAAAATAGCAAGACAAGATCAACAGTGAAAACTCCATACAATTATCTTCAGCTGTTATTGAGTTATAACAACAAATGTCTCATTTTCAAATTACATAATTTTACGCAAAAAACGTGTGACCTATTTTTCGCTCAATTTTCATGAAAAACAAAATTTTAATGTTCCCAGGTATGCTGAATCCAAATATCCAATCAAATTTTGCCTGCACCTTTTGGTTTCAGAGAAGAAGATTTTTTTGTCTTTTTGCTATTTTTAGTAACAGCGGCCACCTTGTTGGGTGTGGCCAAACCCGGAACACAATTTTGAAAGGCTGTTACCCAGGCATGATAATCACCAAGTTTCATCAAATTTGGCAGAGTTGTTTTGGAGGAAAAAATTAAAATGTAAAGTTTACACATGACAGACGACGCACGACGGACGGTGATAGATTGCAATAGCTCATCTGAGCCTTTGGCTCAGGTGAGCTAAAAATTACAAGAAACAACCACTTGGTCACAGCCAATAAGTAAGGTTCATGGTAAAGAGCACATTCATTTTGAGACTTCATGCAGGTTTATATCTTAACCATCCACTTATGAAACATACAAGTTTTTTTTCCCTAAAATATTTAAATGTAAACTTACCAAGCCAATCAACAGCCTCCCGTATATTCTGTACTGTACCAAGTACACATTCTGCATTTAGGTTGTCAGCCAGTTTAGTTACAAACTGACTTTCAATCGGCAACTAGAATGAAAAATATCCATAAACGATTCTGTGTAAGTTATATGATAATGTTTTCACACTAAACAAGAATTCCACAGAATTAAATGTCTTGTCTGGTTAATATGGACTTTAACATAAACTTTCACATTTTGACATGCTGCCGCCAATGCCACCACTGTCACTGGCACAGGAAAAGTAACACCTAAGTCTCGTCTTATGGTGTTGCCAGGTTTGACAAAAACAAACATGTATTTTGAAAAATCCTAACTCTAATCAAATCTTAATCAATCAAAACTTCAGTCAAGCCAATCAATTAATCCAATTAAGGTGAAAAATAAGAAATGTCTGTGAAATACCGTGCTCAGAGCAATTCATTTTTTAAAATTGTTATTTACCATGTTTTAAATAGGTTTCATGGTCTTAATATTTATTATCTGCTTTTGAAAGATCATAATTTTGTTTTGTGTAAAATTTGAACTTGTGCCTTCTTTGCTCAATAGTTTTACCCACTGAACATTTTTTTTTAAATTTTAATTGTTTTAAAAGACAAGTGAAACTTATTGATGTCCCTCATAGATTAATGTTTTATTTACTCTCAATTTAAAGAGAAAAAAAGAATCATCAATATCTACATGTATCTAAAAGGCCAACTTAGCCCATAATGAACAAAGACAATCTGTAACACGGGTTACTGTTCACGTTTCTGGTTTTTAACGAGAGTGTTCAAGCAAATGACCTCATACAATACGGTTTACCCTAGAGTGGAGAGGAGTAGAGTGGAGTAATGATGTTTTCATACCCCCCTCCCCCCAAGAATCTTTCACACATATTGATTAGGTCAATTCCAGAAAAGTGAAGGATAATGAGTATCTAGAGAAACCAACAACCTTGGGTAAACAAACATAAAAACTTCTTCATAGGATCTGCGCAAGTTTAATTCAAAACAATGTGGTAAAAGGCATAGTGATTCATAAGTGCATGCTCTAGACCTCTCAGTCACCGAGACCCCTATACCATAGAGAATTTAAACATTGAATTTTTTTGTTTTGTTTTACCTGTTGATTCATAATTGACAAGTAATACTGACATTTACTGCTTTAGCGATAAATATGTTGCAACACAGTCAAACAGTTGGCTTGCCCCTAGCTTGCTGTAATGCATTACATTAGCATTCTTGTTAAATATTGTGATTACGGATGCTTATACCATCGATAATGGTGATCTGCAGGGACATAAAACCTATATATTTTTTATCTTACCTGTTGATTCATTAGTGACAGGTAATATTGTAGTTCACTGTGGTTGGTGATCATTATACCTTCGCCTTTAGTATCATATTGAGGACGCCCTGCTCTTCCCAACATCTGCAACAAAATACATGTACTTGCATATTAATACTAGTATGTAAATATTCAAATGGAACATTTTTTCCCCTTAAATTTCTTATTTAAAAGCTTCTGTTAAAATTAAAATAAATAGTAATAATGAAGTCACACACCATTAAATTTTAATTAACCAAAAAGGTTTCATACATAAAATTTGCCTGCTGTTTGTTTTTGATGAGAAATACATGTTATAATACTTGTCATACTTGTTTGCACATTGGAGATGATTTTATGCAGGCCCATATTCAGAGGGGGTGCAAAGGGTGCATACGCACCCCCCCCCCTTTGAAAACCATTAAGCACTGTTAAAGCCTTGTTAAAAATCATTTACCACTATTTAACCCTTAAAATCGTTTTGAAAACAATAACTTTGCTGATAATTAATTTCAAAAATTAGATACGTCATATTTGACTATTAATTGTTCATTAAAATACTCCAAAATGTACCATTTTGCATTTCATTTTCAAAAGTCTTTGGAGGGATGCCTCCAGACCTCCCTAGTTAGGTGCACCTTTGGTGGGCACACATATCATTGGTGCGTGTGACAACATTCTACAAAATCGCACTCCCTTTCTAAAATACCTGTCTACGAGCCTGTTATGAGAAGTCAATCAGAGATATCTACACTACAGTGTTGTCATCAGTAAAAATATTTAAAACATAAACATTTCCTTCATAGCTTTCTGACGTCTTGAGCATAATCGCAATATTCAGTATTAAATTCGGCATGAAGTTGGTCTAATTTAATAGTTCTGGTTTTATTGTCTTCTTTTCTTCCAGCAAAATTCCACTTTTTCACATAAATGAAATTGCCATGGTAACACATGACTGGTTATCAATCTATTATTGCTCTATTTATTACACTTGGAAACATAAATGTAAAACTGCATGCTACAAGGTACTAGATATAATTACATGTATTCAACACCCTAGTAACAGAAACAACAAAAACTTGATTTCAGCTAGTTTTAAAATGAAAATGATTCAGCCTCACAAGATGGGATTTTTTAGCTATAATTTAAGATAAAACCATTTGTAGAATAAAATTTAAAAAAAACAAGAGTTCTGCATGGCAGAGCATGATACGCCCGTCAAATCTGCAAGTCATTTATGTGGATATTTTGTTTATTATGAACTGTAAAGGGACTTATACAGTTCATATGAGCTGTTCATAATCAATAAGTCAATTCAATTATTCATCACAATGATACAAAATGCAGTGCACAAGTCAACAAGTACAATAAAAAACAATAGTAATTATTGAGATTTTGGTATTATTTTCAGTAACAAAATAGACTTACCACCAGCCACACCATTTATATAATTTTACCATCATGTTCTTGTAACCTTCATCACAAAATTGAGGTAATCTCTAGTATACTGACCATAGATGTCAAAGTTATGATCCGGACAAACATGCTAACAGCATTCAAAGGGGAATAACTCAAAAATTAAGGAAGCTAGAGTTACGGTTCCTGAGCACTGCACTTGGCATCATCGTGGTAAGTAAGCATACCAAGTTTCAAGTCATTCTGACCATAGATGTCAGAGTTATGGGCCGGACAAACCCGCCGCCAGTACGCCCGCCCGCCCATCCGCCCGCCCGCCCGCCAAGGGTTATCCCATAATACGCCCTGTCTTTGACGGGCGTATAAAAAAAAAAAATGAATGGGATTTTTTTAAACCAAGTAAAAATAGTTTTTCTTACCTGCATTACATCCAATGCACTTAACTCTACCCATCTGCCTTTCTCTGGATTATAAATCTGCGTTCCTTTAATTATGACAGTGTGAGCTGGTAAGTTTACTCCCCATGCCAGTGTAGAAGTGGAAACTAAAACTTGGATATGTCGATCATCAAACAAATCTTCTACCAACGTACGATCTACCCTGAAAATAGAAACAGTTATTGTGAATAGATGAATGTGTATGAATGATCATCAAACAAATCTTCTACTAATGTACGGTCTACCCTGAAAATATAAACAGTTATTGTGATTCATTTTGGTAAATCACAGAAATTTATACCTAAAAATTGCCTTATAGTTTGAGTGGAATGAAATAATGGTGTCTAATGCCACTGTTAATCTTTACTTTTACTAAAGCAGTCAGTTCTGAGGTTAAGGAGAGAAGTAATGGAGTTTTATCCCCAAGTCAAGAATTTATAACTTATACAGTATTTAGTTGGTGACCAACCTTTTAGGGGTTGTTACAAGAAACAGAGTAATAAGAGAACACCAACAACCTTCAGCAATAGTACTGACGACCTTTCATACACTAGGATTACCCTGGGTAGGGAATTCAAACCAAGGGCCATGAGAGTAATTGTAATCTATAAACTAGTAACTTAGACCACTAGCCTCTGAAACCCAACCCTTCTCCTTAATTTATGGTTATGAGCAATAAAGTATATATTTTATGTCCAATTACTATGCCTTTAGTAACACAGTGAGTTATATTTAAGGTCTTCTAGCAAGGACCCAAAATAATACAAAGATCAAAGAATCTTGCACTACTATGGTAGCTCAGTTGGTAGTGTCTGCTTTGTTTGTAGGAGGATGGGTTTTGAATCCTCTTTGGGTCTCCCGGCTGTTTAGAAATGACATTCACAGGGTCCTTCAGAGGAGACCTTAAACACTGATGTCTGTGTCACAGCAGGCATGGCATGTTAAAGAACTCTCCCTGCACATTGCCCTAAGCACACTGCAAAGGTTAAAATTACTGCCATTTCACCTATACCTGGTGAAATCTCAATATAAGTGAAATATTCTTGACTGGGACATAAAACCCCATTAAATCAAATCAAAGACTCTTGCATTATAGTGAACTTACTTGGTCATTCCAGCATGATGAATAGCAAATCCATATGGCAACAAATCTTTTAATTCCAAATTCTGAAATTAAAATATAAAAAGTGTTATGACTATGATTTATTTTTCAATGTACATATTAACAATATATAATTTACTCATACAATTTACCAAAAAAAATTTTTTTATCAATTTAAAAGGCATTAAATTCTGCAGGTTCAATCTAAAAAGAATTTTTATTATATACATTACATTTGAACTTGAATCAACCTGACGGTTCCAAGCTATCTACGTTCCAAATTCATTATATGTAAATAAACTTTGATCACTGGGAAATTAGTTACTTGATTACCCTCTTTGCTCAAAATTAAATTGTGTTTACATGTAAAATCATTGAGAATATACTTCTTTAAATGCCAATAAAATTCTAAAAAAGATTAACCACATGGTAACTATAAACAAAACACAACCCGTAGTCCAATCTCTGACAGTATAAATGGTGCAAAATGCAAGGAAACAATTTAACACAAATAAACAATGGTAGCTAAGTAACAACCAACTGGTATAGCCAAATCAATCCATTTCTTTCCATTTTTACTCTCAAATTCAATATTCTACATTAAACAACTACAATCTCTATTCTAACGACTTACACTGATAAATTTATATATTAAAATTTTTTATTTAACTTACCCTTTTAATGTATTTCCTTTTTTAATTTTTTATTTTTTCAAATATAGAAGTTTCAAGCAATCAAATTTTGACTGAAAAAAAAAAAAAAATCTTTCATACAAACTAACCTTGACTTGTTCAGCTTCAGTCCTGAGAACTTCTGTTGTGGACGAACCTTCCTTTAAGAACAGACCCAATGTATCTTTCTCTAAACACATATCTCGTATAGCTCTGGCTGTTTTGCCAGTTTCTTTTCTTGAGTGTACAAAAACCAACACCTTTAAAAATTTAAATGTTGATAATAAGTATCAAGATTTTCTGGTTTATCTTGTGATAAATACATATTATAGTCAGAAATTCCTAATTGACAGAACCACCTTGGTGACTCAGTGGTAGAGCATCTTCCTTAAGAGTGGGAGATCATGGGTTTAAATTCTGGCAGGGTCATACATATATAAGACTTAAAAGTTAAGATACTGGTTCCTAAGCTGGTACTCGGCATTGACATGACAGAGCCTCGACTGGTTCGACTGGTGCCAAGACAATAGACTGGGGTAGTGGTATGCTTTTCTGCAGCATATTGACTTGGTGAGCTATCATCTTACATTGCCCTGAGTATGTTCTAGTGTGTGCTAGCACAAGGCAGACCATGCTAGACATACTCACATCTTTTACATACACAAACTTGTTTCAATAACATTGCTCTCCATGCAAAAAGCTTAAAAATTGCTAATGTGACATTTAACAAGATAAAAATAACCTGATTGATGAATCCATAGAAAAATGACATTACCTCAGAAAAATTCAACACTGGATTTCATTGTATTTTCTTCTATGTATAATTAAAAATTTAAAAGAATTTTTTTCTACTCATAAAAACTACATGTACATGAAACTGATTTTTTACTCAACAAAAAGGCTTTGGCACTATCACTCGTCTAATAACTGACTCATCTTAGACTAAAACTCATCTTTAGTTAAACATGAAATCATTAAAATAAGTAATACAGGCTATAAATTGCAAGAAATAAAACATGTTTAATGTACATATTCAAAGGATTTCTTTTCAAATCAACTGAGAAATTTTCTCTGTATTTATAAAATGATAAATATTCGATTACTAAATATTTATCCTTGCAATTCAGATTTTTACCAGCAAAACTAATCAATTTAATAAACCTCTACTTCTAGTCAGTTGATTTTTGAGTTTTTTCCCAACTACATGTAATTTACAATTCAAAGCATGTATAATAAACAAATCTGTATAGTTATTGTTATAATTTATAATTGCATTAATTCTATACCTGGTTTTTTCCAGCATGGTCCATCACTTTTTCATAAACAATTTCATTCATAATTTGGAATCGTTTTACAGCTTTTTTCTCTGTGATACCAATAAACTGCTGTTCCAGCGGTACGGGTCTGAAACTGTTATCAAAGAAAAACAAGCCCTCTGCCAGGTCTACTCTTAAGAAGATGGCAACGTCTTCGTAATTCGGAAGTGTGGCACTAAGTCCTACTAATCTCACATCTTCCTGTGTGGTCTCAATGTTACGGATTGTTCTATAAAAATTGAATAAATATATGTTACAAACTTAGAATTTAAAAAAAATTTCATAGGGAATATTTCTGAAAAAGAAAAGAATTACTTGTAACTATAGAGCAAATTATCCTGGGTTTATCTTGATGATACCTGTACAGATAATGTAAAATATTTTAAAAATATTCCATGATTTATGTTTCACTTAAGTTCAAATTAAATGAAATATTTACAGTTCTGTTAAAACAAATTTTATTCCCCAAAACCAGAAGTTTACAAACTGTGAACATGCAAATTTTTTAACAAATACATATTTAATCATTTGTTTTATTTTACAGTTATTCATGTTCTTTATCTTAACTTAATTATATACAAAAAAAAAAAAAAAAAAAAAAAAAACAAAAAAAACCAAAAACAAAATCACCCACTGCAAGGTAAGTATAACACATCTTTATATTGTTGATGCAATATACATGTATAAATATACACGTATGAATCTTAGAAGTACAGATATACTCAAAATTCATGAATACATGTAGTTCCGCTATTGCAAAAGTTTGATGTCATAAAATACATGTAGTTTTTGTATATTTCTATTGTGTGGAAAAAATGAAGTGATTATTCCTAGATCTTGATCCAAGGACTAATGATGATTAAGAACTTACCTAGCAACAAGGGATTCCAAAACTGGTCCACGGTCATCATGAAGCAAATGAATCTCATCCTAATGAAATAAAGACAAGTATGATCAATTATAATTTCACAGTTTCATGCTGAAACTAAGGTATCCCATTCACATATTTTTCATTTCAAATTGATAAAGAATTCTTTTTTTTCTCTTTCACTTATTTCCCTGGGGATGAGTGCTCTAAAGTACACACCTACAGTGTCTTTCACCATCCAAGTCTGAATCCCTCTGGGACATATCCTAGTGTGAGAAAGTTTGTTAGTTCACTTGCCAAAGGGCGATGAACACTCCCATTTCCTTCACTATCCAAGAATTGGCCATCTCAACATAAGTGAAAGAATCTTGACTGGAGCATAAAACACCATCAATTCAATCCAACCCCTAACTCAAGCATAAGAAGAACAATCTGTAGGTACAATAAGTTATAATCTTCCTCTCAAATATACATGTACCTGGATACAGCTTGAGCTTGCCAAGTGGCCAAAAGTCCTAGCTTATAGATCATAGTGCTTTTCACTGTATAGGTCTAAATCCATATCTAGGCAGATCCTGCTATGGCAAAAGTTTCTCAGTTAAATGATTTTTTCTCTATGCAATATGATTTTTTCTACTATCCAAGAAATGACCTTCTCAAATAAGGTGAATTAAACCGGAGCATAAAATAATGCTCCAATCAGCAAATCGCTGTAAACCTCATAAAATGTAAAGTTGATGGGAGAAACTAGTGGACCAAAGATTTTGTTTTTATAACAGATTACCACCCCCCTCCTGCCACCTAGGTTTAATTCATACTAATGGGAATCCTTTTGTTATAAAGCTGAAAGTCAAAAATTTTCTCCAGGTACTTTTGTTTCCTCAACCATCAAAAAACATACCACCCCAATATATACATTTTATGAAAGAATCTTGACTGGAACGTAAAACAACATCCCCCCAAATCCCCACACTGATTTAATCTGGGAACATCTAATAATTCCCACAACTTACAAATATCATGAGTCTGACAAGTTGTGTGTAAGTTCTCTCCCCTCCTTTACGTGTGATGATGTCCCATTTCTCTGGGGTACAGACTATGACCTGTGTGGCATTTATTTGTTCTTTTGTAAGCTGATGATCCCCAGTTAACTCGGCTACCTTTATATTATACGACTTCAATCTCTAAAAAATAAAGTATAATGTATGTAAGTTTTGAGCTGATAAACATAGACAATCAACGATAACTTAAACTTACAGTGTCTGAGATAGGGAAGGATGACTATTACGGATTAGGAAAACAAAAGGTATAATGAGTAATTGTCAAATGATGTAACCAAACAAGAGATCATGTTATGGAATCGACAGCATCATCTGATTGCTGACACCCTACTGCAGGAAAAAAACTATTTCTAGGAACAAAATCAGATTTTAAACCAGACTGAAAGACTCTTACAACAAAAAATATGCAACTCTGGTATTATTATTATTATTATTTTGTAAAGTAGGTCAAAGATCAACAGGTCAAATATTTTAGTAGCATAGTAGCAACAAAAAGAAATACTGTAAATCAGGAAATTAATGTGTCATGAAATTAATGCAAAGTGCTGATTTTGAAGTAAAATGCGTATTGAAATTAATGCGATTTTTTAAAATTCAATTTTTAAAATTTTTGCCTATCTTCTATCTTACAATTATAAACATTAAATTATTGACTCAGAAATTATTATATTATACATAAACCTGTTGTAAACAAACTTTTGGTAGACATTATTAAAATAAACAGCTTAGGTGTGCTGACGACCCATTTTTTAAATTAACCAGGGTGGTAAAGGATTATCAGAACAAAGAAACGCGTGGTTTAAAAAAAGAAAACAACACATAACAAACATACTCAAATATAATGCTTGGAGTTTTTATTATAATAAAGCATTCAAAATAAGGATGTCCTTGTCGGCATGTGTACAACTGATCTTCGTCTTCAACTCACGAGTTTAGAATGTTAGATTACTTATAATCACAGTACTTGCAATTTGATGTTCCAGTCAAGGTTCAAAATGATGTATTAGTCATGATTTCACTCGTTGCAAAATTCCCAGTAGGAAAGAAACAGCAAAAAATTACCGCTAAATGAGAATGTGCTTTCATAAATCAGTAACGATAACAACTTCTGGTTAAGGGAGCTAACTCAATTTACAACAAATATATACAGAATACAGAAATCGGAAAAAAATGGGACAAGAAATTAATGCAATTGAACAGGCCTCGCATTTTTCTCATTAATTTCTTGCTCGCATTAATTTCCTGATTTACAGTATGTATTTGTGAAGTTCTAAAATGACCAATTCCCTACTAAAATAAAGGACAAGATGTAGTAAAGGTAACAGATACAGGCCAGACAGAATAGGGTAAAAAATATCCATAACATATAGGAAATGAACTGTTTCCATTTGATTTTATAAAGGAGAAAACAATGCTGCTTTAAAATATTTGTGGTGATCAACATTATACACATAAAGAGTTACATGTAACTTGGAATTAGATTTCAAGGATGAATTACCTCTGAGAATGTTCCAACCATTTCCTGTACCAAAGACCTCATAGGGGCTACATAAATGATTTTAAATTCATCTGAATTAATAGTGCCGTCAGCATTTACTCGCTTTCCGATTTCTCTCAACATAGTTAACAGTGCCACATTTGTTTTACCAGCTCCCTGTTCAAATATTAAACAATTATTTATTAACACATTTAAATAAAGTGATAAAGAAAGTTTTTTTAACAAGCAAAAGTAGTGTATGTTAAAGGGGGGGGGGGGTGGCATATAAACAAGTATATACAAAATCTGTAGATGGTAAGTTAGAAACAATATTTTCATAATATTTCAAAAATGCGCAAGTAGATTCATACAAAAAAAAAAAAAAAAAAAAAAAAAAAAAAAAAAAAACTTGCCATATAGACAATTTTTGCAGGCAGAACTAATTTTTGTGTCCCACATTTCATATTTTCTTTAAAAAATAATAATAAATTTAGCTGGGAAATATTTGTAACCATACATTTATTATGTTGAAATCAGAAAATAAAGTAAAAATTTTTTCTTGGTGATCAATTATCAGACATTTTTCACCATTAGCACACCCATTGATCTTTGTGTTGTTATCAGATTAAGTTCTTTAAATCTATGCATTAACAAACCTTAATATCAATATGTTGTTTTACCCCTACACCTCTGAGAGAGAGAGAGAGAGAGAGAGAGAGAGAGAGAGAGAGAGGCCAAAAGAGAGGGGGAGAGAGAGACTGAAAGAGAGAGAGACAGACAGACAGAGACAGAAAGAGAGAGAGATATTACGAGATTACTTACTGTTGGGGCACAAAGTAAAATATTTTGGTCAGACTCTATGGCAGCTTTGAACAATCTACTTTGTATTCTGTTCAAACTTTTAAAACCTTCAAAAGCTGGCTGTGCATACTTTGGTAATCTTTCAATGGGAACTAATGACTGGAGAGAAAATAATATGTATACTGTACATCTGTAAATCTTGTAAATTTTCGATTTCTTAATTACTGGTAAATCCTGAATTTTCATATCACTTGAAATTTGGTGAGACTTATACTTGCATATTATTTTCACTTTGATTAATTTATTATTATTATTATTGTTTTTTTTTTTTTTTTTTTGAATAAATTAAAATATAACTTTTTCCCAACCTTGTTTTCCGACATATTTGAATGACATTAATCAAATCACTCATACGTTTCTGCATGAGTTGACAAAGAGTTTATGCAATAGTTACAGCGGTACTTTATGCTCACACTATTAAAGTTGTCAGAAATACAATCCAGTATAAAACAGACTCGAGACTTTTGTTAAAACTAATTGAAGATTAACTCAAGAGTTTATTGTTGCAAATAGCTGAAAATTTGCTGTTCAATACAGGGTCAACATAATGTGTAACAATCAAATCATTCTATGGTAATGGGCTTTACCAGTATGCCACCTGATAACATTTATGGAAAACTTTCATTTCAACTGGATATGGAATATCACTAGTTGATGTTTTCCATTAAATCGAGGAAAAAAAAATCAACAACATTATTCAAAAAAATAATTTGTAATGTAAAAAGTTTTCCATAATGCACCACACAAATGCTATTTGGGTAATAAAATATGCTGCATGGTAAGATTTTTTTTTATAACAGCGTAACAGTTGTTAATCTTTTTTATTAATAATTCAAAATTAAAAGTTTACCTCATCAGCATCAAAAGGTTTGGGTTTAAGTGCTGGAACATGTACTTCTTCATATCCTACAAAAACAAACATGAAGTACTTGAAAACAGATGCCCTGCTGTCAATGGATTCAAGGTTTTTTTTTTGGCGTTAACTTTAAAACACCGTTGAATTGGTGGTCATAAAAAATGAAGATGACAATCAATATATTTTTAGTAACATGTTAACATGTATTTCTGAAGATAGAATTTTCTTGTATGTCAAATTTTCATGCAAATAATTAAATAAATTTCTAATGATCAAACTAGCTTATAGGCCTTACTCAGCTTGGATTAATTCTCAATAACCCAAATCTTGTGACTAATGGGGCAAATTGTTTGACATCAACAAATACAATTCAATGTGCCGACAGTTACGTAGTGGATGGCAGAGTGAGTGTGTTATTACACACTAATCTTTTAACATGATATCTAAAAATTATTATATAAAATACTTTATCAGTGGGTTCAACAATGCATGCACTTTCCAATGTGCTTGCTTAAACAATTTTGTCAGAATTGAGTAAAACATCTCTTCTCAACTTTGTTTATAGGATGCCATCTTGAATTTTATGTGAACAAACTTACATGTAGTTACAGTGGTTGCTCATGTGCACTTAAACAAACAATTACTGTTGCAATGCTAGGTTCACATGTTGAATGGGCTTCAGATTCAATGGTTAATTATTATTCAAATGTAGTTAAGATTAAGTGGTCTAAAATTAATTTAAATACGAGTATATTTTGTGAAGTAAGTTTTCTAAGGTATGGTTATGAAGCTACATGTAGGCCGAGATGTCACTCATTATCTTAAGAAGGAGGAATATGTATATAGATTATGGACAGGCATGAAAAAACTTATTTGTGTATCAAACATAACTTTTACATATAAAAACCTACCTTTTCTCTGCTTTCTAAATGACCCATCAGGTAACTGACATCGTTTATTGGCCATCAAATGACTTCCTTGAGAAAATACAAGGTCTTCCAAATCTAAATTCTCTACAAATCCTAGTTCTTGCTGCAAAGTACACACAAAAAATTCATTTATTTATCTGTAGCATAAAACATAACATTTTGGATATAATAAAGTTCATACAAGTTCCGGGAAATTTTCCTCCTGTTGTCCAAGTTTTAACTGGCTCTAATTAAAGTATCATTTAAAATCAAAATTTATAAAAATGTAAATAAACATATAACCTCTTTCTGCTTTGAAGTTATTGTTGATGTCTTACAAGTAAAGTTTAAATCAAGAACTATCTTTTTTATTTAATACATTTTTGAAATTCAAGGAGTTTGAAGTCAAATTTTTCCACAGATAAAATTTATCAATTTCAATGCAAACCACAAAGAACATTTCTTTAATCAATTAAAGCATTTTTTCTAATAACATTTTTAATTTTTCAACACACAATAGATTTTCCTTGTCCTTAAAATGAAAAAAAAACTTCTAATCTTAATGAAAATGGATAATGGAAATAAACTGAAATAAATTTACATTCAAGCATGAAAATGGGAATAAATTGGCAATAAAATAAAATTCTACAAAATACAATGCACATGTTTATCATATGAAACAGAAATATTACAATATAAAATTTTCATACTTTTTGTTCATCTACATCCATTGCCTCTATATCTGCAGCAACTCGGGACCGTCTTGCTTGCTGTCGTCTGTCGCGTTCCTCAGACACTATGTCTTCCTTATCAGTTGCATTGAGGGCATTCAGGTATGAGGATAACTCAGAATCGCCACTCATCTTCTTTTCTATTTCTTCTTTTTCTGTTTGTGTCTGAGCTTGAGCGAGCATTGTACAATACAGTACTGAAATATAAAGATAAATCTAACTCATATTTAATCATGTTGAGTTAAGTTGAATAATGGTGTTTTAACATCCCAGTCAAGAATATTTCACTTATATCAAGACGCCGCCAGCTATATACGAAAGTACAGAAATTTTGCCCATACATTGTGCTAATGGCATTAAACAGGAGAGTTCTTTATCGTGCCAAGCCTATCGTGACACAAGACCCTGTTTATTTTAAGTGCCCATCCGAAAGAACCATGACTTTCATTTTGTAATGCTGAGTGTTTGGCGAAAGAACAGTCACTACCCACTTTCAAGTCTTGGATCAGACACTGTCGGGGTTTAAACCCACGACCTCCCAATTAAAGAGTGAGCACTCTTCCAACCCTTCTGCATGTGAGTTTGAAGTATTTTTTATTTGACTATCTACTTACTCATCTGTCTGTGTTGTCGAATAGTTTTAATAAATTCAAACTGTTGGAATCCAAGTAAAAGTACCAGCTGATTTTCAACCTCTCTGTCATCATTGGCCGTCTACAAATAACAAGAAACAATTTTCAATCACTAGTTTTTTTCCCAGTATAACCCGACCCAATTTTTTTTCTCTCTCGAAAAAACCATTCTTTCAGTGCAGTTTTTGGATATAAGCAAGATAATATTAAATTAGATTTGTTCATAGCCAGAAAGCATCTGCATGTACATGTATAGCCAGAAAGCATCTACATGTACATCAGGGGTCCGGAAACGGTCATATTTGCCGGACATGTCCGACAATAAATCTTTTTGTCCGATGTAAAAAATCAGTTGTCGGACATTTTTAGTTAATAATAGAATTCAGTTAATCGGACATATAAATAAATATGTTTGTCGGTCATTATTTTACTCAAGTATTGTTTGCTATCACCTGTCAACCCTTTTCAATAAATACTACAGATGTAATAATTAGGCTTTTGTTTATTAATCAGTTAGAATCCATGGTCTCAATCCGTTCCTTTTGTTTCACCGTCCAAACCCTCATTAATTTTGTTGTTAAGTTGTTTATTAAGTAATCACAGACGGAAGCCATAAACAGCTGATTACGAGGGTTGATCCTTGAATGTCATGGTCGTCGGACTTTTATCAAAGAGGTTCCACACGGGATGTCAAATAAGACTACAACGCGCATCGTATGGTCTTTGCAAACTGTTTAGTTATAAATAAATAATTTAAAAAGTCTAAATACAATCAAAGAGGTCTTGAAATGAGGTTCTGTAAAGTTTGTGTAACTTCAGAAAAAGGTGAAGGCATGATTGTCAATAAACAAAGATGGCCATCAAACCTTGTGTTGTCAACGCCGACAGTACAAAAATCGACTGTGGACTCATGAGCCTGACCCCATGTACCTAAATAACCTCTATGTAGTAGTTAAATCCTTTTT
Organism: Tegillarca granosa; assembly: GCA_029721355.1. Lineage (NCBI taxonomy): Eukaryota > Metazoa > Mollusca > Bivalvia > Arcoida > Arcidae > Tegillarca > Tegillarca granosa. The sequence continues at coordinate 26,639,357 of CM056605.1, forward strand.
AAAATCTATTTGATATTAAAAATTAAAATCTTTTTAAAAAACATCGTCAATAAAAACACCTGTGGTCTTTTTTTTTTTTTCCCCCTCCTTTACACAGCATCGGTGGTACGGTTGCTTTGAAAAAATGTCCAACACCCCAGTCAAAGTTTTCCAGAGCCCTGATGTACATGTATAGCCAGAAAGCATCTACATGTACATGTATAGCCAGAAAGCATCTAAATGTACATATTATAGCAAGAAAGCATCTAAATGTACATGTATAGCAAGAAAGCATCTACATGTACATGTATAAGGAAGAGAGCATCTTCATTTAAATTCAGAAAGCATTTACATGTAAATCTGATGACTTCCTAAATGTTTCTTCTGAGCTGAATTTGGGTCATAAAGAATATTGTAGCCAGAAAACATATACATATATATTTCTGATGTCTTCCTATGTTTCTCTCGGGCAGTGTTTGAACATGCAAGGTTATATTTATCAAGATTTGTTTACAGCAAGAAAACATAAATATCTGGTGACTTCCCAATGATTTCTTTTGAGCAGAATTTGAACCATCAAGAGTATTCTTTGTAGCCGGAAAGAATATATATATTTCAGATGTCTTGGACACACTATGACCTTGACCTTCCCTTAACAGTTTTATATCCTTGACCTACCCTGATTACTAGTAAAATTCTCAGTGACCTTGACCTACCTTGAGGATCTGTAAGACTTCCTGTGATTTTGCCTGAGCAGCATTTGGGTCATCTGGATAATATTTACTGAGTTTTCTTTGTAACCAAAAGGCATCTATGTCTCGGGGATGGAGTCCTGCATCGGATTTCCCGCTTTTATCATCTTTTCCTGTCAACTACATGTAAAGCATAATTACATTAATAAAAAAAAGCTTAAAATTATTTGAAAATGAAGTAGAGTGAATAACCGTTTGGAGTTACATCAGTTATATATCTCTGTAGCTGTTAATGGCCAAACAAAAAAAGACTTCACTTATATCAATGCAATCAGTTCTTGGATGGTCAAAGAAAAAAAAACATCAACCCTCTTTAACTTACTGATTGTGCAAAACCATGCTACAATAATCATAACAGATCATTTAAGGCCTACAAATGAATATAGTTAAATTATTTCTTAATTTCAATTTGTGATATACCAAAACAAGAGTACCACCAAATAGTACATAATACACCCCCTACCTAGACTAGTTAAGATCACAAGGTTCCCATTACATGTATTTAAGTGTGAAAGGGACATAACTACATTTTATAATCAAACAGCATCACAATATTAAAATATGCATATCTTCAGATCATTACAAACACACATACAAAATTTCCTTTTAAAATCCCTTCAAAACCGTAGGACAACTTAAGGTCACAAGGTTGCTATATTGTGTAAAACTACATGTAAGTCCAAGTGCATTACTCCTTGATATTCAAGCAGCATCACTATTTTAAAATATGCAAACCTTCTGGTCATAAGAAACATGCATACCAAATTTCATTAAATTTCATTCAAAATTGTAGGACAAGTTAAGGTCATAAGGTTGCTATATTGTGTAAAACCAATCTTAGTGTTAAAGGGAGATAACTTTATTAAATATGTGAAGCAGCATCACAATTTTACAATATGCACACCTTCAGGCCATAAGAAACACACAAACATTCAAAACTGTAGGACTAGTTGAGGCCAAAATCTACATGTTAACAGATGGACAGACGGACAGAATTATTGCGTAATCGCGCGTAATCTAATTGTGTGATGTTGATTATGTTGTTGTCATCGTGGTATCAATGACGTCATATTCATTGCGTTGTATGTAATCAGTTTTTAAATAGATTTTGGACAGTACAGTCATACAAAGTTGTTGTTATTTACAATTTTCTCCACAAGCATGATAACATTATATGCTCCGCTTTTTTTTCTCTGAATACAAAAATTATTAGCACTTATTATAACAAATTTATAAATGTTTTTAATAACAGGTGTAAAACAGTAACAGACAGAAAATGGTGCCATGTCTATTTTTTTGATGTGGCTACACAAGAAAATGTCACCATAAAGAGCATCATAAGAGCATCATAAGAGCATCATATAGAAAACATTTATTTATTATCATGCAGAAAACATGTAAATACATGTAGTTTTAACATACATTAGCATGTAGTGTGACATCTAATTCAGCCTCAACACCTTCATTTTCTTCTTCTTCATCTTCTTTTATTTCACCAAATACATCAGCGTCATCCTGAAATTAAAAAAAAAAGTATACCTTCATTTCAACATCATATTGAATTATCATCAAGTAACTGCAATTAAGCACAAAAGACTTATCAATGTCAGATAAAGTTTTATCTTAAAACTAGACTCAGTGGACATACAAGATTATGATTGTGTCTAATCACATTTTTAGATACTTTATAATTAGAAATTAGTTGGTTGCTAAACAGTGGTTTTGTTTGCCTAAAATTACTACCGAATAAAGGTACATGTAGTTTCCCCTTGAGAAATAAGACTAAAATTTCCCAATTTGACAACTAAAATTCCCCAAAAGGCAACAGTGACACAAATCAAATAGTTTTAAATCCAGTTGTCCAAAACTGTTCAGACAGACAAAAAATGTCAGATATTGTCACAATATAAGATCTTTGCAATGAATTTCAAAATTCTGAGCGTAATATGTGACATAAAAAGGGTCCAAATTTTCCCAATCTGAAAGGTAGAAGGTAGTTTTTAAAAACCATAGCAAAATCACTGTAAATGGTCCAAAGCACATGTTTATGGATCACAGTGCCTCTCAATAAGGTTCAAATTTTGTTTGGACAGATCTTTGTGTGAGAAAGTTTGATAGTTTGCTTGCAGACGGTCAGTGGTTTTCTCCATGCACTCTTGTTTCCTCCACCATCCCAGTATAAAATGTCTCAATATAGGGAAAAAAATCATGACTGGGGCCTAAAACATCATTACTCTAATCCACTCCACTCATAATTAGAAATGAATAAAAGGACTGAGACAAACTGAAGTCTTTTTTTTTTTTTTCAAGTATATATCAGATAATATCATTATGGATTTGTATCTGTATTTAAATTCGTGAATTTCATATCGTTTTTACTGTGAAAATTGCTAGTTATATAAATAATAATATATTTTATGCACTGGTATTTTAAAATCAATATACAAATGTACCAATTTTCCCTTTCTTGTTATGTGTGTGTGTGTGTGTTTGTGTGCATGCATGTTTTAGTACCTCATCTTCTGATTCTTCAAACTGGACATTAACACCATATGTCTCATCTATATTTTCATCTACAAAATCAAAACAATAAATTGATAAACAGTAAAATATTGATAACAAGTTGGAAAGCTAAATCTTGAAGAAAAAAAAATCAAGAAAGACCAAAGCCACCTTGTAATCAAATCTCTAAAGAGTGAAGGAAAAATTATGTCCTTGCAAAAAAACTGACAGAAATATACTTGTACACTGGTCAACTCTATCCAAGAACAGTTCACTGAAGCTTGTCTAATTAATAAATCAAAACTTGCATACATGAATTCCACTGATTCAATGTCTCGCGTGGTTAGTTTTTGATTGAATAGAAAATGCATGACTTTGACATAAACATTCACATTTTGACATGCCGCAGCCACCATAGCCTACACTGACACCGGAAAAGTAACACCTAAGTCTCACCTTATGACGATGCCAGGCTCGACAAAAAACAAACTTTCACATTTGTCCACAAAAAACTTCAAAAGTTTTTAAATTAGGTAAACACAATAATGTTACCAGAATGACATACCAGTATATGTAAGTTCTTGTACAGGGAATAAGGTGGGATGAGTTTAATCAAAATTTTGTATAAGGATATGGTATGATAAACATGATATGCAGAGGTTGTATTGAGATAATTGTCATAAATCCTATTTATTTATTAAAGAATGAGTAAGAATTATTGTTTAATGTCCCAGTCAAGATATTTTCCACTATATCTAGGCAGCCAGTTCTGGAATGGTGGAAAACCACTGACCTTCAGTAAGCATATTGACAAACTTTCTCAACAAGAATCTACTCGAGTGGGATTCAAAACTAGGCAGTGAGAGACAATGTGATCTGTAAGCATGTGCTTTAGACCACTCTGCCACCAAGACCCCTTAAATTTATCAGAGAAATATTGATATTTATTTATTCAACATTTTCTTTTACCTGTCTGCATTTTTTCTTCTTGTCCCCAGTCAGTAATTTTTTTGCCCAAATTAACCAATAAAGCAAAACGTTCATCAGCAACTGGTCCTAAAAGTTCTTCTATTTCCTTCTTTCTTTCTTTGTCCTTCATTCTATCATTTTTCAATATAATCAGCACCTCATCTGCAGCTCCACACAAAATATCTCTTGGCTGCCAAAAAATACAGAAATTTTTTATTTAAAAAAATGTGACTTTCATTTGACTCTTGAAACAATTTTGACAATTCAGAATTTTATTGGAATGGAGTAATGGTATTGAGTATCCCAGTCAAGATTTTTTCACTTATATTGAGGTGGTCAGTTCTGGGATGGTGGAGAATCCAAAATACTAGGAAAAAACCACCATCCTTCAGCAAGCAAACTGACAAATTCTTTCACACTAGAATCTGATTAAGCAGAATGCGAACTGAGTTTGAGACCATCCTTTGGATTAGTCAGCCACGTAAGACCCCTGGGTGAAAATTCAGCTTTCAACTTTCATAAAGAAGCATGCATGTTTATTTGATCTGATTCCTAAATTTTGGAAAAAAAGGTCAATTTAACCTCTGAAAGTCAAGACGTAAAAGGAAGCCCTTTTGAAATGATAGGGAATACCTTTTTTTTTTATTACAAACATCAGTAATTACATGTATTCAACACTTTAATAATGTAATGAAAAAATATGAAATTCTGAGTTCTGGTTGTTACCAAATGCATTTTTCTTTTGGAAGGGGGGGAGTGCAAATTTCTTTAAAGTTCTCATTAAAAACAACTAAACTAAAAATTACTGAAATTTATGTCCTAGTCAAAGATTATTTCTCAGCTATAGACAATTTTATATGTTTGCAATACAAGAAACAGTTTAGGGTTTTTCTGAAGTTCTATAACTACTATAACAAGACATATCAGTTTTTGAAGTCTGATTTCAAAGAACTAAGACAGATTCATACTATGATGATGTCAGTTGAAGGACCCTTTGAGGGAGATTCATACTATGGTGATGTCAGTTGAAGGACCCTTTGAGGGAGATTTATACTATGGTGATGTCACCTAGAGGACACCTTTATGTAGATTCATACTACAGTGATGTCAGCTAAAGGACACCTTTATGTAGATTCATACTTTGGTGATGTCACCTAGAGGACACCTTTATGTAGATTCATACTTTGGTGATGTCACCTAGAGGACATCTTTATGTAGATTCATACTTTGGTGATATCACCTAGAGGACACCTTTATCTAGATTCATACTATGGTGATGTCAACTAAAGGACACCTTTATGTAGATTCATACTTTGGTGATGTCAACTTAAGGAAACCTTAAATGGCAACTGCTTGGCTTAAAAAAAATTACATATTATTTCTCTGAATCCTTTCACCTCTCTTTATTGTACCATAACAATTCCATTAAACTTACTGACCTGATCTCCAATGGCTGCTTGAATAAAGCTAAGTATAACTTCATATGTTCCCCTGGTTTCTTGTGTTTTAGGCCTGTAGTTTATACCAACTAACTCGTCCACACCTTCTGACAACAGGGTAGCACCTTTCATCTTCATCATGTCATGCTGTGCTTCATCACGTTTACGTCGCCTGAAAAAAATTCAAAAAAACATTTTGAAGAAAAACAGAAGAAAGTTTTCAACTTCTCTTTAAAAGGGACTTTTAATTATGATCTTAATCATTTTAAATACAGATGAAAAAAATTAAGCTTATTGAACTAATTTCACATTTTATTTTACATGAACAAATTGGACAAATATTTAGCTTAAAGCTGATTTAAGTTTTTCAATTTTCTGAATTTTTTTTTGATTTTCTAAAAATATATATTTTTTTAAAATAGATATCTTCTAACCACGATCCGTGACATTCATTTTCTAAAATTTCATTTCTTTTAGCTGTAAATAAACGGAATCCTCTGACCGGTTTGTCAGTGTTTTACGATGGTAATTATGAGCTTGGGACATGCGCACAGATGTACGGAAAACCCTAGAATCGAAGGTGAAACATGACAGATTGCATTAATTGTCCTTCATTAATATCTAGATGTATTTGAAATGGTGTTATGTATCCCTTACTAAGTCACAAATTACAAATTCAATGAAGTTCTGTGTTTAATTTTATCGTATTTCACCGTTTTGAAAGTTGTGTTTAAATGACCCGGGTTTTGATGATGTAACCATGTTCTAATATTAGAGTCCAAATGCTGCATCTCGCTTGGTAAATGCTGTAATTTCTGTATTTATTCAAGCTTTTATCGTTGAACCAAATGTATCATTGTTCATTAGGAACATCATTAATTAGATTAGCACCATTTCAATTTTTTCTTTGGAAAACTTAATGCAGCTTTAACCTTTTTATCGCTAGAGAATATTAATGGATAAAAAATATAGACATAACTCTTGAAGGTTATATAACAAAGTCTGTCATGTATACAAATTTTTATATTGATTTTAACAATGAATGCTGACTTTCAGAGATGCTGGCTGATACCTACATTTAGGCAATACTAGTATGTGAAAAACTGATATTAAGTTTGTGAAAATGAGTTATTAATAAAGCTGGATATCCCAAAATATATATTTTTTGATCCAACAATCCTAGTTCCCTGATTTAAAGCATTCTAGACCATAAATAAAACATTAGTGGTCCAGGGTTAATTAATCCTTCTTTCCATGCTATAAGTGGTAAACATTATATACATATCTTTATACTTGTCAAATTATATACAAAGACAAATAATTCAACATTTGTGAAAACATTCACATACTTGACTTTACGTTCTTCAAGCTGTGGTGGTTTTGTTCTTTGAGCTTTGTCTCCCATTTTTGTACCCATTAGCTTCCCCACAAGGGAAACCACTTCTCCTGTTGATTCATCTCTAGCTCTTCTGTCAATGAGAGATCTGTCTGCTTGAAGTACAAGATTAGAGTTCTGAAATTAAACAGAAACTTAATGTATTTAAACTGCTAAAAACAACAGTCAAATTCCAAGGCATTACCAAATGAAGATTATTTATGTATTGTCCCAGTGGAAAAATTTTAGATGTCACAACACTAGTTTAATTAACTGGGATATTTAAAAATTTTTAGAGCTCAAGACATATTTGGGTGCAAAATTATTCCATCCAAAAGAAAATACAATTGGAAGTTGTTATTACTGTTTTAATATTTAAATATTCTTTCTTCACCACTGAACACACAAATTGTCCATCAAATGGAAAGAAAGAATAACAATAACCCAAGATCCTGGAATTGACCAAACGGTCCTGGAATGATTTGGTAGACTTTTCCAAAAAAAATGCAGCAAATCTTATGGATTTGTCCCTCCAAAACAGAAACCAAAGGAAACAGTTATTGTCATCTTAAATATACTTACGGCCTTGTACTCATACTGTAGAGATCTAGCCGCTGCATCTGCCATGACGATTAATTACAAGAGTCTACCAGACTCTTTCTTTCTACCACTATTCAGTCCTTTTTAACATGTGTATATTTTCAACGTTTAGTTCACGCTGCCGACAGGGGACGTTGAGGTTTCTTCCGGTTTTGAAACTAGCAAAAACAGGAATCGTTGTCTACGGATATCTTCTTATTCCCGAGTGTTAACTACAGCCCATTATTTTGACACTAACGTTCTCTTTGTCCTAGTTTTTTTTTTTTAACTTAAATCTGACGAATTTTAAATCTGAATTACTTTGTATGTTTTCGAGATAACAATAAAGCTTAAGTAAACTATATTTTTGTTTTATCAAAGATTTTATTTGCCGTAGCACAATAATTAAATTCCAAAATTTGCCAAAATCTTAGTTAGGAAATGATTGCGTGACCGAAATCAGAAACATTTCCGACTCCCGACGATCTTAATAAGAAGCCCAAATCTGCAAATCTCCAATTTAACTGAAATTAAAGTTCTAGATTAAAATTTTTTATAATAATAAAATTACTTTTGGAATTTATAATGTATTCTGATTTTAGCAAACGTACACATTGAAATGAGTCAATGAGTCGCCGGTATATACATACACATAATATTCGTCTTTTAAATATCATGAAGGAATTATGATGTAGCAGTTAATTTTTTTTTGTTCGTAAGGGAATTTCCAAAAAGGAAAAATACCCCAGTGCTCTCTCTCTCTCTCTCTCTCTCTCTCTCTCTCTCTCTCTCTCTCTCTCTCTCTCTCTCTCTCTCTCTCTCTCTCTCTCTCATGCTCTCCTTGAACTTAGTATTTTTATTTCAACGGAATATTCATGTCATATTAAAAATTTTTGAATTTTCTGAATAAAATACTCTATTCAAAAATTTATAATATGACAATCACGTCGGCATAAAGATTCCATCAGAAAAGCTGCATTAGCAGTTAATTTCTATGTTTATGATTTACTGGAAATTTCATACCAAAAGAGAAAAAGAGAATTTACGTTTACTTCGAGAATATCTGATTATGTTCTCTGCCAAATTTCACATCAATGCGTCTATCTACATCAGAGAACCTGAAGTTATCGTTGTTGTTGTCGATGTTGTATTTTCGTTTAACGTCGCATCAGCAAGTTTTTTTCGCGACGAGAGCGAGGTTATCAATCTCTAAGGATTAATCTAAGAACAAGTTAGTGTATGCATGTGATGCACGAGTGTGTACTGTGGCATGCCGTGAACTAGCCTGAATTTAGAACGACTTTTTGATAAGGTGCTAGCGCATCGAGTCAGTATATCGCAGACAAGCATACCCCCCCCCCCCCCAGTACATTATCCTCTCACCGGGTGAACCAGTCGATACTCTGGCCAGCTTCTTAATGCCTCGCCCAGGTGAGCGGAAGTAATATCTCAAATTTAAAGGACCTGAAGTGGTAACTTTTTCAAAAGAAAAGGCCGGTTCACTGTATATTTCAAGTTGTTATTTTCTAATCTTAACGGGTAAACATTTTAAATTAAGCATAATTTGTTTCGCGACCAATTTGCTGAAAGTAAGATAATGCAGACACTCGGGTGTTCTTGAAAGTTCCACTTTTAATTAAGCAACCGAATCATTCACCAGCGATCATATCTTTCAAGCTAAAACATAGTTTGGTAGTCAGTGTTGTTTTAATACTACAAATCAAGTTAACACTATTTCAATTAACAACAACAGTCCTTGAAGTTTTTCTTGAGAAAGTACCGCCGTTATCACTTCCTGTGACGTACTAAGTTAGACCCATTGCTAATTATAAAAGGCATGTTGTAAATTGTGAAGGAATTGTGACGGCATATACATACCTTTGTATTTCCAACATGAACGAGACATGTTAAAAATCCAGTGCAAAGGTGATACTGTAAACTTTTTTTCAAATGAAAACTTTGAAAGAAGCGGTTTTTTATATTATTTGCGAAACGGAGTGTATTTATTTGCATAAGGCTGAAAATTTTGCTAAGAATGCAGACTTAACAATATATTGTTCTCTCTCCCTCTTTGTTTTTCAAAGTAGACATGAAATAACCTTCAATTCTTGTATCCTTTTTTTGCAAACTGACTGATACAGCCGGATGGGATCACTGTCGGCTTCTGGAAAGGGTTCGGTCCTCGATTGCTCTTAGTATTAGGGAGAACAATCTCCCCAATGTGTCCCCTCAAAGTGAGACATCTATCGAACACATTTTGCTGGAGTGTTTTGATTTTGTAGTGACAGAGTTACTTTTTATTGAGTATCATTGATGTAAGATTTTTTTCGCAATGTCAGTGGACATTCCTTCGGAAAATCTAATTGTTTTGATACCCATTTTCAAGAATTTTATACAAAACATATTTTGTGATATTTCTGTTTTTTGTCAGTTTACTTTTTCTTCTTTTTAACTTTTTATTGTAACATTCATTTAGTTATTCATTACGGCGGCACAGAGGAGACACAGAAAATATTATTGATACTTTGTGCTCACGCGAAAGCTATTGCATGCTCACGCGAAAGCTATTGCATGCTCATGCGAAAGTTATTGCGTTCTCACGTAAAAATAATTACAATAACTTTCGATTGACTACGCAGTGATAATTTTTATGTGATTTCGAATAACCTTCAAGTGAACATGCGGTAGCTTTCGCATGGGCACGTAATTATTTTATCCATACAAATGTATTTTTCACATTTTTAAAGCCGCAAATTTTTGTCTACAAAATATTAAAAAGTATTGCTATTTCCACACTGGTAAATTGCCAACATCTGGTGAAAAAAAATCTAAAGTAGTTTTTTACCACGCAATGATAACTTTTACGTGATTTTGAATAACCTTCAAGTGAACACGCGGTAGCTTTTGCATGAGCACGCAATTATTTTATCCATCAAATGTATTTTTCACATTTTTAAAGCCGCAAATTTTTGTCTACAAAATATTAAAAAGTATTGCTATTTCCACACTGGTAAATTGCCAACATCTGGTGAAAAAAAATCTAAAGTAGTTTTTTACCACGCAATGATAACTTTTACGTGATTTTGAATAACCTTCAAGTGAACACGCGGTAGCTTTTGCATGAGCACGCAATTATTTTATCCATACAAATGTATTTTTCACATTTTTAAAGCCGCAAATTTTTGTCTACAAAATATAAGAGTATTGCTTTTTTTCACACTGGTAAATTTCTAACATCTGGTGAAAAAAAATCTAAAGTAGTTTTTTACATCTTAATTTGCTTAAAGGGGTTGTGTATAAAACACTATAGCCTCAATAACAACTCCAATTACTTGTACTAAGATTTGAGCCATTTGTTAATAAATAATAATGTAGGTACTGTAATTATCTTCACAAGCCATTTTCTTATAAATGGTAAAGCATTTATGAAAAACTTTTCCATAATTTTTATTTTCATAAGCTTTTTGCTTGCATGTAAATACATGCTCAACCATCTCAATTAAATTTCTGTGTTGACCTCAACAGTCTCAATTAAATTTGTATTTTAAACTCAACCAACTCAATTAAATTTCTGTGTTGAGCTCAACAGTCTCAATTAAATTTGCATTTTCAGCTCAACCATCTCAATTAAATTTCTGTTGAGCTCAACAGTCTCAATTAAATTTGCATTTTAAGCTCAACTGTCTCAATTAAATTTCTGTGTTGAGCTCAATCCAATTAAATTTGCGTTTTAAGCTCAACTGTCTCAATTAAATTTCTGTGTTGAGCTCAACAGCGTCAATTAAATTTGCATTTTTAGCTCAACCATCTCAATAAAATTTCTGTGTTGAGCTCAACAGTCTCAATTAAATTTGCATTTTAAGCTCGTCTCAATTAAATTTCTGTGTTGAGCTCAACAGTCTCAATTAAATTTGCATTTTAAGCTCAACTGTCTCGATTAAATTTGTGTTGAGCTCAACCCTCAATTAAATTTGCTTTTTGAGCTCACGTCTCGATCAAATTTGCATTTTCAGCTCAACCATCTCAATTACATTTCTGTGTTGAGCTCAACAGTCTCAATTAAATTTGCATTTTAAGCTCAACCATCTCAATTTAACTTCTGTGTTGAGCTCAACAGTCTCAATTAAATTTGCATTGTAAGCTCAACAGTCTCAATTAAATTTCTGTGTTGAGCTCAACAGTCAATTAAATTTGCATTTAAGCTCAACCATTTCAATTTAATTTCTGTGTTGAGCTCAAGTCTCAATTAAATTTGCATTTCAAGCTCAACAGTCTCAATTAAATTTCTGTGTTGAGCTCAACAGTCTCAATTAAATTTGCATTTTAAGCTCAACAGTCTCAATTAAATTTGTTTTGAGCTAAACAGTCTCAATTAAATTTCTGTTTTGAGCTCAATAGTCTCAATTAAATGCTCATCTACTAGCACATGTGTTTAGACTGTGATTCATTTATTTATTAATTGTTTATGGACTTATAGTTATAACACAGAAGTAAGATTGCATTCATACAATCGTATTTCAAGAAATAAAATGTCTGAATTAAAAACAATAAATTTATTGAATACAACATGCATGCCACATATACACACAGTATTATCTGACTCAAAGCCAACAATGTACATATAGTAAGACTATTTAAATAGAATTATTTTATATTTTACACATTAAAATAGTGTAACCATAGATACCAATAGTGGTAATAAACATAATACTTAAGAAAATATCTACATATTGTGCTTTACTACACACCTTTTAACTTTAATGTTTGTAAAAAGAAATTAGTCCATACTTTAATCAATCTAGACACTTTTGTTTTATTTATAAATTTAATTATTCAACTTTCATAAAAATTCCTTCAAGGTGCTACTTCAATTTTTAGAGATCTCCAATTCACATCACATATTGCACTCAGATCAGTAAAACTTTACAAATCATAAGGGATATTTCTATATAAGGGACATTTGTCTATGTCAGACAATTTATCATTTTTTTTGTCAATGAGTGTTTATTTTCACCTGTCCATAGTGAAAATAATTTCCAACCCCGCCCCCTTGGTTGCCTCCTTTTACATGTTTTACTGTAAGATAATAAATAACGTATTAAACTCAATATCCACCAAATAGATCATCCTGCAATTGTGCTTCTTTTTCTTGTTGTTTCACTGTCTCTTGTGCTTCTTTTTGCATTTTTTCTAATTTTTCTAGTGTCACTGATTTTAATGGTAATATTTTTGGTTTACATAACACAACAGTTGGCATGTCTTCTTGATAAAGAAGACCTTGTCGTGGGAGAAGTTCCTTGAAATTTTCTGGCATTGTGATCTGAAACAAAAATATAAATGCATTGTTCAGAATAAGTACTGATAGAATGTTAATGAGACATTAAAATAAAGTTTGTTTTAAAACATAGAAATTAAAATCAGACCACAGAATAATCATAGTCAAAATTTCCTCCTGACATTTTTATTCCTGTGTGTAGTGTCAGAGCAACTTCTATATCTTAAACCCATGGTTTTCTGATACTAACTGATGTAGTCGTAAAGAGTGATAGATTCAATGACGATAGGTTCAGAGAAAATTTGGATACTAGTTGACCTTTGTCAGCTAAGTCATAAATTTTACGATCAATGATCTCTTTTGTTCATTTTAGTTTGTTTCAACGAAAAATTCTTCGTGTACCCCCCCCCCTTCAAACATAAACTAATAATACTACACTGGTAAGATATACATGTATTATATATAGTATATTTTAAGTAGAGGGCAAAAAAGGAACTCTAAACGTTTAAGTCTTTCAGCCATTTCAAATGATTTTAAAGATGTATATACTATACATATTAAGACTATAGTCATTAGCCAGGGGTGTATTTAGCAGGTATGTCTCTGGTTTGACCTCTTTACAAGTAGTTTTTGAAATACAACAAATGTACGATATTTATCTTATATGAGATAGTAAATACCTCTTACATCAATGCCATAGAAAGAATCGGATAAAACCTATGTTGAGTCGGACCTTAGACGGTTTGCAGATCCTACCCAGGTTATCAAATCGAATATGCAAACGTACCTTCAAGACTCTCTAGTTACTGTGATAACAACGCTTTATAGAATATTCCACTTCAAAATATAGATTCTGCAGCTGTTTTTAAACCGTCGAAATCACAGTTGTTTATGCATTGTCAAGGAATTTTGGAAACCGGAAGTATCGGAGTTGGTAAAAATAAAGATTATTTGACACGGGATAAATCAACAGATTTGATTGAATGGGGTTCAAGTCCCATTCACTAATATTTTACGTATATCGAGACGTCACCAGCCTGTAGGTGAAGTGGCAGAATTTATTACGTTTGTAGTGCGCCTAGGGCAATTTACAGGTAGGGTTCTTTAACCTGTCACGCCTGTCGTGTTGCGAAATTACGGCTAACTATAGATATGTTTATATTATGTTGTAGACAGAATTTATACTAGCATTCTAAAATAGCTTGACTTAATGACATAATTACGTAACTCTCAACACTTACAAAAATTTTCAACAATATTTGTATTTTCTTTTACTGGCAAAATATAATAAATTTCTTTGCATTACCAATAAAGAAGCCTAAGTTGCATTTACTCATGTCATGGTAAATTTTCAGACTTATAAGCTATTTCTCTCCTGTAAGCTTAGTTTTAACAATATTTCATTCATGATCGAATATATATCAATGATGTCAATATTTAAGATCTGTAACAATCAGTCCGGCTAAACTTAGTTTGACTTCAGAGTTTGCAGGCACCTACTGACACACAAATATTGTACTCTGTAATTGTGATGAGTTTCATTATTATGATTTTTAATGCTTTTTTTTCAAACAAAATAATACTATATTTACCTGATTATTGAAATTCTACACTTTCACAAGTCAGAAAAAAACTGTCATCGACTCTTTGCCTCATCATAGTGTAACTTAGAGAGGAGTGGAGTAATGATGTAAGTTTCAGTTAACGTTTCAGCCGAGATCAAGTTTTCACTAACACCCAGGTAGTCAGTCGACAAGAGGAGTGGTCGGAAAAACCACGGCAAATTACTCGCACTGACGCCCAGTCAAGACTATTTTACCTGCATCGAGCCGGTCAGTTTAGTGGTTGTGGAGAAAACTAGAGTACCCAGAGGAAACAATCGATCTCTGGTTACCTGACTGACTACATAAGGTGAAGTAAATAGCATGTGCTTGGTAAAACCCAGAGTGACCAAGAACACTTCACAATAAAACGAACAAGCCCTCCCCCCCCCCCCCCACACACACACTTGCTTTTTTGATAAACAATGCATACACAATATAGAGTATACATATTTGTGCGGAGCTGAGTATTTAAGTATTACGACTCGGTCAATATTCTTTCAATTATATCGAAGCACTCAGTTCTGGAATGTTGGAGGAAACCGGAATGCCTAGAGAGAAAAACCCGTCGACCTTTGGCAAGCGAACTGACAAACTTTCTCACGTTAAGATCTGTTCCGAGTGGAAATCAAACCTTGGTAGTAAGTGGCATGGTGATTCGTAAACGCGCACTTTGGGGCATTGGGCCACTGAAGCCTCTGGAACTGTTTAAGAAATAAAAACAAAATGGTTCCATGTCAGTTTAATGTGATAAACATAACTTTAAAACATAACATAAATGTTTTTAAACAATTCAAAATTTGTATATATATTTTTTATGTTTTAAAAAGCCAGTGTGTGTGTGTGTGTGTGTGTGTGTGTGTGTGGTCAGCACAAATTAAATCAAGATATCGAATGTTTACAAAATTTTTCTTTTTACACATGAAGATACAAAATTGATTATGAAACAAAATTGCTGTTTTATCTTAATTCTACATTAACCTATGGAGTAACAGACCATTTAAAACAGTTTGTTCGTTAAAACCCGCATCTTTCATCTGAACTTTATCTATTGGTTGAGTTTGACACATGATAACTCATCTGTATGCTCGGAGAGGAACAAATACCCAAATCCAATAATTGTGAGTTTTAAATACACAACATACATGACCTTACCTTTGACCATTGTATCACAGAGTAAGTGTGAAGTTTCGTAATTTGTTTTCTGAAGCAGGCTGAAATGATTTATGACCTGTACAAGATATTGACCTGGTTTAAGGTCGTTGACCACGGAAATTATTTGTTTGAAGTTTTATGAAATTCCTCTGAAACGACAATGAGTGATGACCTTGACAAGAATTTACGCAGATACAGACAGAAATGAGATTCATATATATATATCCCCATCGCTCTTAAATTGTTGGGGTTGGGGTTGCCATAGCAACTGGAACCATCCAATCAAAATAACAAAAATTACACATCAGGAAAAAAATATTTTAAAAATCAAATGGACCTAGACACATGGCTTATTAATGATGTCAATCAAACACCTGCAAGTGTTTTAATTGGTTAAATAAACTAACAAATTGCTTTGGAACCAATCATATCACACATTTTTAAGATGTTATTTATGATAAGTTTCAATAACCACGCATCTTAAGTGCCCAATCTACCAATCAGCTCCCTTCTTTTCCTGGAATGTAAAAACCCGTGGTGGAGTGTATGCTGGAGGGTCGTCAGGTAAAACTTTGTTTCTAAAAACAAAAATAACAGAATATAAAGTTTTACTTTCATAGAAGTGAAATGGACATTTATATCAGGCTCTAGTTTTACAATTATTCCTCAAAGCTGCATTAAGTTTTTCAATTTTCTGATTTTTTTATTTTGTAAAAATATATTTTTTTAAAGAAATAGATAACTTCTAATCACAATTGAGAGTCAATTTCTAAAATTTCATTCATATTAGCTGTAAATACACGGAATTCTCTAATGAATTGGTCAATCCGTGAGAGTCAATTTCTAAAATTTCATTCATATTAGCTGTAAATGTACGGAATTCTCTAATGAGTTGGTCAATGTTTAACGATGGTAATTATGAGCTCGGAGCATGCGCACGGATGTACGGGAATTCCAATAAATCGAAGGTCAAACTTGACAAATTGTAGTAATTGTCTGTCATTAATATCCAAATTTATTCGCAATGTTGTTACAAAGTCACAAAGACAAATTTAATGAAAATCTGTGTTTAATTTATCGTATTTCACCGTTTTGTAAGTTGTGTTTAAATGACCGGGTTTTTTTTATGACGTAACCATGTTCTAAAATTAGATCCTACAAGCTACATCTCACTGGGAAATTACTGTTATTTCTCTATTTATTCGAGCTTTTATCGTTAATCCAAATGTAACATTGTTCATAAGGGACATCATTGATTAGATCAGCACCGTTTTAATTTTTTTCTAGGAAAACTTCATGCAGCTTTAAATGAGATTAAATACAGCAAATTTTGACAATTTTAATTCGTACAACAAATAAAAAGTTTTGAAAAAAATTAGAATAAGGAGTGATCTTCGAAGTGATACCTTATATCTATGAATATCTTTAAACTATTAAAACTAAAGTATATTTCTTATTTATATTTGTCAGATGTTATAAGGGGAAACTTAGTTAAAATGATTATGAAAGTGGCGCTCGATATATAACTTTATTGTATAAAACAAAAGTAGATAGATAGATTGTGTATTTTGCCAATATATTTCATTGCAGACAAAATACTTTAAAACTGCATTAAGTTTTTTAATTTTCTGTTTTTTTTTTAAATTTTTAAAAATTATATTTTTAAAAAAAAATAATTAACTTCTATTCACGATCCGTGAGATTCATTTTCTAAAATTTTATTCCTTTTAGCTGTAAATAAACGGTATCCTCTAACGGAATGGTCAATGTTTAACGATGATTATTATTTGTTTAGAGCATGCGCACGGATGTACGGGAATTCCAATGAATCGAAGGTAAAACCTGACAAATTGTATTGAAATTCATTTAAAACTAAGGTTTGTTCCCTCTTGCAAAGCATTCCTTAGCTGGATTTGGATTTATATAATTTTGGAACTTTAGATTCATTATTTTCAACTGTTTGGCTTATGTTTTTTTCTTTCAAACTTTCCGGTCTTGTCACTGATGAGGAATGAATTTCCGAAATGTGCACATCTGGCACACCAGAATTTAACTGGTATTTGTGTTATATATTATATCAATATTAATTCTCAATGGTGTTACGTATCCCTTACAAAGTCAAAAATGAAAAATTTAATGAACTTCTGTGTTTAATTTATCGCATTTCACCGTTTGTAAGTTGTGTTTATGTTCTAAAATTAAATCACACAGCCTGGCAACATCTCGCTGGGAAATTATTATTTTTTCTGTATTAATTCGCGCTTATATCGTTGAACCAAAAGTAACATTGTTCATTAGGAACATCATTAATAGATCGGCACCGTTTTCATTTTTTTCTAGGAAAACTTAATGCAGCTTTAATATGATGAAAGATTTATAATGTATACATACCCTCCTGCTCTGAATGCTTTAACAGCCAAGCTGAAAAAATACAAGATAGTATAATGATGTAACAGTTCCTTTTGACAGCTCTTAGTTGTTGAAGGTGCCATTTATCTATTTATTCACTAATGTCACATATGCGTAAATAGATTTTTAAATATGTATAAATCTAGTTATGCATATGCAAAATTGATTTTGGGAATTTGAAAATACTGAGTTATCCTCAATCATTAACCGGAAGATAAAAAATTTAACATCAAAAAATAATTTAGAATATGAAAAAATTTATTTTAGCAAGTCTGAAAAAATCTATTTTTGCATATATGCAAAAATCGATTTTTGTATATGCAAAAAATAAATTTTGGAAAAATAGTGAATAAATATAGAAACTGTGCCTCATACAGTTCGATTATACCGTTTTGTATTTAAAAATCAACATTTCCAATTTTCTATTGATCGAAATAGTATAAATTAATCAATATCCAGCGTTATTTTGCGGGCATTTTCAGGTGTATTTTCTTTATGTGTTTATGGAAACTCCATTTGTTGCATTTTTAGCTTCTTGATATAATAATAATTGTGTAAAAACCATTATGATAATTTTTATTCAACATCCAATATCGATATTGTCCTACTTATTGTCTAGATCCTGCCTTTAAATCAGTATGAAGGCATTTAATATGAATTTGATTCCATTCTAGATTTTCATGCTTTGAGAACAAAAATAACTTACCCAAAAGGATCCTGTATTCTCTACAAAATAAATATGAAAGATTTTACTTTCAAACATATTATATGATTATCATGTTCTGTTGTGAATTAGCTTATAAAAATTGAAACAATAGACTGGCGCTATTTGAGATGTACTTACAAATAGCCAGAACCATTCAAAACAACTAGCAACAAACTAACTGAATAAGAAGTCAGAAGTTTGATGGTAAAATTCATATTTTTTAACGTCTTTGGATATAAAAACGGAATGTTATTGACTTGTAGTCCAAGGTTTTAATGTGCTTTTGAATAAAAAACCCGAAGTTTCACAGGTATGTAATGGAATGATCATGTCTATCTCTCTGTCCTTCCGTTCTAAATAACTTTTACATCTATCAACGGGTGTTGATCAGACTTAGCAGAAATATTTATCATTCAAAGACAATACGTTGCAAACCAAATTCAGTTGTTTAGTTAAAAGTTTAAGGTCAAGAGGTAAAATCTCCCGAGAGACTAGTCTATTTTTATCACCATTGGTACCTAAAGTAGGAAATTAAAAATCGAAATTATATTTTAACATTTCAGCTCAGTTTTATTGCGCTGCAGTTTTTCATCGCAAACACTATACATTATAAATGGACATACAGTTCCACACACACACACACACACACACACACACACACACACACACACACACACACAATGCTTATTTCTGTCATTTCAAATTTATTAAAGTTTTCACCTTTGATCTTAAAAATCTTCTATAAAACGAATTTTCCCTCGCTAGCACACCTTTTTTCCTAAAATTAAAAAAAAAAGCTGATTATTATTATTATTATTATTAACTGTAAGATGTAACTGACTATGAAAGAATTTTGACTGTGGAAAGAAACACCATTACTCCACTTTTCCGCTGATATTATAATATCCCAACCGCAACTTTACTAAAACAAAATTTCACATACTTGTCATGTGCTGATTCTAAATGCATTAATTTAATAGAAATTCAAAATCAGCACATTACAGACTTGATAATTCATTTCGGTATCGACAATGAACTTGTTTGACAGAACGTTTATGTAAAAGGAACTTACTCTTCATTATCCTCGTCCGATGAAGATTCATCGTCTTCGATCGGTTGCTTAGCCCTGTAATAAATACAAGAAATGAAAATGACATTACTACATATTTGGCAAAAATTTAAACAATTAATCTAGAAAAGTAAAACTTCTAAAAATCAAAAAAGTGAATTGATGAAAAAAAAAAAGAATCCAACATAACATGTAAATATATAACACAAATACAAGTTAAATTTTGATGTGCCAGATGTGCACATTTCGGAAATTCATTCCTCATCAGTGTCACTAAGACCGAAAAGTTTGATCGATAAAAAACATAAGCCTAACAGTTGGAAATAATGAATCTAAAGTTCCAAAATTATATAAATCCAAATCAGGCTAAGCAATGCTTTGCATGAGGAAACAAACCTTAGTTTAAAAAAAAAATTCAAAGTTTAGACGGCTGAAAATTTTAATAAATGGTACATTTTATGACAGCACAAAGTAAGAATACCATCCTCAACTTCTAAAAAATGCTTCATGAAACAATAGCTAGTTTACATTGTAAACATTATAATGTTTCATTTTGTGTTTGATTGGAAAGTGTCATTTAATTCTTTTTCGGTTCACGAGATCTGCAATTTTCACGTTAGAAGCTTTTATAGAAAGAACTTGTCGCTGCTACCAGAAATGAATGTTCAAAATCTAAAACACTTATAAAACGCAAACAATCTTTACCTATTGTCCATAAAATATTTTAAAGCACAGAAATTTTAGTTATAATTAAATAATTAATAAAAAATTAAATAAAAAATCCTAAAAATCAGAATTACAAACGAAAAATATAATTTCATTTGTAGCTAGATAGAGGAGACGCTTTACCCTTTCCGGAGCACCCAACCTTTTGGTGAAAGTTCACGTATTTAATTTAATTTGCAGAATATTTTTACTTTGCTTTTTGGTTTGTGATTTGAACATGGGTCGGTATGTTTGTGTTCGATAATAACGATGTAATTACTCACTCAGTCTCTGCTTCCGGTTCTTCTTCAGCACGGTCCATACGTTTATAGTGTCTGGCTAGTTTAGTAGCAAAGATGATACTCGGAATAAAGAAAAATACACACAATCCCAAAGAAAACCAAAAACTATTCTGTAAAATAAAGCAAAGTTATGATAAAACAAATGTGTCTTGAAAAAAAATAGAAATTCAGTTTAAAATACTTAATGAGTATATTATACACTTTGTGCTTAAAATAACAACACAGGATAAAAAATGGAGGTTAATGACCAATTATTAGTGATACTAAAAGCTATAAAGAAGAGACACAAAAATCTACAAGATTTTTAAACAGAATGATACCACACACACACACACACACACACACACACACACACACACTTGAAAAAAATAAATCACATAAGAGAAATAATTTTGCAACTAAAACATTTACTTGACATCAACCAATGAAATCAAGAATATAATACAAGTCAGTGAAAAGAAATCTAATACAAAAAAGAAAAACACATATTGGGACAAATGACTATAGAATTCCTGATTTTGGAGGGCACTAGAGTATTATAAAGGGCCAAGCTGTCCCACTTATAAAAGGATCTGATCATACCCATAAATCTGATGTTAGAAATAGATTAAAATAATTGATGTACAGCAAGTGCTTTGGTCAATTGGTCTAATTACAGCTAAAACATGAGCTCCAAATCCACCAAGAAACAAAATAAATCAATAAATAAAACACTAAAGCAAGAAAATATAAAACAATACAAGAAAAACAAGAATTAAGGATACTGATAAGACACCAACTATAATGGACACTGCATCAGAAAATGATATGCAAAGACATGGTGGCACCAAACATTTTTGAAACACTGTTTCTTAAAACGTACATTTAGTATATAACACAAGTACCAGTTAAATTTTGATGTGCCAGATGTGCACATTTCGGAAATTCATTCCTCAATAGTGACACTAGGGGCCGAAAAGTTTGATAGATAAAAAACATAAGCCAAACAGTTGAAAATTAATGAATCTAAAGTTCCAAAGTTATATAAATCCAAATCCAGCCTAGGAATGCTTTGCACGAGGGAACAAACCTTAGTGTTAAATAAATTTCAAAATTTAAGACGGCTGAAAATTTTGCTAAATGGTACATTTTCTGACAGTACAAAGTACTGCCTACTGAATTATGGATACCCTCGGGGAGTTTTACTCTACCAGCAGCGGTACCAGCTCAGGGGTAGTAAAAATATAACACAAATACCAGTTAAATTTTGATTTGCTAGATGTGCACATTTAAATGAAACAAACCCAAGCACACAGCTGCAGGTCCATAATCCAATCACAATCGCAAAAGCAAAGTGAAACTATAAAAACTGGCAAATTTAATAACAATTTAACCGCCACTAGGGAATAAAGGTCGGGTTTTCCGGAATTATTATAACAAAAAATTAAAGTAAAATAAGAGCCAATTGTATTTGTTATAAAACAAGAAGAGAAAATTTTGTATATATTGCATGTTATCTTATTTTAAGGCGACATTGTGTAATGAAATTAATGGATTGTGTAAGGGTTAATGACAACAAAAATAACGGAAATGAATATTGATACATACCAAGGAATCAACAATATAGCTACATACAGATGTCCTCAATAAGTACTTGTATGCATTATACACTGGTTTACAGGCGCCCAATTCATAATTTAGCTGTAAAAGATATAATAATAATAAAAATCTTTCGGATTACTATAAAACTACACCGAAATTAATTTGGGCAAATCAGAAAACTCTTTCAGTATAATGACTTACATCAAACATGCAATACTTTCAGAATAAATTTTTGTTTATATATATATATATATATATATATATATATATATATATATATATATATATATATATATATATAAATAATTCTTTGAGAAGGTAAAAATTGACTCTATAAGGTCTTTCATATAAATGCAACAACCGGAAAGGTTAAATTAAACGTTTTAGAATTTAAGTTATAGTAGTTTTTTATATAATTTTTCATGATTATATTTAACAGATTTTTTTTTCATTTTGCTGTGCCATAAGTTTACGGGATATATTGAATGAAACTTAGTTTACTTACAGCATACAGTGTATCATTAATATAATAATCCACCACTGTGTAAAGACGATTTGCGAATGCGGTAACTTCCTGTAAATTAAGTTGGATAATCAAGAAATCATTCAATAAATAATATATGCTCTTTTATTTTCTAGGAGCTTTGATGGCCTCGATGCCTATCTTTTCTAAAGCGAGCACGTATCAAACAAAGCGCCCGTCACCGCATAACTTCAAACATCAATGGTAGAAGATGTATTTTAGTGTTAGAAACATCTTAGTCTCAGTTCGCTTGTCAAACGTCGACTCTGTTCCTTCAGGCACTTTGTTTTCACCCACCACCCCCAATATTAATGAAAGAATTGTTGACTGTATTGTAAAGGATTTTTGCTTTACTCCACTCAATGCAATGCTTTCTAGAATAAAAACATATACAAGCTATCTTAAACCACTTGGTTTGAAAAAGTGTGGCTAAACCAAAAGAATTTAACCAAACAAAAGCAGTATAAAAAGCTAGCCATTTTTCAATAGACTTGGGAAAAAATCATTCACCATGTGATGCTTAAAATGTAGCAATCACATAAAAATTGTAAACAAAAAATTCTTATTGATGATACATGCTTGTGACATATAAGACAATTTCTTTGCTTTTGCTTGCAGATAGCATTAACGTACCGTTGTCACTTGTGTGGATCCATTTGCTTGTAAATATTGTTGGGAATTGTTCAGGTTTGCTTTAACATCAATTATTGACGCCTGCAATAAATAAATAATAATAGAAATAAAAATAAACGACGTTTAAAACCCGTTTTATGTATGTAAATGCATGTGAAAATGTGTTGGGAAACTCACTAAAGATTATTCATAATAGAGTAGAAAAAAATATAGGCCAACCACGAACCTTTGAACCATGTATATTGTACCAAGTACCAACGTCATTGGTGTTACAATCATATAACAATTTTTAAGTTTTGATAACTAATACATTCAAAAAGTGTTATATATTTAATTAAATATTAATTTTGATGTGCCATATGTGCACATTTCGAAAATATATTCCTCATCAGCCAGGGCCGAAAAATTGATAAATAAAAACATAATCCAAAAGTTTAAAAATTAAAAAATCCTAAGTTCCAAAATTATTTGAATCCAAATCCAGTGAAGGAATGCTTTGCATGGGGGAACAAACCTTCAAAAATTAAGACAGCTGAAAATTTTGGTCTAAGGTACATCTTCTGACAGTTATATGACAATATTTTACAATAAAACATTTTTTTTAATTTTAGGTGTTATTTGATGATAATATTTCAGTAACAATAAGCTTTTATTTTAACTTACATCAACGCCTTCAACAAGTGAGTCTAATGCAGATACTGTAGTATTTAAAGTTGCCTAAGTAGAAAAAAATAACTCGATTACAATAAATATATATTCAAAACCCTGCATAAAGCAAAACCAAAAACGAATGAACAGTTGTCGTTCTGAACAATTTTTATAAGCTAAGGTTCTAAAAATTAACAAGCTACATACAAATGTAATTGTTATTCAAAAACATTAAACTCCACTTGTAACATGGATAAATCATTTGTCTTGTTACTTTCAAAACCTGTTTTTGTGATGTGCCTTTTGATTGTATTGATTGTATTTGTTATTGTAAATTGCATAGTACTTTGTATACGTAGATTTTGTCGCTAAGCTTTTACGAACTGATTAAAAAAATTGTTAAATAAGGTTGCTTGATTTTTAAATGTTGTTATACATTGCATCAGTTATTTTGCTGTGAGAGAATTTTCTCACAATTTTAAAGCTAAATGATATAAATGCGTAAGTATTGTGAAAGTTATAATGATACTATTTGGTAAATGTTGATAATTTGCTATACTCACCATAGCTGCTTCTAACGTCGCCAACTGGTAAGTCTTTATGTTTTCTGCTTGCGTTTTATGATTGGAATACTTTGTCTAAATATATAACACAAATACCAGTTGAATTTAGATGTGCCAGATGTGCACATTTCGGAAATTCATTCCTCATCAGTGACACTTAGACCGAAAAGTTTGATAATGAAAAACATGAGCCAAACAGTTGAAAATTAATGAATCTAAAGTTCCAAAAGTTAATAAATCCAAATCCGGCTAAGGAATGCTTTGCATGAGGGAACAAACCTTAGTTTTAAACTAATTTTAGAATTTAAGGCAGCTGAAAAAATCTTATTAAATGGTACATTTTCTGACAGCACAAAGTACTGCCTACTGAGTTATGGATACCCTCGGGGAGTTTAACTCCACCAGCAGCGGTACCCGCTCAGGGGTAGTAAATATATAACACAAATACCAGTTGAATTTAGATGTGATGATACAAATGATACAAGGATAAGTAGAGTTAATATTTACAAGTACATTAAGATAATGTAAAACCACCCATAACAAAAAAAAACTTTGTCTCAGCATCTTTAAGAACCTAACTCCCGGGAAAAAAATCAGGTGTGCACGTAGATTTTTTATATTCGCATCATGCTATCTATGTTTCATCATTAACACAGTTTGAATTACAAACTTAAAAACATTGTTGAACCTATAAATTGTGCAGTATTCCGATTTGTCTAAGGGACAACCAAAAACTTATTGTATTACCTATCATGTGTATGCCGGTTATCGGAGAAGCAAAAAACATTTAATTAGTACGAGTCACTGACATTTGTTTTAGTTGTGTATAATCGCGATATTGCATTATGAAAAAATTCTTAAATTCTGTAAATTGGAAACCGACAATTACACTAAACTTAAAACAGAGTTGAAACAGCATGTATGGTACTTACTCGAAGCGTGGTGGATAGACTTCCATCATTTGCCAAGGTATCCAAAGCAGTTATCAGGTTATCTATGTCATTTAGCATAGCATCTGCATTCAACTGAAAATTTAAAAACAAACGAATGTAAATGCTTAACTTTATCTCACCTAGATTTTTTTTAATGATTTTATAAAGATGAAATACAATTGAATTAAAATAAAACAAACATACCAGTCCTTGTCCATATCACAATTCCAAAAACAAAGTAAAAACTTTGCAAACTGGCAAAATATGTTATACACGTGAACTTCCATCAAGGAAGTGAGGCCGGGTGCTCCGGAAGGGTAAGCACCTCCTGTCTAGCTAGCTACACCCGTCACGTGCAAGTCAATTTTAAGAATGAAAAGAACACAGAACTATGGTAAGTCAAATATATCCAGTATAAGTTGGGATACAGTGACTACATACTTATCAACAATATTGTGATGACGGCCATAAAACTTTTTAAGGGCCCTGATTAGCCTAGGCTTGCAATATCCTTGTGTCAACAATTTAATTGTAAGTAATTTGCTTCGTTGCAGAAAGTTCCCATAGTGGGAACAAGCTCTACCGTACCGTATTAACAGTGAAACATATACACCATACGCAGGGATATTACTGCAAAGAAACGGAAAGTTGACAATAGAAAAATTCAAATCATCACGTTTGTCATATAGCTTCAGTCGAACCTTTCATGGGTGTCATAATTGAGGTATAATCTAAGTATGCCATGATGAAAAATAAAATACATAAACATCCATAAATTATGAGATAAGAATGAAAGAAAAGCGATTTTTATCAATTATCTTACTTTTGTCTAGAATTTACCTCAAAGTATTTTTTTTGCTTACACCAAATTTTCTTTTTCATTTAAAGTGAATCCATTCGTTAACATATATGTTCGAAATTGTGATAGTGTGTGCTCATAGTATTAAGTCAGCTCAGTTCACTTTGACACTTTTACGTTTTTAAACACACACACACACATTGATCTAAATTAATGTAAATTTTATATCCATCAAATTTTTTATACCTCAGGACAGGAATTAATTTCTGTAATGTACACAGCAAAATTAAACAGGTATTTTTATTGAATGTTTATTATAAAAAACATGAACTTATGCCTATTTACAGAAATGTGGTAGTGGAAATCTGTATTTCCGAAGCATTTTTATTGATAAAAATCATTTACTTGTAATGTGAGGAGATGTTCAATTCCAAATTAATGTCTTTGAGTTGGAAATTTCTGGTGCAAAATGGATCATAATGATATTCTTACCTCGTTATAAAAAGTAGAAAAATTAATAGTAATTGCAGTGGAAAAATCATCCAACTTAGTTTCAAGGTCTGATGTTAAAACAACAACATCTGAAAAGCTCACATTTACAGCTTCAAGTTCTTTGTCCAAAGAGATTGACTAAAATGTGTAAATAACAGAGTTTAATTGTTGTATTTTCGTGGTCTTCGTTGTGTTGTTATTATTAAGTGATTTAATGCTGTTGCAGCTGTAATTTGTTTTACTAAAAAGTTTGTTTTCATTCTTTCTGTTTAAATTTTAATTTTCATTTTTTAGACAAAACCGGAATTTTCAGTGTATTTTCCATGAATCATTTCTCCAAATATGTTTTTCTACTTGCATATTACAAACTAACGTACATTTAAATATAACACACAATTAAAAAGCAAAATGTAAAAAAGACAATAATATTAAATATTCTAAAGTACGTTTGGTTCAACAGACTTATTATTCATCCAAAATACTTAATATCATATTCGGTTCAAATATTTCAAGTACACATCATGTATCTGTTTGCCTCTATAAGACCTACAATTGACTTGATCTTTAACAATTAATGTTTAACGTAATGCCTCAAAACTTTTCATGTCTGTAATTATAATATGATCCCTTCATTAAGTTTAAACTATATTATTTTTATTTTAATAATTCTAGTTAAGCCTTATTCTGCTTTACTTTATTTTGAAGTCTTATAACTTGCAAATTATGAAAGCAACATTTATGGTTTACTTACTTCCTCGATTGATATAAACTATAAAACTCGCAGCAATGAACTTTTTAATTGTGAAGAACAACAACAATCAAACAAATAATGGTAGGCAATATGGTTTTATTAGCCATGGTTCTATTTCGTTGAACATTTTCATGACCTTGATTTATCATTTGTAATTCTTAGTGTTTATTGCTTTGTTTAAATAAACCTGGTCGTTTAATTTAGTGGTAATGAAGTCATATCTTACCGTTTTATAATCCGTAAGCTGAGTTGTATTAATTTGCTCTTCAAGCCTCAATACCGAGTAAATGCCTTTGTTGTTGTCACAATCTCTATATAAAGAATTTAAAATAAAACTTAAACTAAACAAACATTGTAATTCACTTTAAAGCCAATATTAACACTTCGCTTGTTAATTCAATTTATAGTTGATTTCATTTGCATAAAAGTGACAATATTAAACCGAGATATTTACTATGTTAAGAATAATCCATACCTGTATCTTTTGCTTTTTAAATAAAATGAAACTACGTGCACGTACAGTTTGGAAAAAAGCCAAACATTTCAAATGAGCAACGACAAAAATCTGATATAAAGTATTGGACCAGCTTTTATTAATGTCCATTTGAGAAGAATTATGAACGACAAATTTAAATTTCTATAACCTAAATCATTGAAATAAAAAACATACTCTAATAGACCAGAAAGAGTAATGTTGGCAGTTGAATTTTGGAGTATAACATGTCCAATATAAGAACCACTTTCATTACCGGTTACTGCTTTGTAGATTACCGTGTCCAATATCTGAAATAAAAAAAGTAAAAGGAACAAGTCTAATACGTCTTAGTATTACATTAAAGTTTTATAAAGGTCTTACTAGATTCATAAAACAGAATTCTTGCATCAATGAACCCTGAAAAGGAAGGAATTTGTTTATAGTTACTATACCCTTTTGCGTAATTTTTTTAATAATACAAAGGTAAATAGAGTATCTTGTATCATATCATATGTACCTGCAATATTTACTTCACTGAACTACGTAAGATGTAACAATATGCCTCACGTCACTGACCTTTGAAGCATAAGTGTATGAATAATATAACGTCCCTAAACACCGTAGCATAAGCGTTATCTATATTATTTTTGACACTGAATTTTGGAGCATAGGTGTACTCTGGAGCATAGGTATATCTATGAATATAACGTCAATGAACCCAGTAAGCATAAGTAGATCTATAAAATTGACGTCACTGAACTCTATATTATAGGTGCATCTATCAAAACTTACCTCACTGATCTTTGAAGCATATATATAATATAACGTCTCTGAACTCTGTAGCGTAATGTGTATCTATACAACTAACGTCACTGAACTCTGTAGAATAAGTGTATCTATAATATTAACGTCAATGAACTCTATGGTGAATCTATAACACTTACCTCACATTAGGTGTATATATATCATATAACGTCACTGAACACTGTAGCGTAAGATGTATTTATAAACTTACATCACTGAACTCTGTAGCATAAGGTGTATCGGTAATTGGTTCACACACAAAACGTTTAATTGGTGTCCCAACTGCAAACGTCAGAGTAGTTAGCAATAGTAACCCCCAGGAAAACAGAAACACAAGAAAAACGGACCTTAAATAATAATAAAAAGAAAATTATAAAAAAAATTCTAACGGACCAAAATCTGAGCTTTTTATAGAAAAGATTTTCATTTTTTAGCTTGATTAGAATTAGTGATCTTATTGGCCAATGCACAATCTTCAAAACGCCTTATTATATTCTAAAGCAAGCAACTAGACACACATCGCAGATCGGATTGGAAACACTAATCTAGTCAGTCATTATGGAATCTTGAAATAAGCCAATAGATTGGCAATCCTTACACTTATCAGAATTGAATTTTTTCTATCACTGACATGTCTTTTCAATTTTTATTATGAAATATTTGATAATAAATATTAAATGCATTCTATTATTTCACTCTTCTTTTAATCAAAGCAAAAAATTAATTTCAACAATTTAAATGGTGTAGAAAATGATGATTTAAAATACAAAACAGAATTAAATTTATCAAATATATCTGTTTAATGATAACATCTTGAAATAAAACCATTTTGTGAAAAAAATATTGTGGAGGCAGTATACCATCGAGCAAGGGTTTCATTTCATGTTTTAAATGTACCTAGGTATTGTATCAGTCGTTAAAGTGTTAATGTAAGTTAAAGCTAGTAATATAACGACTGTACACAAAGTAAAAAAAACACCAGGAAATGAACTCGAACAAAGAACAAGTTTACTCACATCATTAGAAAATTCCCGCCACATGTGGATAAACAATTTCTTTCCGTAGGTTTTACATCTTTATGACCGCAAATGGCAAACAATAACCCTAACAACATCATCAGAACTATTAACAATACCAAACAAGCAATACCAATTCCACCATTATATCTGAAAATTATCAAAGAGAGAAAAAAAGGGCAAAAATGATATGTTAGTTGGCACATTCATTTCTTTGCCCAAAAAGATAATATATGCAATTTAATTAAGTTGATTTAACTAGCTTATTCACTTATTAGAAGATACAAACATTTTTTAGTTTCTTGGTTACCAACAAAATATATTCTTAGTAACGTCTTTACATTTGTCAATAACGATGAAGAGAAACAAAAGTCAACAGTTCTACGGAGATAAGTTGTAATGACCCTAATCCCCCTTTGTATCGGTTGGACTTACTTTGTTTCTAAACATGTTTCTATAAAGCAAAGTGCTCATTTTTTATTATATTATATAATATCATATAGTATAATATGCTATAATATCAAATGATTTAAAAAAAATAAAATAAAAAATGAAAATATTCATTTTTTAATATTTTATGGATTACATAATCATGAGGGTATTTTTGCTCGCATTTTTTCTTCTTTAAATTTTTCGATCAAATTTTTTTTTTAAAAAGTCAGGTCTAAATTTGAAAAATGCATACAATCTTAGCACTAAAATTTTATCCACCTTAGGTATAATATTTGTTCAAAGTAGTAATTAATTAAAAAAAACTATGATATGTTTCTTACCTGTAATTTTCATATGACATGTAATTTGATGTATTCAGCGATGATCGTGCCAGAGACAGCAAATTATCACCTACCATCTGCAAAAATATATTATAGCTTTTAAAAACATTTTAATTGGCCATAAACATTAATTAACAAATAATTTTAAACAATTGAAAACATTAAACATTCATTGTTTCATCTTGTAATTTACGATCATTTTCCTAGCAAATAAATAAATAAGCAAATAAATGCATATCATATTAAGCAAATACACATACGTTAAATAAAAAAGTGAGTGGCATTAATTCGGAAGCCAATGGCAGTTAAAAATATCATGCAAAATGAGAAAAGGTGCAAAAACCACTAAGAGCGACATCGTTCGTGAATTTTTTTGTGGCATGTTTTTTAAACCAATTCTTTGAACCTTTTCTTTTATTTTTGAAAATAAAGTAGAACAATATCAGAAAAACCATATAAAGGTGTGGCCTTTACAAGTATACAATTATTTTGTGTGTTGGTTCCTAGTTTTAGTCTCATGCGTCATCAAGCATAAAGAATGCAAGTAAGCCAGTCACCAGAAGCTTAAAAATAATAATAAAATAAATCAATAAATAAAAATTGAAGGTATTATTTATTTATTAAAAACTAAGTTTTGTTTCCTTATGCAAATCATTCCTTAGCTTGAAAAATATAGTTTTGGAATTTTGGATTCATTAATTTGCAAATGACTTGATAATCTTTTAAATCTATCAACTTTTTTGGCCCCTATTGTTACTGATGAGGAATGAATTTCCGAAATGTGCACATATGGCACAATAAAATTAGACAGTTGTTTTTGTTAAATAGTAAGGTAAGCACAACAGTTACACACAAACGGGATAAAATATATGTTTTTAACTTGTATATACCTTTTCTATGTCTTCAATAGATTCTATCATTGGGCTTATTTTTCCTGAAAAGTTTGCCACCGTTGATTTGATATCTGAAACAGAAATCCACAATATAAAGACTATGATACTTAACAAGGATAAATAGTTTCAAGTATATCTGTTTATCAAAAAAGTAAAATAAGATAACTTAAGTAATACAAAACAATTAAAATAATAAAAAGAAAAACCAAACAAATCTGATATCAAGCTATCGTCACTAGATATTATATTTAGTATCACCGGTTTTCAATTAATTGAGATGGTTAAAGCTCACTAAATTATCTCACCTATATCAATGACTCTAATTGTTTATCATTTCTATTGACGGTCAAGTGTGTGTGTGTGTGTGTGTGGGGGGGTTGATATCTCGTATGTTTATCTTGCTTCATTTGATTGTTTTGTTTTGCTAGTGCTAACAAGTATATTTTCATCGGAAGCAAATGACTTTCATTATTGGTCAAAACGAATTTTTAATAGAATTTGTTTCCGTACACTATAAAATGACACCTTGGAAACGTAAGATTGTATAGTTCTGAATCATATACAAAATCTGTTTCTCCGTGTGCAGGTGTATAAAAAGTAAGTGTTAAGGCTTCTAAAAACCTTTTTTCACAATATGAATCATGATTCCAAAATAGACAGCCTTCTTAATCATTTTCTTCATTTGCTATA
This sequence comes from Tegillarca granosa, assembly GCA_029721355.1. NCBI lineage: Eukaryota > Metazoa > Mollusca > Bivalvia > Arcoida > Arcidae > Tegillarca > Tegillarca granosa. The sequence goes on from CM056605.1 coordinate 26,671,747, forward strand.
TTTATACAATAACGGCAGTCCATTTTCAAACAGATCAAATACAGCTTGAAATTGAATACTGATTTTTATCAACGGTTTCTGTCGTCCCAACGATTTATTGCACGAAATATGCTTTTTTTTAAACAAAACATTGCATGCTTCTCTTTTTATTTTGTCCTAATAATACCACTTAAACTGCGTTGCTAGGATTCATCCAATTACTAATAGTCAAAGATATATTACAGACTTCATTATGACCGACTGCATTGATATATGTAATCAAATCTCAGATTGTTAATTTATAATGGATAAATTGATTTTTTGTGTTTATTTTTCAAAACCTTCTCATTCTCTTTTATATTAATAAGTAAGTTTTAATAAGCGTGTTGAAAACGAAGTTGTAGAGAAGGGATAGAGATTCGGACCGCACGAGCGTTTGTTCGTTAGGATGTTGACAAAAGGTTAAGTCAGAAATATCTAAGATTAGTTTAAGTTTCAATACCCTAAATCTCTCATCTACAAAGATCGTTCTTTTCCTTTTATTACTTAATGTGTTTTGTCAGAGTTCTAACAATTTTTACTGCACGACTTTTATGAAACTTGATGCAAGGATAAAGTATAGTAATCCCTAAATCGACTTTGTTTTAATAACCCGCACTATCATATTTAAAGTTTTATCCTTTTTGCAATTTGTTTTGTCAGCGCTCAAACAACTTTATTTCTATATCTATCTTTGACGATTATTTGTTTAGTAACTATTAGTACTTTTAAAGAGTCGTTGGCCTTTTTCCATTTTTTCTTGCAACGGCAATTCTATAATTCCATAGAGTTACATATATTAAACATTATTTCTATTTTGGGGAGATCTGTATCATATTGTTATAAATGAGAACACACAACTAACTTACTTTGTACAGTTGTAATTGTTTCATTAACAACTCTTTCTGGAACATTGTTTAAATCTGTTTTTGCCTAAAAATATTATAAATAATCAATTTTTAAATTGCATATCCAATTGCACAAGTAATAATACAGTGTGCGCGTGCGCGTGTGCGTTATATATGATTTAATAAGAAAGTAAGTACTTACTATTTTGTTAAGTAATATAACAAATTACGTGTATTGTTTGTGGCCAGAAATAGCATGCGACCAATATTTAATATATAACACAAATACCTTTTAAATTAACTATTTTAAGAGGAGAAACATCTTTATGATATCGCGTTGGTGTTAAGACAAAGATATCACAGTATAACAGTATTGAAATTTCTTAATTTTTTTATTGAAAAAAAAACAGTAAAAAGCGTAAAATACTAACCACGAGATTTTTCCCGCCGCAAGTTATAATTTTATCCATATACTAGTATTCTTTAAAGATAAATCATTGGTAAGTAAATGTTAATCATTTCTTGTTCAACACCATCGTTAACCTTCGAAAATTTGACGATTTAAGCCCTGGTTGGATGTGTTTTCCTTTATATATAGTGAAGTTGATTCTTTTGCTACTGTGCATGTTTTACATGTTAGTTTGTGTAACAAGATTGATACAAAAACAACCAATTATTTCGTAATTACGTACATTTTCCGTAAGAGCTGTAAAGTTGGTACTTCCTAACTCAGTTATTTTTTCTGTTTGAGTTGTCAGATTTGGAAACTGAAACAAGCACATGAAAAAAGAGAACCAATGACTAAATTGTAACATGATGAAAACAGACTTTACATATAGACTGCTTATTTGTTAAAAAAATTTAGAAACCAAAAATGTGTTATGATTCTGCAGACTGACCACCAACACTGACACTTAAATACTGATTGTCAAACTAACTGGAAATATTTTGCAGAATAAGCACCCAGATTGTCCCTTACATGTCAGTTGTAATTTAACTGTTGATGATTCAGACATTGGTAAATATGCAATCATTAAACTCCCCGAAACTATCCATTAACTCAGTAATCAGTACTTTGTGCTGTCAGAAAATGTATCTTTTAGCAAAGAACTTTGGATTTATTAATTTTCAATGTTTAGATTATCTTTTTTTCTTTCAACTTTTTCGACCCCTATTGTCACTGTAAGAAATGAATTTCCATAATCAAAATTAAACAGGAATAGATAAATGTTTCATAATAAATTATAAAATTCAAAACCAATTACTATTAAACACACGAGATCCAAGTTACAAAATTATTTTAACCAAGATTTTCCAAAACTTTATTCTTGCCATTTTTCCTATATTTTACGATATTAAACATAATTTTTTTTAGCTAGGATATATTTCTGTCATTAGCAAAGTAATCTTCAAAAGGTATTAAATTAATAAATATCTCGAAAATTCACAAATTACAAAAATGTTAAGTATTTACACATTTAGCCTTAACTCAATTCTTACCTTTTTTGGCTATATTTTACGATATTGAAAATATAAGTCATTCGCAAAGTAATCTTTTAAAAGGTATTAGATTAATAAGTATCTTGAAGACTTACAAATTATTTACATTAAAATTCCACATATTAAATGCAAGGATAGTATTTAAAAAGAATATTGAGATACTGAAAGGCTTAATACTCGAGTAAAATTCAGGCGGTCTTTAAAAGTGGGTTCGATACATTTTCCCTTGTACCTTTGCGGCAAATTCGTCCGTGAAATTGTGTTGTTTCGAGTTTTTACTTGCCTTTGACATTGATAGTTCTGCGTTGTTTTCTTTATTTGCGAAGTTTTACAATAAATCAATGTAGATACAGGATAAAGTACACAAATGTATATGTTGTTACGTTAATGTGTAATTTTTTAAGTTGTGTTGTGCTAATTTGAACTACTTACGTGCAGTAATGAGATCCAAAAATCAAGTACGAAGTACAAAAAATGATCCAAATTTAAAGAAGGTGTCTGCTTTTTTCTAATACACTTAAAGCCATGTTAAGTATTTAGACATTAAGCCTTTAGTTTAGCACCACTATAATAGTTCAGTTGATAAAATGCTGGCTTAGTATGTGAGAGGTCGGGGTTCGAACCCCAACCGGGTCTGACCAAGACTTGAAAATAGGTAGTGACTGTTCTTTCGTCAAGAACTTGGCATTTAGAAATGAAAGTCACGGGGTCCTTCGGAGAAGACCTTAAAAATCGATGCCCGGTATCAAGACAGGCGTGGCACGCTAAAGAACCCTCCCTGCACATTGTTCTGAGCGCACTGCAAAGAAAAAATTCTACCACTTCACCTATAGCTGGTGACGTTTGAATATACGTAAAATATTCTTGGCTGGGACGTAAAATTCCATGTGATCAAATTAGCATACAAATCTAAATAAAAAACAGTATTACGTTTTCGGAGATCATCTAAAACTATCCTAAATACTCACATTTCCTGTGTCAAGTCTGAGTGCATAGTCTGCCATATTTGGACCACTACAAGAACATCCTGCGTTGGTATCGTTTACAAGGGTGGTCAGTATGTCCATGAATGACGTAAAAGCTGAAGCAGCGTTCTCAACAACTGTGACTTGTGTATTAACAGCCGCGAGTGCCGTTGCTATGCCAGATATTTCTTACAGAAGAAAAAATAGAGATAAAATAATAAGTTTCAATAAACTTGGGCGACTAGCAATCTTAAAATGGCACTATGAAAGAATAATAGTGAAGCGCTTTTAAATATTTATATCAATGTTTTATTTAACAATTCAAATGTCAAAAAAAGTCGCAGAGCTGTGTTTAAAACGTACTTTTCAAAGCTAAACACTCGAACATAAAGTTAATAGCCAGAACTGGTCTTTTTGTGATAAGAACCTAAGGTTTATAGGATCGAGGTAATAATTCCCGGTAATATATTATAGGATTTTCAAAATTTTAAAGTCGCCATAATTTTTGAGATTTTTTTTTTTTTAAAACTAAGGTTTGTTTCCTCTTGCTAGGCATTCCTTAGCTGGATTTGGCTTCATATAATATTTGGAACTTTAGATTCGTTAATTTTCAAATGTTTGGATTATCTTTTTATGTATCATCTTTTCCAAACCCCAGTGTCACTGATGAGGAAAAAATTTCCGAAATGTGCATATATGACACATCAAAATTTAACATGTATTTTTGTTAAATGTTTATTACATGTATTTAGGAAATCATAAACTAATATATAGAAAATTGTCGATGTATTATTATTTCATTCAGGAAAAAAGTGTAAATAAAAAATACTCACTGTCTGCTAAAGTCAAAACACTCTGTAAAGCTACAAGTATTCCTGAATCTGTCTGTAATTTCGTACGCACTGGTATGCCAACTATATAACCAATACCTATATTTAGGAAATTTTAGTTCAGTTACCTGCATTGTTTAAACAATAAGGTACACGGTTGAAGTAACAAGAAAATGTCTAACTTTTGATTCATTAATTTTCAAATGTTTGGCTTACCCTTTTTATCTATCAACATTTTCGGCGCCTATCGTCACTGAATTGTGCATATATAGCAAATAACAATTAACACATGTATTTTTGTTTAATATCTGGTCCCAGTTTCACAATCATTCCTTAACTAAGATTTTCCTTAACTTAAATCTGGCAAATTTGAAATCTTAGTAATTGTTGAGATATTTAGTAACTTCAGATGTCATCTTGAAGATCACTTCAAGCTTGTAACATCTGCATTTAGTTTTATCACAAATGTTTATTTGTAACTCAGAAAGATACTGCTAAAATTTGCCAAATTTAAGTTAAGGAAAATCTTAGTTAAGGAATGATTGTGAAACCGTGGCCTGTACTTTATGTACGTAAATTTCACACAATTTTAGTAAACCTTTATATTTGGTTGCATGAATTAAGTTTTGGAGTGCATATCTGCTTTCAGCTTTAATGTTTTGCTTTTTTCAAAGAGGTTTATTTTATATTTTTATTTAAATGTTTTTCACGTTGTTTAAATGCAATTATAAACTGTAACCAATCAGAGCAGTGAGGTAGATGAACATCCCCAAATTACACTAAAAGTAGTCTTTTGTTTAAATGTTATTAGTATAAAGAACAGTTGGACAAATATCAATATTGAGACGGCCAGTTAAAGAGGCGTTTCCAGAAAAATCACCAATCAATGACAAACAATTGACATTCTTTCACAAACTAAGATCTGTCACGATTCTGTTTTTGATTAATTGTTTGTCGTTTTTCAAGCGTAAACTTGATGTCTCCGCTTCAGAAACATCATGAATTTTGACGTTAATTGACGCCACACTCATTTTAAATTTGAACTTGATGGTTTTTCTTTTCAAGCAAAGTGATCTAAATCACAAATTCTCTTAGAAAACGGGTCCATTTCTTTTTCTACTAGACCCTTGTTTACAGTTAAAATGATGGGTAAATGTAGTCTATTAACCATTGAAACGAAACTACAACTTCTTTTTAGTCGGTTTTTTGTTCCTTTACTTTTGCTTAATTCAGTAAAATTCGGAGATTACTTTTTCACTATTCATTTTATAAAACTATATTTTAACACTATGTAATTATGCACATACAAAGGCATAAATACATATATAGAATTTGTAGAAACTGAGGGTAAAAGTCATTTTAGAAGGACCCCAATCGGTGTCAGCCCATGATCCTTATAAGTCAATATCCCTCGCATCATGGTAATCACACAAACATACAGGTCCAAGACCAAATCACAATCAAAAAAAGGAAAGTAAAAATTTTAAAACTAGAAAATATCATACTTAGTTACGTGATATACAAAATCTTGTTATCGTAATACTTCTAAATATTTCTTGACCAAAATGGAAAGTAATCATATTTATACCAAAATACTTACTGTTAAGATCCCGATTTATAACTTCTTGTGTAAAATTGAAGTTTGTGTTTCCAATATGTTTTACTTGCTACAAAGAAAAGATATTAAATATTTTAAAGAATATTGAAGTAAGTAGGCAACTTTAAAAAAAAAATTGGTACATTTTAGATTAATATTCCTATAAAACAGAAACATTCAAAATTCGGTAGATTTTGAATAGGAGATGGATTGATTGACAAAAATTAATGCAAAAATGGTTTAAAAATACACAAAAACGGAATTGATAAATAATTGAAGCTCGTAACTTTTAGTAATTGATAATTTCTATTTCTATTTACCGTAAAGTACATAGGCATTTCTGTGGTTGTCATGACTATTGCCTATACATGTATTTACTAGTCTATATATTGTGATTATCTTGGGAGCTTGGTCCTGAAAACTCAATTACTTTTTTTAATTACAGAGCTTCTAGAAAAAAATAATATATTAAAAGGTTTTTAAATTCTTTTTTGGCTTTTCTAGTAGTTTTATTATTTTCCCTGCATCACAGAAATAGCTGTTTCGAATAACAGATCCCAGAGTGGAACATGTAGGAAGGGTTTCTGTATTATTGTGCTTGCAATAAGTTTTATTTATCTATTTTTTTTGGGGGGGGTGTGTGGTTATAATTGTTATTATTATTATTATTTTCTCTTTTTTTTGCTTGTTTTTTTTTTTTTTCAGTTTTACATTTTCTTTGAACGACTTTCCAAATGATGTCAAGGCCAAGGTCATTTATGACCTATATAACTGGACATTGAAATTCAGTAAATATTAAGCATGAAAAATTAACATGTAAGTATCTTTTATCTAGTATCCTTTGTATATAGATAAAGGTATTTGTAATGTGTATTTTGTTTTATATTATGATACAGGTTGTTTCAGTAAGTGATGTTACAAGGCAATTGAAGAATATTTTTTAACATTCTGTGTCACCTGGAATGTATATTTCATAATGTATCCTGACTTACCTTGACGATAATATTTACGAAAGATTCTATATCGTCCATATTATCAGATACAGTTGAATCAAAGTTATTAACAGCCATGCCTATATTGGCATTTGTTATGTAAACACACACCATACCAAAACTACAATATAACAAGAATTATTAAGTAAACACACACAATACCAAAACTAGAATATAACAAGAAATATTCAATATATCAATGCTTAATAAGATTTAATGTTATATCATAATGAATTCGTTATCCACGTTAGATTTGTTGGATGAATATTTTGTAGAATAAAATAGTATTTCTATGACGACACTGATGGAATTTACCACGGTGTCTTCCAAAATTCGGGAATTTTAAAAAACAATGACCCCAATATTACATAATTTTTTATTATTCCTAGGCTTTTTGGCTGTTTTATCATTGACTCCTATTGTGGTGTATTCACGGTTACATTAGATGCCGCCAAGGACAAGTACTTTGCAAAGTTTTGTTTTTCTTTCCAAGTACATACATTAGTACATACATATATTTTGATATGTTGGTTGTAAAATTAGGGTGTGGATAAGAAATCCATTGACACTTTTTGTCATAAGGTTCACTGCATGGTCATCTAAAATCGGGAGTTTTTTAATTCCCTTGTCTAAATATGTGATTATATTGTGTTGTGTCTTATTTCGTATGTTTGTTGTTATGAGTTAGTTACATCGGTTACTGCCAAGTGTATGCTTTCCAGTTTTTTTTTTTATTTGTTTTCTGGCATACTGTCGCGAAAGTTATAAAGATTTTACTTTGTCTTTGACTTTGCTCTTAAAATGTATGATACTACAATCATTTAAAAATTAAGCAATATGGGAACAGATGATTTGATAATATTTGTGATGTTTCACACCGCAGACGCCTGCAAGATACAGGTGCATATTAGTCTGGTTGGAAAGATAAAAACTTGTTTCAAACACCTAAACCCAAATACCGGGATACATGTGTGCCATTATAGCCAACGTCAATTGAAGCTAATATTTTTTATTTGATGTGAAGCCTTATAACATATTACTTTACCGTTAGATAGATGTTTTCTCGAAATTTGCTATGGAAACATTTCACTACAAACAATAGCGGACGTTACAGGGTATACACTGTCGTTTGCCGATTTGAAATTTCTGTTAAAATAATGCATTCAAAATCAGCATATGACAAAGCGAATTTATCTCGTTTGTCAGTTCTTCTATTTTCCTTTTCTTTTCTTTTTTATTTTTTTTAAATTTGTTTCTTTTTTTTTTACTTTTTCTATTTTCCTTTTTTTAATTGTCATGTTTATGTTGTTTCAGCTATTATCACTCAAATAATTTCAGCTATACATAAATTTTTCATTATGCTTACCATATAATTATGATCATCAAGAGAAGAAATACAACATATGTTCTACGTTTACAAACGTTCTCTGCATCCTCTTTCTTTTGAAATGAATCACCGCCACAGTTGCCACAGCAACATCTACAGCAGCAGAAACAGCCACCAATCAGAGGGAAAATAACAATGAAGATTATACCAATAACTATCAAGATAACATATCCAAGAAATTTGCCAAAAATCTGAAAATAAAACATATATTTCTTCTTACAAATGAATAGTCGATAGAATTTTATTATACAAATCTATATAATAATCGACGCATTAACTTCAGATTTGATTAGCAGTTAATACGATTTGATTAGCAGTTAATACGGTGTGATATAGCCTGTTCCAACTACGGGATTTTCTACAACGATGCAAGCTGCGCTGATTACAATTAAATTGTTGTCTCAAGGATATTGCAAGCCTAGGCTAATCAAGGCCCTTAAAAGTTTATGGCCGTCATCACAATATTTTTTGATAAATATGAAGTCACTGTAATCAAACTTATACTGGATATATTTGACTTAGCATAGTCCCATGTTCCTTCCATTTTCAAATTTGACTTTTCACGTGGTGGGTGTACCTAGCTAGACAGGAGGTGCTTACCCATCCGGAGCACCCGACCTCACTTCCTTGATGGAAGTTCACGTGTATAACTAAATTGGTCAGTTTTAAAAGTTTTTACTTTTTTTCGGGATTGTGATTTGGACTAGTACCAGTATGTTTGTGTTTTATCTTATTGACATAAATAATTTTTCTTAAAATGATAATAACTTTTCTTAAAATGATATGGACTAGATTTACACATTAAGGATGATTAGAGCTCGCTCTACCCCTTTACGTGAATTCCATTTTGTCATATATATATATATATATATATATATATATATATATATATATATATATATATATATATATATATATATATATATATATATATATATATAGGGACCAGAACGTCAGTTGGTACCTTGTCCTAAATTTTTTGGAACATAAATTTTACCATGTGTAAGACATTTTAAAACATTTTATCATTATTGGTTTCCATTCATTTTTCCGACGAGTTCTGGGGAATTTTGACTGTTGCCAAGTACATGTAAATGTTTTCAGTTCTGAATTTCTGTTTCCCAATAACAATGGCATTTTTCTATATTCAAAATATTAATCTACCTCTGTATGAAAACTACCTTGATGTTGTTGTAAATGTCATAAATTTTTCACAATGCAAATCTTTGCAGGAGCTTTTTTCTTTTCTCTTTTTTTTTTTAACTTTGTTGACTTTTATTTTTTATCAATCAAATTTTAATATACCACATTATTCCGTATATAGTTGTCGATTTACCGAGATAGAAATCAGCACGTCCACTTAAGTCGAAAAAATTATAAACACACTTACGGACAGTCCGGAATATCCCTCAATTAACTGTTTTGTAACTGTTCCATCAATTATACCATTAATTGTTTCTGTAAAATAATAATTTCATCTTGACAATAAATGTTTTAAGATAAGTCCAATATTTCGAATTTATAATAATAATAATTATTATTATTATTGTTATTATTAAAATTGCTGGGTGGAACAAGGTTGAATTGTTAGATTTCAAGAGAAGAACTTATACAACCCCTACACCACCTAATTTCATTTGGTACCTTATTTGAACGTTTTGTTCATAAGTTTTATAGGAAATTGTTTCAAAATACGATGCAGTAAAACCTGTATATAAAGACCGCCAATATACCTAAGAAATATTGATTTTATAGACAAGCCGTCCTTATAAAGAGGTTTTTAGTTGAACATCAAGCAAAGGAACTTTAAACAATGATCTCAATGTAACACTGGGTATCAATTTCACGCCATAGTCGGATATATATATATATATATATATATATATATATATATATATATATATATATATATATATATATATATATATATATATATATATATATATATTTATTTATTTATATGCAGCGGTGTCACTATACATGTTTATGTTAATCACGTTTTGTGTTTTCATATTTCATTTGTCAGCTATATATATTATTTTGACTATAGGGGCTGAAGTCTCCTTAACGTGAGACATTTTGACGGTTCGCTTGCCGAAGTTCGGTGGTTTTCTCAGGGCGCTCTGAATTTCTAAACCTTCTTTGAACTGACCGTCTTGTTACAAATTTTGACCGAGGCGTCAAACTACAGTACCCCACTCTATATCAATGTTTTATAGATAGAAACAACATAAGTTATGCGATGTTTATGCTTTACTCTCGCAAATCAAATGTCCTTTTAAAAATATCTCAAATAGAAAAAAAAAAAAGAAAAAAAAAAAAAAAAAAAAAAAAAAAAAAAAAAAAAAAAAAAAAAACACCAGACTATTTATCCTACCTGTTGGAAATCCGTCAGGGAACACCAAGTTATCAATGATCAGGGTGTGTAGAGAGTAATACCATTCTAATCCAGTACTACTGTACGAAGTGTTGGATGCTTTGTAAGATGTTACCGTTGGTATGCTTGCAAAAGTCACAATACTATTTTCATCTGCTGAATTTCCCGCCGAATCCGTAACAGTCGTCTGCGACAATGTCGGATCAGCTGCTAGACAAATTTGAAATTTCACCAAACACGAAAATTAATACACAAATGTAAACGAAACATTATGTTAATATACATTACTAAAATATCATAAGATTTTGTCTTTTTTATGTACCATTAATACAAAACTTATGAAGTTTTGTAAAGTATATTCAACCATGATCCGACATTTTTAAAAATTCATCCAATATGGAGCCATTAATATTTCAAAACAATATGAAATAGACAAACCGACGAAACTAGAGACCATGCAACAATGCTGGGCCATTTTAAGGGAGTTTTCATTATGTTGTCAGTAGAAAAAATTAATTTAGACAGAATTTGCAATATTTTCGTTTCAAAGTCTTTTGTCAAGAGGGAAACAAATCTCATTGACTAAAAATGGATTTTAAAACAGAAGACGTCGTTTTCTTCCTCCATCTATGAACCCTTCTGTGTACGTTTAGATAGACAATTTAGACAAAAAAAATTATTGTCCAAAATGACTTAAACGAATATAATACTGCTACACTGTTACATTCTGAACAATAAGTATTCTTGATGAGTTGATACCCAATCAACCGTTGTAAGAAGCCTTTATTGAACATGAATCATGATCATTATCTTGTATTTTAAATACCTAGCGTTAAAGACTCCTTATATATATATATATATATATATATATATATATATATATATATATATATATATATTATATATGCTATTTAACATATTTGAATAATATTGAATTAAAACCACATTAAGATAAGGGTTGGTTTTTTTTTTTTTTAAATTTTAATGGCAACATAACAACGTTGTGTTTTATGTACACACATATATGTACTCATGTTTATAACTGGCCTTTTAAAACTAGTTCAAAATTACCATCAAACATTTTATGAATGAGTTTCAGGCGAAATAAAAAAACTATAAATATAACCAGAATCAAAGAGAACTTTTATCTGCGACTATATGCTTTCTCGCTTCTGTTTAACCTAATTATATAAACATGTTCTATAGTTTGTAAGCGACATTTTTAAATGTCGCTGAGTTTGTATCCTCTTATTTTTATGAGCATTTTTAACGATTTTATAAAAAATTATATGTCTAAATGTGTTCATTGTGCATTTCTTGAAATGTTTCTTTTTTCGAAATATCATTGGCGGATTCAAGGGGGGATGCAATTTTCCCCCTTTGAAAAATTCAAGAGACATAGAGAGAGAGAGAGAGAGAGAGAGAGAGAGAGAGAGAGAGAGAGATGTGACAAAAAGGTTCCCAGACATTGAAAATTCTTTTTTTTAACTGGGGTTTGCACCCTGGACCCCCAACAAAGGCTCTACCGTGGACCCAATGATCTCGACCCTTTAGTGGCCTCAAGATTTCTTGCCGCTACAAGCGCGAGCCTCCAGCGCCAGAAATATCTCGCGGTAAAATTCTCAACACCCCAACCCGCTTTCAGTAAAATCTGGATCCGCGCCTGTATATATTTTTAAGTATTGTAATTTATCGACATCTTTAGATACATATTATTGATTTCGCTGGTTGTTATAAAATTTATACTTTCAAGTACCTTCTGAAGAAATATCCATGTGAAGTATGACCCAACTGGACCAGTATAACGCCATAAGTCTCCACACAAATTGGGGTCACGGTTTTTAAATGGACTAAAGTGCGCGCAAACGGTTCATTGTTTCTCTTAACCGCGTAAGATGAAATCCTTTGGGTCAATCCTATTGTGTGCAAGTTTAACAGTTCGCCTGTGGAACGTTAGTTATTTTTACTACAGGAACTCCGGTTTCCCTCACAATCTAAGAACTGTCAGATGTATATCTTGGCTAGAACATAAAACACCATAACATACAAGGTTATTTTGCAATCCAGTTTGTATAATTTCTTAGAGGTATATTATGTTTTATGTATGTTGGTTTATTGGTTGAATATTGTTTACATCGCTTTAGCAATTTTCTGCCTTTCTTGATTATTATTTTCTCAATATTATAAAATATCAATCAGAATGCTGTTTTTTGCTGTGAGTTTTCTAGAAATATGAATGTTTCTCTTATTCAACTTGTTACTAATGGTAACCCCTTTGAGGTCCAGTAACCCTGCCAACAGCAATGTCTCTAATAAACATCACAGACACCGCAGTCAACACTGGTACTGAGCCAATCAGAAGACACATAGTGCCACATGCGTCAACCCCACAGTAGTAAGATGCTTTAGGTTTGACGGCTTATGATTGACTACTCGGGCACCTCATCCCCATTTCATATACCCTTCAAAATGGCTTTGTGCAAGTACCTCATCCTATGTATACATTTATCAATTTTACCCAAGAGGCATTTAAGATATTTGCTTAATCCGCTTAATTGCATACACTTTGCTAACAAACAAACCAAGCAAAATCGACTGTACTTAAGAATTCATACAATGGTATTATTTTAGTACAACTTAATTGTCCACAAGGTTTTATCAGTATCAGCAAAACTGCATCAAATTGTGAATTCAAATTGAAGAGGTTTTTTTTAAAATAGGGAATTCAACTGAAAACTTGTCTTTAAATTGTACTTCAAAAGAGTCTGGTCTTAGACTGTAAGTGTCATATAGGGTTGAACATTTTTAAAATTCCTTTAAATCATAAGGACTAGAATGGAAAGAGGGAAAACACTTTAAGGAAACATTCTATCATAGACTTTAATTCCTTAAAATCAGATTTTTTTAATTGGATTTGGGTTTCTTTCTGGATTAAGACAAAAAACTTTCTTTATGTAAGCAGAAGCAGAATAATATACACAAAGTTAGGTAAATTTTGCACTTTTAGCCATCTAGGTATTCTAAATATCATCATAAGAGTGAATGTCAATTATAAATGATTTATCAATTATATTTTCAACTTCCAAATTTTAGAAAGATGCTTTAGAATTGTATCTAGATTTACCAAATGTGAATGCCTTTAATAACTGAACAAATGCCACTGATTAGATAGACGATTTTGAGGAACATAACTGTGTGATAATTTGAATTATGCCACAGGGCAGTAGTTGCATTATGTAGCTCCCATTCTAAACTATTTTTTTCTTCAAAGTGTTGTTCAAGCTATTGCCATATTTGACCACTGCGGTAGCTCAGTTGGTTGAGAGCTTGCTTCGTAAGTGCATGATCGTGGGTTTGAACCCCCACCAGGTCTACTCAAGATTTGAAAGTGAGTAGTGGCTGTTCTTTTGCCAAGTGATCGGCATAAACAATATGAGGTCCCGTGTCGTGGAAGATGTGGCAAGATAAAGAACTCTGCTGTATAATGCCATCAGCGCAACACACGGGCAAAATTCTGCAGTTCGCCTATAGCTGGCGACGTCTCAATATAAGTGAAATATTCTTGACTGGGACATTAAACACCATTACTCTCAACTTATTGCCATATTTGCAGGCTTGTTATTTTTTAATATCATCAATTTTTTTGAAATAAATTGATTGAAATCAACTAAAACATAACAAAATGCACAAAAGAAATAACATCAAGATTAATATATACATGTTTAACTTAATAAATATCTAATCCAACTTTTACTAAAAATATATGTCTTTATTGAAGCAGCCAATACAATAAATTTCAACACAATATCAAAAGTAAATGTAAACTTTAATGTGGCTTATAATTCAAAAATTAAAGTGGAGAGTGGAGTAACAGTGTTTTACAAGTCAAGATTCTCACTTATTTCAAGGGGGTCAGTTCTGGGATGGTTGAGGAAACCTGAGTGCCCAGAGAAAACTAAAGTCAGATGTTGCTTTTTAAAATTTTTATCACAAATCCTGGTCTCATAACAAATGATGCATGTATGAACAAATACAAGAATTAAAAAATAGCATAGCTCAAATTCACATCAAGTCCATCGTATATATATATACTAAACAAAAAAGTTCAAACATGGTAAGATTTTAAATAAACATTATGTATTCACTAGCCCTTTCATGTCTTCAAAATCTTCTGATGAATAGTGATGTTTATAATGTACATGCAACTAAGACAATTTTAACTATTGTTAAAGTAATATTGATTATTAATATATTTTTTATGCACAAAGGTTACCATTATTCTTGGACCACACACACACACACACACACACACACACTACACACACACACACACACACACACACACACACACATGTATAAGGGCACAGGCATGGTCTCATAAGAGGGTGCAGCATACAATTAGGCTAGTCCTGAAAATCATGACTCTTAACAGGCTTTCCCATATAGCAAAGCTGTTAAGAGTCATGATTTTCAGGACTAACAATTAGGCATTTATACACAACAAAAGTGATTATATTGTCCCACAAATAATAACAATTATTTGAAAATATTTGTGATCATGCCAGCATGATCAAGTCATCACAACAATAGTGAAAACTAAATTCTAGAATTATAAAATAAAATTGAAAAAAAGAGATTTTATTATAGTCTTTAGTATTCATGGCTTTGAGTTGTGTTCAATGTATGACTGAAAGATAAACCTGTAAAAAAGTACTTAACAAGTTGACCCCTTGAGTTCAAAGTTCTATCAATGAGTCTGTATCTGATGAACCACCACCCTTTAATCATTTAAAATTACTGGATTTGTAGAGGGTTGGGTAATTCACTAGGTGCATGCAAACAAGAACTTATCAAGTTGAACCCTTGAGTTCAAAATTCTATCACTGAATCTGATGAACCACCACCCTGAACTCAGATTAGAATTACTGGATTTGTAGAGGGTTGGGTAATTCACTGGGTGCATGCAAACAAGTACTTATCTAGAGGTGATGCAAACTTATAAAGTTGACCCCTTGATCTCAAAGTTCTATCAATGAGTCTGTATCTGATGAACCACCACCCTTTAATCATTAAAGAATTACTGGATTTGTAGAGGGTTGGGTAATTCACTAGGTGCGTAAAGTGTTAAAGGTATCACTTTATTTGTAGAAGGTCAAAAATATCACTTGGTTTATAAAGCATTGGGTGAATCACTGGATGTGAAGAGGTTGGCAAAACACTGGATTTGTAGATGTTGTTGTAATGTTGTTTAATTTTGCATCAGCAATTTGTGATAACAACTAGGTTATTAATCTCTATGGATTAATCAAATAATAAGTTCATGCATGTGTGTTATGTGCAAGTGTGTATTATGGCCTGCCAAGTACTAGCACACACTTTGGACAACTTTTTGGTAAGGTGCTAGCTCAGTGAGTCAGTATGCCAAAGTTAAGCATACTACTACCCCAGTCCATTATCCAGGGGGCCTTGGTGGCTGGGTGGTCTAAAAGCGTGCTTATGGATCACAGTGCCTCTCACCACCTGGGTTCAAATCCCTACTCAGGGACAGATCATAGTGTGAGAAAGTTTGTCAGTTTGCTTGCCGAAGGTTGGTTGTTTTCTCCTAGGTACTCCGGTTTCCTCCACCATCCCAGAACTGACCGCCTCAAAATTAGTGAAAGAATCTTGACTGGGACGTAAAACACCATTATTCCACTCCACTCTCCCAGTCCATTATCCTGACACTGGGTGAACCAGTCAATACTCAATTTTTCTGATGCCTTGCTCCAGACGAGGAAGCGGTATCTAAAATTTTAAAGTCTTATGTATGACCTGGCAGGGGTTTGAACCCATGACCTGCCACTCTGGAGGCAGATGCACTACCACTAAGCCACTGAGGTGGTGGATTTGTAGTGAATTTGGTTAATCACTGGATTTGTAAGGGGTTGAATTCACTGAAATTGGTTAGGGTAAATAAATTCCACAGGGGAAAAATTGTTGAAGGTAAGTTGTACAGGGTTAGGTAAATCACTTGATTTGTAGGGGTTTGTACAGACCAGTTGGTTTTGTAGACTGTTGGGTGAAACACTGGATTTGTAAAGGGTTGGTTTACAACTATTTAGACATACGTTTTCATCAAAAAAAATAAAATTTTCAAAATTGAAATTTATTTTCTTAATAAAAATATTAAAACAGCTTTAGAAAAGATTTTTTTTTTGAAAAATTCACAAATCAAATAAAAAAGGTAAAAATAAATGTGCTAAATAGTGATATACATTAAAATCAATAACAAAAACAAATAAATATGCTGACAAATACAAATACATCTTAAAGAAAAAACAAAAATGTGAAAGCTGACTTCATCAGAGCTTCTAATTGACCCTTTAGATTTTAACACTCAAAAATTGAATTTGGCCCAGCTTGTGATAGAGAACATGTTGTCTTTTACATGGGTTTGGTTTACTTTTGAGATTTTCAGGAAAATTGATTTGAACCCTGAAAGTCAAGGACCAATTGTAATCAATGTTCATTGTGACTAGTTTATTACTGTAAAACCGGCAATAACAACCATCTCTCTATAAAGACTGCCTGTCCATTAAGGCCACTGTTGTAAGGTCTCTTTGCTGAAGAATTCAACCAAAAAAATACCTTCCATTTCAAGCCCACCTGTCTACCGAGTCCACATCTCTTTGGTCCTGATGGTAATCTTTATACTCAGGTTTTATGGTTGATGAACAGAAATAAACAAATTAATCCTAATCATTAATGACTACATGTCAAAATTCCTTTAAATTCCTTACCAATGCTTAAAATATATATACGATACATAAAATACATGTTGAGTTGATTTTTTTAAACAAAGTGTTATTCTTTAAAAAGTAAAACAATTTTTAATCAATGTGTGTGTGCTACATCACCTATATTTAACAATGATGTAATGAAATCTATTCAAAAGTAAAACGATTTTTAATCAATGTGTGTGTGCTACATCACCTATATTTAACAATGATGTAATGAAATCTATTCAAAAGTAAAACAATTTTTAATCAATGTGTGTGTGCTACATCACCTATATTTAACAATGATGTAATGAAATCTATTCAAAAGTAAAACAATTTTTAATCAATGTGTGTGTGCTACATCACCTATATTTAACAATGATGTAATGAAATCTATTCAAAAGTAAAACAATTTTTAATCAATGTGTGTGTGCTACATCACCTATATTTAACAATGATGTAATAAAATCATTTTCAAAAGTAAAACAATTTTTAATCAATGTGTGTGTGCTACATCACCTATATTTAACAATGATGTAATGAAATCTATTCAAAAGTAAAACAATTTTTAATCAATGTGTGTGCTACATCACCTATATTTAACAATGATGTAATGAAATCATTTTCAAAAATAAAACAATTTTTAATCAATGTGTGTGCTACATCACCTATATTTAACAATGATGTAATGAAATCATTTTCAAAAATAAAACATTTTTAATCAATGTGTGTGTGCTACATCACCTATATTTAACAATGATGTAATGAAATCTATTCAAAAGTAAAACAATTTTTATTCAATGTGTGTCGGCTACATCACCTATATTTAACAATGATGTAATGAAATCTATTTCAAAAGTAAATCAATTTTTAATCAATGTGTGTGTGCTACATCACCTATATTTAACAATGATGTAATGAAATCTATTTCAAAAGTAAATCAATTTTTAATCAATGTGTGTGTGCTACATCACCTATATTTAACAATGATGTAATGAAATCATTTTCAAAAATAAAACAATTTTTAATCAATGTGTGTGTGCTACATCACCTATATTTAACAATGATGTAATGAAATCTATTCAAAAGTAAAACAATTTTTAATTCAATGTGTGTCGGCTACATCACCTATATTTAACAATGATGTAATGAAATTTATTCAAAAGTAAATCAATTTTTAATCAATGTGTGTGTGCTACATCACCTATATTTAACAATGATGTAATGAAATCATTTTAAAAAATAAAACAATTTTTAATCAATGTGAATCAATGAAATCATATTCCAAAGTAAAACAATCATTAATCAATGTGTGTGTGTGTGTGTGTGTGTGTGTGTGCTACATCACCTATTATTATCTGTGATGTAATGAAATCAATTTAAACATATTGTATACAGTTGTATTTTTAAAATAAAAGAATTTTTAAGAAAGATAAAAAAGTTTTAAAAAATTATAAACCATGTGCTTTTTTCCAAAAAAAATAGAAAAACAACTATTTACCATCCCCTTTGAAATGATTGACTGATGATGTCATTGGATAATATATTCAACATTAATTATCTAGTAATGTAATGTCATTGGATGTTTTTTTAAAACAAATATTAATCACTGATTATTCTGATTGATCATTTAAAAAAAAGGATTACATTCTAGTAATATTATTAGTTGATGTATTATGCACTGGTTCAAAAAACGATACTGCAGATACTTTTAGCTTTTTTGCATTTCTTCCATTTACCAAGGTGCTCCTTTTTCTTCAATATCAAACACTGGTGCTTCTACTTTTAGATGAAGTCGGTTTCTCTGAATATGGTGGTGGGCTCACAGAGTGCCAAACCTTGTTATTGCTATAATTTAAATAAACAAGACGAAATCAGGATCAAAAGGGCAATTGAAGGCCTTACTGCTCACCTGAGAATCCACCCATTAATCATTTTCTCAATTTTGGCTGTGTCTTAATACTTGGTATTTTGGCCTTAATTTTATTTCCGCCAATATTAATACACTTCAACATTAATTTTTTAGGACACCTGTTTAAGGGGGAAACAATAACAGCGCCAATATTATTACATGCTACATGTCCGAGACCCTCAGGAGTGCCAAATATAATAAAATAAATACTTATATAGTATGTTTATCACTCTTTTACAGAAAGATTTTAACTGCTTCATCTTAGCCTATGGATCATTTTGAGCTAATCAAGAGCTTACCTGATATTCTGCCAGTTCTATATGTGATTTTAAAACATTTCCTGGAAAATGTTACATTCTAAATGACAGATTAAGGCCAGATGGAAAGCTCCTCCACACATTTCACTTTCATATTATTATATATACCATGAGCTTAGTAAAGTATATTTCAGTGTGGATACAAAAATTTGCCTTTACAAGCAGTTTGTAACATTTATAAAACACCTTATAGAAATCCTAATTCCCTGCCTGTATGAGCAATATCTATTTCAAATTGGGTAAGTGTGCTAGCACTCAGAGAGTTAATTGTTCTCAGTGTGCCATGTAACAAACCAGAACAAATTAACATGTTAAAAATTTCTATATCGTATTATTTTTGCATTAATTCTCGAGTAAAGCAAGACACGAAAATAAAACTATCACTTATATAAAAAATCAATATTATTTGTGCATGAATAGATGTTCATCTTGTCTTTTCACAAATATTGACTAACTTGAAAATTTCTCAATTTACAGTAATAAATGCTGTAAGAACAAATCCTTGAGATTTAAAAATTTTAAAAATCCATTTTTTATTTTTTATTTTTTATTTATTTTTTTTTTTTTTTTGTAAGAAGGTGAAAAAGTGTTGATGCGAAGTAAAACCAAATATTTCATGATACATACCCTAATCTGGCCATACGTCTACAAGGAAAGAAAATTAAAAGATGTTATCACTCATATAAAAAAAAAAACATGTAACACGTATCATATATCCTTTACACAGAAATTACGTATTGTTCATTGTAAGTGATGTCATTGTCTCATTGTTGGAAACATTTTTGTTCAAGTTCTCTTAATTGAAATGTTTTCTATAACTACAGGTATATGTGGAAAGTCAACCATGAAATAAAAATTAAACGTGTCACATAAATCAGACATAGATAAAGAGGTCGCAGAAGGATTGATTTATTGACTTAATGGCATTTTACGTCCCAGTTCAGAATATTTCATTTATATCGAAATGTCACAATTTATTGGTGAACTGGCAGAAATTTTAACCTTTGCAGTGTGCTTAGGGCAATGTGCAGGGAGGGTTCTTTAACCTGCGAATTCAGACCATAAGGGGATATACGTTACTAAGCACAAGTCTATAAATAGATTTACATCTTGTTAACTGATTTGACTTTCTGAACACCTTAGCAAAGTAGATCATTCTATAATCTTTTGATAATAAAAATGTTCTGAACACTGGGCATTATGTAAGGGATTTTCCAAAAACTGTTGAAAAAAGAGAGACAGTATTATAATAAAGTTTTATTTTATAATCCAAACTTACCTCAAGGGATCTTGAAAACCCTAAAATAAAGTAAAAATAATTCAATATTGAATTATCAACTTGATCATGGTCCATGTTGTAATATTTTCAATCTTATATTATCACTCTCTATGAGTCTTTAGTGTTGAAAAGGCGTCAATGAACCTTGACTTTAACATTATATTTAAAAGAGAGAGAGAGATAGAGAGAGAGTTTACAACCAATGTTACAATAACATGTAACATACATAGATATAGTGTGAAATAGATTCAAGAACAAGACCTTTGCTTAAAATATACAGTAAGTTTCAATAATTTACTGAACATTAAAAGTATAAACAAAGTTCTGCAACGAAGTAAGCTAACTTTGAGGACATCATTGATAGCTAATTACCACAAAAGGCATAGCCAAACCATGGAATTTTACTGGAAAAACTTCTAAGCAAGTTTTAGTTATTTTTTGTTTGTCTTTGATTACTTACATGTTTCAAATACAGTTTAACCTGTGTATAAAGACCACCCTGGGGAATGAGCATAGTGGACTTAATAGACAGGTAGACTTTGTATAGAGATTCATTATATAGTAAAATCCATTGGAGATAATTCAGACTGATTGCTATAGACAGGTGGGGTTTATATACAGGTGAACTCTAAAGCAGGTTATACTGTATGTGAATCAATGTTTTTAAGACTTTTTATTAGGAGGTCAATATTATAATGAAGAAAAGTAATTAGAAAAAAAACACCAATTTTTAGGCAAATGAACTGACTAACTTCATCAAATTATTATTTGCTGGTGTAAAATTTAGACCTAGGTTGTGAGGAGCTGTGATTCATCAGTCAACTTTAGGACCATTCGCCAACTGATGCCCAGACTTGCTACATGTATTACAGAACTGACAGAGGTAATAATCAAGGACACCATTGAAATTATATGTTTAATTAATCTGTGTTGACTAACAAAACCAGGAGAGAGGGAGCTAAACTTTTATAGCAAAAACAGCAGCAAAAGATAGAGCAGGTTGGAGAAGCCAGCATAGAGGGCCTAATGTGCCTTCTGGCATTGACAGAATTAAGGCAAGGTTAACTCTCTCTAATATGAACAAAATCCATTATTCAAAAGATGTTTAGTTTAAACTAGGGTTCAACTTCGTTTCTTGTTGAACAAGTTTAATTAAAATTGCTGCAGCAATGTAATATGTGAAGTCAGCCTTACAATATTCATATGATGTATATTTTTCACAGAAAATATGGTATGGTAGAGCTTGTTCCCACTATGGGAACTTTCTACAACGAAGCAAGCTGCATGCTTACAATTAAATATTAACTGAAGGAAATTACAAGCCTAGGTTAATCAAGGCTGCTAAAAAAATTAGGCCGTCATCACAATATTGTTGATAAGTATAAACACAGTATCCAAACTTATACTGGATATATTTAACTTGCCATATTCCTTTCATTCTCAAAATTGACTTTGCTCAATTGGGTATAGCTAGTTAGACAGGAGGTGCTTACTATTCCGGCCTCACTTCCTTGATGGAAGTTTACATGTATAACAAATCTGGCCAATTTTTTAAAGTTTTTACTTTGGTTTTTTTTTTTTTTTTTGGGGGGGGGGGGGGTGGGGTTGGGGGTGAGGTGTTGTGATTTGGACATGGACTGGTTTGTGATTTATTTACTTGGCTCAGAATATTTATTTGGGAATAACAGTAACAATTTGTTAAAAAAGCATTACCTTTTTATTTATTAATCTTTTATAAAATGAATTCTGATTCTCAAGGACCTTTAATTCAGTACTGAAAAAGAGAAGATTTTTTTTTAATTACAAAAAAAAAAAAAAAAAAAAGGTTTTTACATTCAAGTTTATTCTATTTACATAAATGCAAAGAAAATGTGTAACTTTTACAACCCTTGTCCCTTTTTTTTTATTATTTACATAAATTATAAGTAGTTTTTATTTCATTCTAAAATCGTGCAATAAAAAGTATTAAAAATAAATTAAATAAATTAAAATTAAAAACAAAAAAAATTGGAAAAAAAAATTTGCTATTTTGACTGCTCATTCACTTGAAAATCCTATAAATAACCATATAATTTTGTGAAAAATTTATCAAAAACCTAGCATCTAGATATTATCAGTTTTAAAAGGGTCGACATTTATTTTCAAGTGCTAAGATTAATTCAAAGAGTTAAAGCAAACTAAAAATATTACTGAACAAAAACTCACTCTTCTTCATCTTCTTCTTCTACAACATTATCTTCTGGTAATGGTTCTCTGGAAATAAAATGAAACACTTTATAAACCTTCTAGCAATAACTAATCAGAAACGTAGCACACTTAAGCAACCTGTCTATCAAAAAAACTTGAATCAAAATTTAAACCCTCTGTTTCATTCGGCCAATACAATTGTGCTAAATCTGGGAGAATTGGTACTTAATATTCAAGTGATATCTCAGGATAGAATCCAGAATTTAATGAATAAGAAGTTGAGAATGTTATCATGAGAACCCTAAGCGGCAAAGGGTCTTGCGGCTGCAAAAGGCCCTCAGTGAGTCCAGGGCATATCCCTGTGGCAGCCAGGGACCAAAATTCCAAGTAAAAAATTAATTTTGAATATTTCTGGGGACTTTTTGGTAATATTTTCTCTCTTTCTCTCTTCTTTGTTTAAATTAATCCATGAAATTAATAAAAATTGTCTCATCAAGAATAGTTGAAAAATTGCTGATGTGATGTAAAACAACATTCAACCAAAACATTTGTGTGAAACATCTACATCATGAAATTCTAGTTTTCAACCAACTTTAACATTTGTGTGGAACATCTACATCATGAAATTCTAGTTTTTAACCAACTTTAACATTTGTGTGGAACATCTACATCATGAAATTCTAGTTTTCAACCAACTTCAACTTTTGTGTGGAACATCTACATCAAGAAATTCTAGTTTTTAACAATTTAAATGATTTCTAAGCTTTTAGATTTAAGATTTTTTTTACAAACAATAGGATATCACTTAGCAATCCAAGTTTAATCAATTGTACAACAAAGCTTACTTTTCTGGCTTTTCTGGCTCATCTAATCTACTCATTCTCTTGTAATGTTTGGCAAGTTTAGTTGCAAATATTATACTTGGAAGGAAAAAGAATATGCACCAACCAATCGCAAACCAGAATCCGTTCTGAAAACATTAACAAAACAGTAAAATGATTAAACTGCTGAAATTCACGATTTGTTTGAAAAGTGGAAAAATCTTCAACACTTTTACATACTTTTAAGATTTTTAACTTTTGAAACAAAGAGTGGATTGTCAAGATTTTTTCATTTATATTGAGGTCATTAATGCTGGGTTAGTGTAAAAAATAGGAGTATTTAGAAAAAACGAGACTCACAACTTTCTCATACTACAATCCATCTACCCCCGAAACTTAGGAAGTTGATATTTTGTGATTTATAACATTCAAGCTTTAGACAATTAGGTCACTGAGACCCTTTTGAAAAATAGGCCGTAAATGATAAAACTAAGATATGAAAAAAGGCAACTTTTAAATTTTAAAGTTCAAACTAACTGTTGGCCTTATCTGAATTTTAATAAGTTATTTAAACAAATGCAAATTGTTGAAAATCTTTTTTTTTTCTCGAGTAGTAAAGCTTTTAACATTCTAAAACTTCTTTTACAATAAACTGTGTTTAAATGACCTTCAGAGATGACAGAATGAAGAATCAAAAGTCTGTAGAAAAATTGACAAGGATGAGTTGATATAACATAAATAAATACTGTAGAATCATTAATATTTATTAAGGAGTTGATATATCATAAATAAATACTGTAGAATCATTAATATTTATTAAGATATATTTACAATCCAAATCAATTTCTCTGTAATAAACTATTTGACGAGTGATTTGATCTATCACAGCATAGACCGATAGCTTCACGTGCGACCGTTCGTATTCTGACGTCATGGTTTTGCATCACGGGAAGGTAACGGCACTACGTTACAAAGATGTAAACACAAATACACGTGACAAGTCGTGGACTGTAAACAATTCATTGTGTCAAAACACAGAATGTAAACAAAACATAAATGATAAATGTATACTACATTTTTGTGAATTTAATGGCCTGAATAAATAAAGTTGTAAAAGCACAGATATTTAAATAAAACCTTGACATGTTTATCTGTTGTCAAAATTTTTTGAAAATGAGTATAGGTGGGCGGAGCTAACCCAGTTTGATGCAGTCGAATCCTGTTCGGTATTCACAAGGAATTTCCACGAAAATCATTAATGAATAATCAAATTTCAAACATTTGTAAGTTGTAAGCTATGGATTGTAAATATAAGCATTAAACTTTGTTTGTAATCGATCTATGATGGTTTAGATCGAATGGCTCTCCCGCTAATTGAATAAACCGCACAGCGGTTTATGACAAATTAGCGCGAGAGCCATTTGATCTAAGCCATCACAGATCGATTACAAACAAAGTTTAATGCTTAAAAAATTTTTGGGAATTAAGTTTCATGAATATTAATTCTTTTAGCGGCCTTGGAAAAAAATTTTCATTGACATGAAAATGAGGTTTTCACTAACTCATAAAAAATAACAAAATTAAATCCACCCTCACCCCAAACCTACAGGAACAGTTTTCACAGTGAATCAACAAGATGTTGACACAGAATGACTTTCAACTAACTGTTTTTTTTTTTTTAAGTTCTATTATGGTCTTCTGAGAAGAGAGAATGAAACATCAATAGTCAATAGAAAAATTGCTACTAGTGAGTTCTAGTATCCAAAAATAAAAATTCACCAGTAAATCAACAAGATGTTGACAAAAAGTCAATGTAACACACTTATAAATGTTGTATAGTGGTCTTACAAGAGGACAATAAAAATCAATAGTCTTCAGGAAAATTTCTATTGTTCAGTTTTAGTATCAAAAATAAAAATTTACCAGTAAATCAACAAGATGTTGACAGAAAATGATCCTCAACAAAGTGTTGATTATAATGGTCATCTGAGATGATAAAATATCAATAGCCTATAGGATTTTTTTTTTACCAGTGAGTTATAATATCAAATAACACATTTACCAGTGAGTCCACAAGATGTTGACAGAGTGTGATCCTCAGAAAACTGTTATAAAAGTTGTATAGTGGTCTACAGGTACCCAACTCATTATACATCTGAAAGTAAAATATATTAAAGATACATGTATATCTATATTTGTATAGTGATCTACAGGTACCCAACTCATTATACATCTGAAAGTAAAATATAAAAAAGATACATGTATATCTATATTTGTATAGTGATCTACAGGTACCCAACTCATTATACGGTACATCTGAAAGTAAACTATAAAAAAGATACATGTATATCTATAGTTGTATAGTGATCTACAGGTACCCAACTCATTATACATCTGAAAGTAATGGAATATAATAAAGATACATGTATATCTATAGTTGTATAGTGGTCTACAGGTACCCAACTCATTATACGGTACATCTGAAAGTAAAATATAAAAAAGATACATGTATATCTATAGTTGTATAGTGATCTACAGGTACCCAACTCATTATACATCTGAAAGTAAAATATAATAAAGATACATGTATATCTATAGTTGTATAGTGGTCTACAGGTACCCAACTCATTATACATCTGAAAGTAATGGAATATAATAAAGATACATGTATATCTTACTAAGTGTACAGTTAAACCTTGCGATAACTTCTCCATTACTATACTATGTCAAACAATTGCAAATAATCCTGAGGAAAATCCTGATTTTTTTTTGTTTGTCTCTGAATTTTCAATTTCTCTTAAATAAAAATTTTTTTTTAATAAGTTCCCTTCACTTTATTACAAAATTTCTTTGCAGTGACAAAATTTGAACAAATAAATAAATATTGTCAAAATCAAATTTTTCTTATCATACTCCTATCAAACAGGATAAATTTCAATGAGTGATTCTGATTTTTAAGCTTTTTTAAAGTTCCTACATAATTTTTTTTTTAATTTTAACTTTATAAGCCACTCATTTAATTAAAAAATTCTTTATTATGACAAATTTGCAATTTTAAATCAAGTTGTTTTTTTTTTTCACATATTCATGCCAAGCGAGATAGAAGTCAATGGGCAGGTTCTAATTTTTTGTTTCATTTTGAGTACAGTGCCGAGTGGGATTCGAGCTTAGGTAGAAAGGCGCTGTTATTCATAAGTGTGTAATTTAGACAACTCAGCTACTGTAGCCCTGTAGGGTCAAAGGTGCTGTGATTATCAGCTGATAATTTGGACAACTGGGACACTGAGACCCTATGTATTACTTTACAATTTATATTAACTTACAGCATATATTGTATCATTGATAAAATACTCCACGGTTGTAACAATTCTTTGTGCATAGACTTTAACTTCCTGAAATATACAATATATTATAAACTATAATTCAATGACTTTAAATTGACAAAAATATATAAAGGTATTGCAATGCCAAATGATTCTCCTTCCATAGTTTATTTTGACCAATGGGGTTTGCCAGCCAATCACATGATCAACCCCCAATAATTCTCCCTTCCATGGTTAATTTTGACCAATTAGATTGACATATGACATGATCAACACCCCATGATTCTCCTTCCATGGTTAATTTTGACCAATGGGGTTTGCAAGTCTATCCAATGATCAACAACCAATAATTCTCCTTCCATGCTTAATTTTGACCAATGAGGTTTACTGGCATATTAGATGATCAACACCCAATGATACTCCTTCTATGCTTAATTTTGACCAATGAGGTTTACTGGCATATTACATGAACTAACAAACAATGATTCGTCCTTCCATAGCTAATGTTGACCAGTGAGGTTTACCAGCATATGAAATGATCAATCCCCCCCCCCAAGACTTAGGTGGAATAGTATGGAAATCATTTATGTTGGTTTCCAGTACAAACATCAACTTTGTTATTTATTTAAAAAATCATCTGTGACATAAGAACAAACATCACTGAGGTTCATCCTTAACTAATAATTTCCTTAATTTAAATATGGCAAATTTGAAATCTGAATAATTTGGTTAATTGTTTAGTTTTTCAGGAGTTTTAAGGTGTCATTTTGAAGATCACTTCAAGCTTGTAACATCTGTGTTAAGATTTATCACAAATGTTTAATTGTAATTTAAACAGAGATTGCCAAAATTTGCTAATTATTAGTTATGGAAAATCTTAGTTAAGGAATGATTGTGAAACTGGGGCCTGATAAAACAAACAAACAAAAAAAAGATCAACAGTTACTATAAAAACTTACATCAGCAATTACAGTTGAAGCATTGTTCCTGATATACTGTTCAGTGATATTCAAATTATTTTTCACCTCACTCACCAGGTCCTACATAGCAAAAATAAAATTTTATGATACAAAATTGCTAATTACAAGTATACAATATTTCAAATCGAACAACTGGAACATGATTTTGAAATCAACATTTATGGTTCAACCAGTCAAATACTTACAAGAATATATATAAGGAGAGAGAGAGAGAGAGAGAGAGAAGAGAGAGAAGAGAGAGAGAGAGATATGTTAGTTGAGCTAAAACATATTGGATGTTCTTATATATAAAACAAACATTATTAACAAGGGCAGATCCAGAAAAGGGGGGTGGGTGGGTGGTTGGGTTTGAGTACTTTATCATGAAATATTGTGAGCAGGAAGGCTCAAGCCCCCAGCAGCAAGGGTTCCCGTGGCCACCAGGGGAGTGGGGGGTGGGGGGTGTGGTGTCTTCTTTTACTTCTTTTACTTACGTCCACGCCTAAGGTGGTATTCTGCATATTTCCTACAGAAACATTTGTTTCAGCCTACAAAGTAGAAATAATAAATATTAGTTTAGTGTAGTGAATTTTTATATGATTTGTAGATTTTTATATGAGAGAGAGAGAGAGACATTCAAACATAAAAGTTATTTATTTGTAAAAGATTGTCATGACATGGAAAACAAGAGGGAGCAATTGGCACCAGATAGCTCATCTGTATAGATAAATCGTTTTGTAGAAGTTATAAAATTAACACTAGATAACAGGCTGGTGCAAACACTGGAAGTATAACAAAAGCTGTCTTAAACATCATGCAGGTCAGCTCATAAAAGGGGATCCACTGATGATAAGTTTCATTTTAAAAGCATCCTCATTGAGTACTTACACAACCTTATTCTTCTGTCTTCTATTTCCTGTTTAATGCTTCACATTGTATCATCATGTCAAATGTCACTATCATATCAGTATACACTTATAGTTTCAGAGAAAACTAGTTAACAAAACAAGTTTTAAATGGTTTTACGATGAGAAAAACACTGACATGAAAGACGAGGAATGATATGTTGTGCACTTTAAAGACAAAGAATAATTTTTAGGAGAGGGGTTAAAATTTAAATGGTACTATGTTCAGGAAGATTAAGTTTGGTTTTACTGTTTGTAATACATACCGTTTTTATTTACTTACCATTTCAGTATTAAGATTAGCTAGTTGTTGATTTTTTATATTTTCTGCCCAGGTTTTGCAGTTCCATACTTTGTCTTTAAAATATAGCAAATGATTTAAAATTTAAGCCAGAACAAAATTTTTGCAAATAATTTAAAATTTAAGCCAGAAAAAATTTTTAGCAAATAATTTAAAATTTAAGCCAGAAAAAAAATTTGGCAAATAATTTAAAATTTAAGCCAGAAAAAAATTTAAAGTAAAAAATTTTGAATTTTTGACAAATATATACTGAAACTGTTGTCACAGTGAGCTAGCACCTTAAAGTTGCCCTGAGTGCAAGCAGATACATAGCAAACATATACTAAAATACACAGTCAGTCATAGTAACATCTAGATAGCCTTAGTTGATGTTGCTGCATCAACATCACAGTACAAAGATTAAAATTACTTGATACAAGCCTATGGCTTACAGAAAAAGTCTAGTAAAGTTTAAATATTATCACTTGCCAGCTTTTGTACTGTGTTATTTTATGACGTTATTGACTGACTGTAAAATTCATTATGTCAATTTTGCAAAATGTCAATCCCAGGATGCACCATTTTAGCTGAAGTCACAGAACAGTAATAGATTTGATAAGAACAGCCAGGACAAAATTTGTTCTCTGATGTCAGATTCTTTATAAAATTTTTCTATACAGGTATATCAATTTACAACAAATAAATGAATAAATAAATAAATAAATAATAAATAAATAAATAAATAAATAATGAATAATAAATAATAAATAAATAAAGAATATTGAATTATAAATAATAAATAAATAAATATTGAATTATAAATAAATAAATAAATAAATAAATAAATAAATAAATAATAAATATAAATAATGTTCCAGATGGTTTAAATGTATAGATGTTACTAGTACTATCTACATGTACATGTTAAGTATCGATTATGCACTGGAATTACTTCTATATTTTGGAATGTCACAATTAATATGATATAGACTGAGTGCTGCATCACTGAACTCATTTATCATATCACTGACCACTGTAAAATTTAGAGGATTATATAAGACTTAAGTGATGTATAACTAGCCAGTATGATCAGCTTTGATACATCTGACCATTGTTATTACATGGCTGCATTACTGGATAATGTGGTCCGGTGTGGTATCACTGACCGCTGTGTAATAACATAATTAAGGCAGGCATACTGTTTTACTGGACAATCTGGACAGTTAGGATATGACTGTCCACTATCAATACATAATAAGGGGTGATTACTGTAAAACTGGACAATGTGGTCAGTTGTGATATTGCTGACCACAGTGTAATTGCATGATAAGGACAGATTACTGTTTTAATGGACATTTGGTAAGTTATGATATGGCTGACCACAGTATACTTACATGGTAAGGACTGATTGCTGTTAAAGTGGACAATGTGGTCAGTTGTGTTATCAGTGTATCTATATCACCATTCATAGCCCCTCCATTAAGCTACAAAAAAAAAACCAAAAAACAAAATGATAATAATGACAAAAGTAAATAAACTTCAAGACTGAACAATTTTTACAGTTTTATTATTAACAATTATTTTGTATTTCAGTTTTGCTTCAGTCCATATCATATGCCTGTGGGTCCATAAACTGAAATATAGCTCCATGGAATATTTGTAATATTATACTGAATGAATATCATCTTAAAATAGATACCAGCATTTTTTTAAAACTAATTCCTTTAAGACAAGGATTGTTTACATATTACAGTTGCCGTTCTTGATTGCAACTTGGAATTTGTGTTAATCCACTGATTAAACTATTCAGGTTAAGATGTACATGTACTTTTACCTAGTGATGTAAGCAAACATAACACCGACCTGAGTCTCCGGTGTGTATTGAAAAGTATCGCCTGGAGTAAAATCAACACATTTATTAGAAAACCATATAATATTATCAATCACATCAAAAACATACAGTGAATGGCAGCCCTCACTTTCATTTTGCAACCAAACAATGAATGAGAAAACTCTTGGCAAAACACATTGTCTAATATACTCTATACTGTTATTGTTAACAATCCCAAGTATATTGTCCAGTACACTTTATCACCTGTTCACAGTGACAATCTATTTTAAAGGATTTTTATTTGACATTTGTGGTTCGTACCCACTACCTCCCACTTATTGAGCGAGCAATTTTTCTTTATTGTGATTTCTATAAACTCAAACCAGATAGTTATTACTGTATATGGTATATAAAGTAACTGTTTAGAATTGCAACTAAAATAATTAAACCTTCTTAAGTATCATAGGGTTTTACTTTGTAAACAATGACAACTTTTTTCATCATATTCAAACCCTTAGAAGGAACCGTTGTGGCCTAGTGGTTATAGCATAAGCCTGTAAACTTAAGGCACTTAATTGTTGTGGGTTAGATCATGGTAGACTTCAAGCAAGAAAGATTTTTCCATGTCATAGGCTTTTACTGGTTGGAATGGACTGGGTGTTCTACGATATTTATCTATGACATTTCAGGCAAGGGTACCAGTACTCTAAATGTTGCCATCAGTGGGTACTAGTACAATGCAGATCAGAAACACTTGCACACTCATGCAACACATGAACTTGTGCTTAAATTATTCCATGTGGTTATTAAAATTGTATCATCATGAATAGCTGAAATATTGTTGATGTGACATAAAACCACATTCAACCAACCAATGTCTTAAATTAGGAAGTGGTACACATGTAGCAACCGATTTTAATCTTGACAATATGGTGCTTTTGTTTAATCACGGTAGACTACCAGATGTGACTATTACTATGCAAGTTATTGCTCTTGTTGGCATTGACTAGTGCACAAACAACACATTTTTTTAACTACTAGCCCAGAGACAGCAATTGATGAAGTTGCTGCCAAACTAGTCAATTAATCCCAATACCAATTCAGTCAGCAGTGGTGTGAACATGTGAGAGATTGTAACATGTGCATGTACCAAACAAGATTCAAAACAAACCCAAACCGCTGGACCTAGACCCAGTTGTTCAAAGCTTCATTAGTGTAATAACTGATTAATTAATACAAATTCAAAACATCTGTAACAGGAAGGAAAAAAAATGTAGGTCGGACTGGGAATTGAACTTGGGACCTCCCACACTAAAGGCAATTCGAGTGTTCTACCAACTCAGCTACCCAGATTGCTACACACTCATAAAAATCAACTTATTATTATCAAATCTTTGTACCTTTTTGATAATGTGCTTTAGTTTGATAAAATTCTATTTATTTTCCACATTTTTAACAATAATTAAAAAAAATATTATAAATTATGTACTATCATTATTGACTAATCAATTGATTAAACCAACCATGCTTAAAAAAACTGCCCCTTGGAGTCAAAAACATTACCAGTTTAAACATACAAAACAAATTCATTATCTGCTAAAAATTTTAAAAAAGGGACAAAATCCTAATTTTTTTCTCATACTTACCTGATCATAAAAAGCATTAAAATCAATATCTACAGCAGTTTTTAAATCTTCTAAATTTGTTAAAAGGTCGTCTGTTAGTATACTGACTGTTGATAGGTCGATATTGATATCATTGGTTTTAGAATCTATATCCAGATTCTGGAAAAAATAGAACAAGATTAGTGTTCAAATAATATATAAAAAACTTTATGTCTAGGGTCAGTGGAGTGCATTCAGGCGTTCAAAATTATATTCCACAATAAAAGCTTCAGGACTTTCTGCCTTTATTTTTGGTAGGTCCCAAATTAAGACTGGAAAGTACAATATCAGCACTGGTAGGTCCATGTGCATCCAAAATTGGATAACTCATGTTGATCAACTTTTTTTATTCTTGATCAAACGAATATATCATATACAACTTACAAACACTCAAGTGATACTGTTGTCAAAGCAGCTATGAATATATTTTCATTCCTAGAAACAACCAGACATCAACAACTTGCAAGAAATTAAGTGATTTTGAGACATTTTTTAATACACAAAGGAAGAGTACTATATAAATGTTTTAACACACAAAGGAAGTTTATTCCAAAAATTGTCTGATAAAAAACCTGGCAGGTCCATTGGACTTTTACAGTAAAAATTCCTAGGGTCCCAGAGAAAAATCAAAAAGGTCCCGCATCTCGGACCTGGGGAATTTTGAACCCCTGACATTAATGGTGTATTATGCCATAGACATGACCATTTTTATTTATTAAGTGAGAAGTCAGTTTAGGGATAATGGAGTGTCCCAAAACTTTTAATTGAAAATTTTTTTTTACATCAGGGTAAGTCCGAAAGGGCTACCAGCCTAGCGGGAAAGAGAAGTTCAGATCTATAAGGTGGTTTTAGAACAGTTTGCCACTCAGAGCATTTATATTGGCAATTCACAAAGGCATTTAGCTATAGATATGTGAAGCACACCTATGATTTGACAGCCACACTCATTATTTGACAGTCAAATCCATGATATGACAGCCATACTTATGACATGGTCACACTTATGAATCATGACAGTCACACTCATGATGTGACAGCCACACTTATGAATCATGCCAGCCATACTCATAATATGCCAGCCAAAATCATGAAATGCCAGTCACACTCATGATATGATAGCCACACCCATGATATGAAAGCCATACATAATATGAAAGGCACACAATATATGGCAGCCATACTCATGATATGACAGTCACACTTATGAATCATGACAGCCACAATCATGATATGATAGCCACACCCATGAAATGAAAACCACACATAATATGAAGGCACACATTATATGGCAGCCATACTCATGATATGACTGTCACACTTATGAATCGTGACAGCCACAATCATGACATGATAGCCACATCCATGATATGAAAGCCACACTTAATATGAAATCCACACATAATCTGAAAGCCATACTAGTCTTATGATATGACAGTCACACTTATGAATCACGACAGCCACAATCATAAAATGACAGCAACAATCATGATATGACAACTACATTCATGATTTGACAGCCATTTATGGTATGACAGCCATACTCATGATATAAAAGCCACACTCATACAACAGCAACACTTATATGATAGCCACACTTATGATATGATAGCCACATTCATGATATGACAGCCACACTCATGATTTGAAAAAATTAATCTCATTTTGTCTTTTTCATAGCCAAACTATCAGTAAAATGCAAATGACCAAAGGTAGGTTCATAGATTTGGGCACAAAGTCGAGGAAAATATGTGATTTTTTTCTCAATTTTGGAAGTTTAAATATACAAACATACTGATTTAAAATCTGTAAGGGAAGTCATATTTATCTGGGAATCGAACTTCAAAGCTTCAAAAGACCCTTTATCAGCTTCACAAGACCTGCAAATAAAAACTACTTTCATTAAATATGATACAAATCATCATTTCCACAAGTAAAGGTGAACAAGATTTCAAAAGAAAAAATAGAATCTAAAACTTTTTATGTTATCAGATAGGTAAATCTCAACTCAAATTATAAAATAATTGACAGAGAGTGATAGAAATTCACCAAAATCTATAAAATAATTTTAATAAGTGAAACTGGTTGCATTTAATTCTGTAAATTGTAATTTTTACAAGGGAAAGTTTTGCCACTAAACAATCACAAAATTTCATACTGGGTGTTATTTTAGCAAATTTATTATTATTACTTTAATAATTTTGCAATTTTTTTAATCATTTTAAGAGCTAGAGAGACAAAAACCTAAAAATAAACAAAATAAACAGTGAATTATAGAGAAGAGTGAAATGCAGAAATGATGCTATACAATCCAGTCAAGATTGTTTCAGTTTATGTAGAGGACATGTTCTGGGATTGAGAGGAATACTAGCCTTTCTGGAGAAAGCAATCAACCTATGGCAAGTTAATTGATGATTTATCTGGCACTAAGATCTGCCTGATTTAGAAAAAAGCCTGATTAGTAAGAGGCATTAGGCCACTGTTGTTTTTACTTTTGGAGTTTTAGACAAATTAATCCCATTTTACAGATTTAACATTGTATATTATATGGTCTGGGTCTTGAACATATGCAAACCACTACGGTAGGTCAGTTGGTTGAGTGCTGGCTTTGTATGTGGGTGGTCGAGGGTTTGAACCCTGGCCGGACCTGACTGAGACTTAATGATTTGTAGTGACTGTTCTTTTGTAAAGCACTAGTACATTTAGAAATGAAAATCACAGGGTCCTTTGGATGAGACCTTAGAAACCGATGCCCTATGTAATGGCAGGCATGGCACATTAAAGAACCCTCCCTGCACATTGCCCTAAGCATACTGCAAAGGTCAAAATTTCTGCCACCTATAGCTGGTGATGTCTTGATAAGTGAAATATTCTTGACTGGGATGGAAAACCCAATGAAACCTTGAACTCATGCATTAAATGACTGATTTAGAGTTTGGTTGCATTAAGTATTGATATTTTATGCCAGGTCAAGATTCTTTTACTGATAATGAGGCAGTCAGTTTTGGGATGACGGAGAAAACTTCATGCAAAGAGAAAACCACCAACTTTCAGTAAGAATACTGAAAAACTTTAAAACACTAGGATCTAACTGATTGTGATTTGATCCTAGGTGGCAAGAGGCGCTGTACTCAATATGTGTGCGCTTAAGCCCACTCAGACCACCCAGCCCCTAACTGGCTGATTGGTATATACCAGGTAGTCACATCATATGTACAATAAGAAAATTCATTAACGAATACTTGAATTTTTAGAAACTATATGCAAGAAAAATCATCTGTAGACTTTTTGGTACAGGAAGACAAGACAGGCATATCTTACACTATTCTTTTTATGGATCTTCTATTCAAAAGTGTAAAAAAAAAAAATAAGTAATGCCCATGATACAGACAAAATGAAGATTTTGCTAAGTCTTCCTTTTGTAATCCCCCCCCCCCCTAATTGAATTCTATGTGATAAAAAATAATTCCCAGAAATCTTAAAAATCATGGCTAGATTTTGTCGTTTTAAACCTATTTTAGTCAAATTTAATATTTTAGTAGAAGGTACTAACAGAAAGTCTTTCCTAAATTTTATATAAAAGGTCATATCATTTGAAAGTATCATAAACTGAAGACAATATTGACTAGCAACCATATCAATGCTATATAGAGATGGAATCAGACTTCCTGTTTTGATGAGTAAACAAGTGTATATTTCTTACTGTAGAAGTCCTGATAGGGTCAGATTAGCACTGCTATTCTGTAATAACATATTTCCTAGTAATGATCCACCACTGGTGTTCCCATTCATAACCCCATACATAGTAGTATCTAAAAGCTGAAAAATAAAACATATACAGAAATAGTGTTTCAGACCTCAGTCAAAGATTCTTACACTTATAACAAGGTGGTCAGTTCTAGGATGGTGGAGGAAACTGGAGTGTCCAGAGAAAACCACTGATATGCTGGCAACTGAACTGACAAACTCTCTCACAGCTAGAATCTGCCAGAATGAGATTTAAACCTAGCTCGTAAAAGGCACTCAAATACACAGAAATATTCTGATTTATAAGATTTACAATCCAAGTGCCATGTTTTTTTTTATTCTTAGAAATATTAGACCTGTCTTGAGTGATTGATAGACTGACTGGTGTTTTACATTCTTCACTTACATTGAGATATCACCAGCTGTAAATAAAGTTAAAATAAAATCAAACCAATGTGATGAGCTAACAAAATAGACAGTGTGAGTTCTTTTTCATGCAAAATCATCTATAGCATTTTCTTTTATAATTTTGAAAAATTGAGAAAAACATCATCAGCTAAAAAACTAATTTCCTTGTATCAATGTTATTGTGAACTGAACTTTGACTTCAAACTGCTGATTTCCGATTTTCAGACTTTAAGGGGACTGAACTTTGACCTCTCACTACTTATGTCCTCTTACAAGCCTTTGAGTTTATGATAAAATGTTACAAAAAAAGGATTAAAATCAGATTCCAGGCAACAGTGTGTGTGTGTGTGTGTGTGTGTGTGTGTGTTTATGTGTGGTGTGTGTGTGTGTGTGTGTGTTATACATACATTACTAAATTGTGTGGCATATGGTGTAGCAGTTAAAGGCTCACAAAGAAATCGTCTGAGTGGTGCTCCAAGCATAAACAGAACTACTGTCAACAACATAAGCAATGATGAAATCAAAAAAACTAAACACACAGACCTAAAACAAAACAATAAAATTATACATTTAATAAAATAGCAACATAAGTACTAAGGAGAGTTGAGTTGAGTTATGGTGTTTAACATTCCAGTCAAGAATATATATAGAACGTCACCAGCCATAGATTGAAAGTGCAGAAATTTGCCTGTATATTGTGCTGATGGCATTATACAGCAGGGTTCTTTATTGTGCCATGCCTACTGTGACATGGGACCTCATTTATTGTAAGTTCCCATCCGAAAGAACCGTGACTTTCATTTAGTAATGCTGGGTTCTTGGCGAAAGAACAGTCACTACCCACTTTCAAGTCTTTGGTCAGACCTGGTCAGGGTTCGAACCCACGATCTACCACTTCCAAAGCAAGCACTCTACCAACTGAAAGTAATTAGTAGAGATATTTATATAGAAGCAAAATCATTCTTGATTTGACCCTGATTTTATTATCATTATATTATTTTGGCAGCTGAAAATGAATGAAGTAAATATTGTCAATTGCAAATATTATAAACACTTATCTGGACACAAAAAAAAAAAATCTGATAATAAGATTTTATCATCTTGTTAATTAAGAAGTAAAATGGTAAGGTGCCGCTGATTTACTAGGTAAATTTTTTGCATCAGATAAATAAGAATGGAGTAAAGTAATGGCGAACCTATTTATGTCACTTGTGATAAAACTTAATTGACCAGTGTATGCAGTTGAAAAGTTAACAGACTAAATAGTTAAAACTAACATTGCAGGACAGCAGAGCATCTACCAAAAAAATTTGTTAATGATATAAATAAAAGAACATACACCATGTAGCAACGTCCACCGCAGGTTGAACAGCATCCTCTCTCAGTAGGTTTAACATCTCGATGTCCAATGATTGCACATAATGTTGCCAACAACATGGTTACAACCACTAACAGTATTAATCCTGACAGTGCTAGGCCTCCATAGTTTCTACAACACAATTTTACAATTATAATGACGTTATCAACACAATAACAACTTTTAACAGGCATTAACAACATAATAACAACTTTTAACAGACATTAACAACATAATAACAACTTTTAACAGATGTTAACAACACAATTACAACTTTTAACAGACGTTAACAACACAATAACAACTTTTAACAGAGGTTAACAACACAATAACAACTTTTAACAGACGTTAACATCACAATAACAACTTTTAACAGCATGCATCCAACAAATTCAAATAAAAACCAAATCAACCAGGCACACCAATCTCCCATCCATTTTCCTGGCACATGGTAAACCAGTCAATATACTCCTTATGCCCAGTGCCAGATGAGAAAACAGTTGCTCAAATTTTCAGTCTTATGTATGACCCTGTCAGGCTTTGATCCCGTAAACCTCCATTCTCAAGGTGAAACACTTCCACTGAGCAACCTAGACATTCACCTCTAAGTGTGTGTGTGTTGGGGGGAGGGGAACTAGGCCTTTATCATATACAGTTGCTGGTTGTCTAAGTGCATTTGTAGAAATCAGTGCCTCTCAATGTAAAGATTTAAATCCAGCACTTCCTAGTGTAAGACAGTTTGTCAGTTGCCTAAGAAAGGTTGGTGTTTTCTTAAGGTACTCCAGTTTTCTCCACCATTCAAGAACTTACTCTTGCAAAATAAATGAAAGAATCTTCAAATAAATGAAAGAATCTTTGACTGAGACATTATACACCATTCCTCTACTTCACTCTGTAAAATATATATACCTGAATTGATCGTACTGTGTATAAGTACTCATATCAACCATACCCTTGGCTTGGTCTACTAGACTGTCTTTTACACTCTAAAATAAAAAAAAAACATGTACTTTACAGGTAATTGATGTAACTGTTACATTTGTACATGGCAAAATGTTATATATCCACATGCATATGAAGGTAAACCATTCAGGTAAGTACAACAACTGTTCAACTATTTAAATACAGAGATGTACATGTATATGAATAGAAATAATAAGAGTGTCTTTTAGCATACTTGCCAATGTCCTTGTTCTTGCGGGATAGTCCCATTTTTAAAACCGAAAAAAGTCCTGATTTATTAAATGCATGTTGTTACTGAGCCGCTAGGTTTGTTGGCGATATTAACCATGCATAGATAGAACAATTTGGGGTCAAATTTGATTACATTACACATTATTAAGACATGTTCTGAGTCATTAAAATTACAAAAAAATAAAATAAATTGCATCATTATTTCAAAATTTTCCCAGGACCCCATCCAGTGGGAGGGGACACCCTTTCGACACCCCCAGCTTCTT
Source organism: Tegillarca granosa (assembly GCA_029721355.1). NCBI lineage: Eukaryota > Metazoa > Mollusca > Bivalvia > Arcoida > Arcidae > Tegillarca > Tegillarca granosa. The sequence continues at coordinate 26,711,466 of CM056605.1, forward strand.
GGCCACCAGGTTTGTTGGCAATATTAACCATGCATAGATGGAACAATGTGGGGTCAAATTTGATTACGTTAGGCATTATTAAGACATGGTCTGATTCATTAAAATCACAAAAAATAAAGGAAATTGCATCATTTTTTCAAAATTTTCCAAGACCCCATCCAGTGGGAGGGGGACGCCTTTCCCACACTCCCCCAGTTTGCTGGCCTTGCCAACTTGTATGCATCTTTGCTGTGTCTTGACTCCCCTATTTTTTTTTTCAAAAAAGTTTGCTAAGTATGTATTAAGTGACACTGTTGCTTTGTTCTCTGACAAGTTCAAAGAAAGGCAATTTGTTAATGCATTGTAGAATAGATTTTGTATAAAATCATCAGGATTTCAATATGTGTATGTGTGAACAGGGTGTGTGTGCATGCACACGTGTGTGTGTGTGTATGCATGCACACGTGTGTGTGTGTGTGTGTGTGTGAGAGAGAGAGAGAGAGAGAGAGAGAGAGAGAGAGAGAGAGAGAGAGAGAGAGAGAGAGAGAGAGAGAGAGAGAGTTAGAACACACTGACAGTAATTGTCAGACATACTTACTGACTGAAGACCCTCAACTAAAGTAACAAAGGAATCAGTCTTACTTGAAAAGTCTGATACAGTTGATTTAATACCTGTGAAAAAAAAATTTATCTTGTTTACCTAAAAAGTCACAGTACTAATGCACACCCAGGATGACTTTTTGTTAAGGTGCTAGCTCACCATGTCAGCATGCCACAGACAAACATACCACTATCACTATCTTGGCACCTGGTGAATTAGTTAATATTCTTCCCCCTTATGTTGAGCACCAAGCAAGGAAGTAGTATCTCAAATTTTGAATTTTATTTATGAACTGGCTGGGATTTGAACCCATGGCCTTCTGATATTGAGGTGGATGCTCTTCCACTAAGCCACCAAACTGATCAACTATAAAGTGGTATCAAGTAGTGGATATTTTTAAGTACTTTTATTGGTAAGTTACTAACTGTCCTAGTTATTTTTCAACCAGTGGTAACATGATTAAATTTATCATTTCTTAAGACTGTATAGGTTGAAAGGTAAAAAAATTCAATGTTATTTCTCAATGACACAAACTATGACCACTTGCATGCTGCATGGTGTGAACTGTTTGTGGCATCATCAAAGACAATGCATTGTACTGATATTGCTAAGAAAATATATAGGTACATGTATAAGAAAATAAATTTAAAAATAAAAATCTTAATATTATAATCAAATGAAATTTGTAAAAAAAATATTAAAAGGAAAATGAAAAAACACAACTGTCATTTGTTTAACCTGCTAGTGACTAATATAGCATGCTTCTAATGGGTGGTTTGGGTAACTTTGTCTAAGTCCAATAGAAAGCTAGTAAATACTTGGAAAGTCCCATGTTTAACTTTGTGTTTGGATGCACTATTTTTACCTTTCCTGTTACCATGGTTACATATCTTAAAGGGATTCATAGATGCTGGATTCAGACTTACTTTGTACAGTAGATGTTGTCTCATTTTGTACTCTCCAAGGTATGTCAATTAAATCTTTCTTTGCCTAAATGTGAAAAATTGAAAATAATTCAAAAAAAATAAATATAGGGTGTACATATGTCAAGAGTGCTAAGAGTGCTTATTTGATAATAAAGGGTCTGTTTATTCATCATGTCACCACATCCTCTTACATCACCAGCTTGAAATTAACAATTTCCTGGTAAACAAATTTTGATGTCAACAAATAGCACCATTTATTCTTTGATGTCAAGTTGCAGGAAAAGCTGCAATATCCCGGCACAAAATCAATGATATCACACGAGACTAAATCGCTCTTATTATATACATACTTCTATGGTCAATTCTGTAAAATTTGTACTGGACAGTGAAGCTGTTTTGTTAGCCTGAGACGATAAATCTGGAAACTGAAAATACAAAATTATTAACAGATTAATTACCTTCTTATTCCTTTGTGATTTGTCTTAAAGAAATTACCAGAAATGATTTTTTTTGTTGTACCAAAGTTTTTGAAGAAATAATATCTTGGATTAGTATGTGCAACTATGAATAACAGTACTTACATTTCATATACTGTAGCATTTATAACAGGTTTTTATCATAAATTATTGCTATTTGTCTAGCATGAAAACTGTATGTGATCCATTGAAGTCTCTGGCTCTAACACTAACACACAAATTGTGAGTTTTTTGTCTACATATGGCCCCAGGCCAACATGCAGACATTTTTAGAATTAAGTTGTGTGTCAGACGTGGTGAAAGAAAGATAAAGGGAAGAAGAGGGAGGGCCAAGGACCAAGAAAAGCACTAGGCAACAACCAGCCAGAGCATAAGAAAATCATGAGCTGTAGTGCATGCCAAGAGAGAATTTTGAGTAAAGAAATAGATGGGTGGGGTTATAAGAAGCCCGGTAGCCAATTTGGGGACTGTTATAGAAGTAGCCAAAAAGTCAGTTAAAGACTTAAATTTCCACAATGGAAATGAGGCCAGATACTTGGGAAAGATAAATACTTCCAGTTTCTCTTTAAAATAAAAAATAACTACAGATTATATAGAAAAGGTTCTATTTATCATAACTAATTTTCAGATTCTTAAAGACAGCCATGAGTCATGTCTTATGTCACTTGAAAAATATGAGGTATAGAGGTCATGCCGATCATGTTGTGAAAAATGTATCGAAAGATTTTGAAGGATTATTCAAATGTAGTAACAGTACTTACAGAATCAGTATCTATCTTAACGCTGTAAGAAGCTGTGTTTGGAAGAGTTAGTGCAGCACATGCAGCATTATTGTTCTGGCAGTCTGTGTTAGTCTGCGAGATGTAATCCGTTAACGATGTCATTGCTGAGCTAAAGTCGCCCACTGCTGTTTTACATTCATCTACTTGTGTATTTAATGCTGACATAGCATTAGATATATCTGTTATCTCTGAAATACAAAAAATCACAAAGAATGAGTTGGTTTAACATCGAAGTTGGAAGGATGGATTGATACACACCAGAAGCCTTAAAACAACCAATGTATGACACACAGCTGGAAGGATGGATTGATACACAAAGAAGCTTAGAACTAAATGCAGATGTTATAAGCTTGAACTGATCTTCAAAATGGTACCTGAAATTCGTGAATATCGTAACATTTAATGAAAATAAAAATAAAAATAAAAGATAAAAATTCAATCAGACTCATAACAATATGGTACTTACTGTCACCAAGACTTAAAACACTTGACATGGCTGCCTCGATGCCCGAATCATCCGTTATAGTGGTTCTAACTGGAATGCCAATGATATAACCAATACCTACAATGAAGTAGTAACATTAGTACATTACAGCAAAGTAAAACATATTAAAAAAGAACAAAAAAGTGAATCAGTACAACCTGTCAATGCCACATGTCTGAGCAGACTGTCTGTAGATGCAACAAATGTGCATATTACAGTCTGCTTGTAAATAACACATGTCTGTGTGAAAGGCTGCTTGTAAATGACATGTCTGTGTAGCAATCTGCCAGTATATGACACATGTTTATGTGACAGGCTGCCTATAGTTGACACTTGTATATGTAGCATTCTGCATGATGATGAGACATGTTCATGTGGCAGGATGCCAGTAGATGCTACATATGTCAGTGTTGTTATAGATGACACATATTCATGTGGCAGGAAGCCAGTGGATGCTACATATGTCAGTGTTGTTATAGATGACACATGTTCATATGGCAGGATGCCAGTAGATGACACATATGTCAGTGTTGTTATAGATGACACATGTTCATGTGGCACGATGCCAGTAGATGCTACATGTGTCAGTGTTGTTATAGATGACACAGGTTCATAATGGCAGGATGCCAGTAGATGACACATATGTCAGTGTTGTTATAGATGACACATTTTCATGTGGCAGGATGCCAGTAGATGACACATATGTCAATGTTGTTATAGATGGCACATGTTCATGTGGCAGGATGCCAGTAGATGACACATATGTCAGTGTTGTTATAGATGGCACATGTTGATGTGGCAGGATGTCAGTAGATGACACATGCCAGTATTGCATTGTTGTAGATGACACATGTTCATGTGGCAGGATGCCACTAGATGACACATATGTCTTTGTATATATAGTTGACACATAACATATGCCCATGCAGCAGGCTACCAGTAGATGATACAGATGTCTTTGTGACAGTCTGTATGTAGATGACACATAACATATGCCCATGCCCTTGTGACAGAAAAACAGACTCAAGAAATATAAGTGCTTTTATTGCTGATGTAATGGTTGACATTTTAACACAGATATTCATGACAGATTTTGCTTTAAGTATTTGACAATAGAAACTGCCATTGTTTAAAGCTCAATAAAATTAAGCCATAAAACCTTGGCTGATCTTCATAAAAGTGTAATGGAGAATTTTTGAATGAGCAAAGTTTAACTTACTGTCCAAATCTCTGTTAATGACATCTTGTGTAAAATTAAAATTGGTCTTGCCTATTTGTTTTACTTGCTGAAATTAAAAAAAAAAAAATTTAAAAAAAATTAATTAATTTAAAAACAAACAAATAATTAAACAAACAAACAAACAAAACAAACAAACAAACAAACAAACAAAAAAAAAAAAAAAATAAATAAATAAATAAATAAATAAATAAAATAAATAATAATAATAATAACAAAAATTAAATAAATAAATAAATTATATGAATGTAAAGATACAACATGTATCTAAAGATGAGCAAAAACATACTGACCTTGAGGTAATATGTTCAAACTTGGGTTTCCCAATGTAAAGCAAGATAACAAACTGCGCAGAGTTTGGGGGCATGACACACAGTATAAAATAATGTCCTGGCCTCCATGGATGAGTGGTTAAGCATGCACTTATGGATCACAGTTTGAGAAAAATTGTCAGTTCACTTGCACTGGTTTTCTTTAGGCACTCCAGTTTCCTCTATCAACCCAGATGAAAACATCATTACTCTACTCCACACCAGAAATTATATTGTTTTGCAGGAAAATGGCCACGTTAATGATTCAGATAAACAATAAAAATGCAGAAGAACACCATTAACAAGTCATTAGTGAATTCAAAGGAAGGGGGGTTGAAGAGGGGACAACCCCCCACACCCTTGAAAAATTCAAACGAGAGAAAAAGAGAGAAAAGTGTGCACAAAAGGTCCCAGGAAAATATTAAAAATTTAGTTATCACTGAAACCTTTGTCCCCTGGACACCCAACAGGGTTCTGCCCTGGACCTGCTGAAGGGCTTTTAGCAGCCCCAAGATCCTTTGGTGTTGATAGCTTGAGCCTTTGATGTTCGCAATATCTCATGATAAAATCCTCAAACCCCCTTTCATGAAATTCTGGATCCACCCCTGCAAGTCTTAATAATTTAATATAATATAGCACTTACTGCATACATGTTGTCCACAAATGTCTCCATGTCATCTAGATTATTGCTGAAGCTAGAATTAAACTTGGTCACTGCCAGGGAAATGTTAGAATTTGTCATATACATACATGCCATACCCAGACTAAAAAAAGAAAGAAAGATCTTAGCATTTAAAATAAAGATACATTACAAAATGCTTCTTGTATGGACAAAATTTTTGCAGAAGAAAAGACTTAATAGGTCTCTGATTGCAAACTAGGTTTTGCTGCTGATTTTTTCTTGATAAATTTGGATCCTTGTCCGATAATCAGATGTAGATTATCAGTTTGATTGATTGATTGATTTAATGGGTTTAATGTCCAAGTAAAGAATATTTCACTATATCGAGACATCACAAGCTATAGGTAAAGTGCAAGACTATCAACTGGTTAGTCTTAGGATAGCAATCAACTTTTAAAATTAAAAAAAATTCGGATAGGACTATGAATAGAACTCATAATATATAAAGAACATAAGAAGATTGATTGTTTGTTTTAATGAGGTTTTACATCCCAGTCATGATTATTTCACTCATATTGAGACATCACCAGCTACAAGTGAAGTGCCAAAGATTTTGACCTAAATTGCAGTGTACTTAGGGCAATGTGCAAGGAGGGTTCTTTAACGTGCCACACCTGCTGTGACATGGGGCATCAGTTTGTAACTTCTCCTCCAAAAGACCCCATGACTTTCATTTCTAAATGCCAAGTGCTTGGCCAAAAAACAGTCTCTACAAATTTTCAAGTCTTGTTCAGACCCGGCCGGGGTTCCAACCTTTGACCTCCCACATACGAAGCGAGCACTTTACCTTCTGAGCTACCGTAGTGGTACACATAAGAAGAGAAAACTATTATAGACTTGGTTCAAATTGGTGAGAAGGTAGGTCATATGGTATCGGAAGTGTCAGGAATAATATTTGAAAGATCACAGGTTTGAGTTTAGGAAGTCAAGTTTGACCCCTGAGTATTTTTGGATTGAATATAGTAAATATTTACCATATAGTCATTATGAGAATCAGAAGTATGACTACAAAGGTTCTTCTTTTACAATTGTTTTCAGCATCTTCTTTCTTCTGCATCATATCACCACCACAGTTACCACAGCAACACCGACAGCAACAAAAACAGCAACCAATCAGAGGGAAGATAAAGATGAAGAAGAAACCAATCAGAAGAAAGATAACATATCCTCCAAACTCTCCAAATACCTGAAATAAAAAAAGAAAGAAATGGAAATGAATGAAAGATAAGTTTTTAGAAATAGGTGAAAAATGTGTTTAAATTTTCAATATAAGATAGTTTTACTTAAACAGAGACATTGTCAAGTATATATAAAATTGCAGAAAGAAGGACAAGATAAGATTAACCTTTTTGACTCAAAAAAGAAAATAATACAAATGTAATAATAATAATAAAATGAAAAACATTGAAATTAGATCAAAAAATAAATTTCATCTTTCAAGAATATATATAATAAATATCTAAAAGGCATTTTATTTAGTTTTTTATGTACATCAAAGATGGCCAATTTCACTGATTTTCAACATCATACTTGTGATGTCATTATGATTTCATTAATCAAGTACAATAAAAATCATGTGACTGTCATTCTAAAAGCAATAGTTTAAAACTTCAAATTGATTACTACTTTTTAATAAGGTTGGTTGTAATGTTGTTTACTGTCACACCAGCAATTTTCCGCAAATTGCGATGAATGTAAATCTGTTTATAGGTAAGGGTCATTCTAAAGATGAGTTCATGTATTACTGAGATATGTGATTTGGTTTCATGGTCTACTTGGTATTAGTGCACACGCAGGGCATCTATAACATGCTAGATCATGTAGTTAGTATATTGCAGAAAAGCAGTCACATGATCCTTACACCTGATAAACCAGTCCATATTCTGTCCACGTGATGCCAATTCATCATCATCTTTATCCAGTTTAAATCATCCAGGCCTTTGAATTTTCTTTTCACAAGATTGAGGCCTGGTTGTCAATTAAAGAAAGAAGTCCCTCCCCCTCCCCCATGTACTGAGAGTGAGGCCTGGTTGTCAATTAAAGAAAGAAGTCCCCCCCCTCCCTCCCCCCATGGTTCTGTTTCAGTGGGTCATCCCAGATCAGTTTTGGTCTACCCGAGCCCCAACAACCAGTGACATTCAGTGTATGCATCTTAGATACATGTATCTATCCTGTACTGTGCTCTACATGGCCAAACCATCTCAATCTGCTTGTCTGGATAATTTCTGAGATATCTTTGATGTTTAACTGAGAGAGAAGAGACCCTATGGGGACATCCTCTTCTGGCTTTACATGGCAGATCCATCCTATCATGGCTCTATCTCTACCTCTACCTCCAAGTCCCAGAGGCTGTCAATTTAAATAATATTTTGAGGGGCAAGCAGGATGCTTTGGATAAGAGATTAATTTATTCTGAAAAAATACTTACAACCAGACCGTTGTATTTAGTTGTAAGTTCTGTAATGAGTGAACCATCTAAATATTTTGCTATGGTACCTATAGATAAAAACAAAAATTAAGATAAAACTGTAATTTGATTCATTGAAGTTTCCACTACTCCTAAAGGATAATGTATAAACAGTAAATTTCCAAAGTTCTTCTTTTTAAGTAGAATACTTTTGACTAGGGGGTAAAAGACCATTTATCCACTTCACTTCACACCTTTTATTGTCTTAGTGTTCATGACAGATTCTAGTGCGAAAAAGTTGGTCAATATGCTTGCTCGAAATCAGTAGTTTTTCTCGAGTAATCTGTATTTTTCTACTGCTCGAGATCTCATCATTTCCGTATAAATGAAATATTCTTGACCAAAGTATAAAACATCATTGTAAAGCTTTTATTTTACAAACTAAGAATTGTCATTTTCATGTGATTCCATTACACTTTGGCAAATTTAAATAATATCTTAAAAAATATATGTTTTTTGGGAAATTATACTTAAATAGAAAATTTATAAATATTTAAAGGAGGAAAATAAATTTAAATAAAATGAAAACTTATAAAATTCAAAATATACACACACACACACATATATATATATATATATATATATATATATATATATATATATATATATATATATATATATATATTAAAAGAATCTATCATTACTTGTAGTGCCAGATAGAGAAATCTCAACCAGAGTTCTAATATATCTGGTCCAGAATGAGGTTTGCCGAGTTCTGGACCAGATATATTAGAACTCTGGTTGAGATTTCCCTATCTGACACCATAAGTAGTGATTGATTCTATTTCTTGCACCACAAAATATACAAGTTCTATTAACAAGAGGCCCATGGCCTTAACGCTCACCTGAAGATTTGTCCAATATTGTTTGCAAAGTGCAGTAGACAATATATTACGTACAGAAACTTTAAAAGTTTTCTCAAGTTAAGAACTCCCACAAAACTTAATCAGAAATATATCCACTCACATTTCATTCATAAGTAGCTTATATAATATGCATAAAGTAACTGTAGTGCAATGAATAATTTCCAAATCATTAATCAATTTCAGTATACTAATGCAGCTATGTCCTTGACCTTTCAACATATATGACCTTGAACCATATATGATTGTCATGTCAATACCTATAATATTCTAATATACATGCCTATGCATGAAATTAATAGCTTTCAAGATAATTAATAATTTAAGTATTCCTATGTTGATATGACCTTGACCTTTGAACATATAACCTTGAATCTAATATCAAAATGATCGTTGTCGTAATACCTACAATATTCTAATATACATGCCTATACAAAAACTTAATAGTTGTCGTAATACCTACAATATTCTAATATACATGCCTATACAAAAACTTAATAGTTTTCAAGATAATAAGCAATTTAAGTTTTCTTTTGCGGCTGGGACCTTGCCCTTTCACATATGACCTTGAATCATATATCATAATGATCGTTGTCGCAATACCTACAATATTCTAATATACATGTCTATACAAAAAATTAATATTTTCAAGATAATTAGCAATTTAAGTCTTTTTTGCAGCTGTGACCTTGACCTTTCAACATATGACCTTGACCCATGATTCAAAATGATCGTCATGTCAATACCTACAATATTCTAACATACATGCCTATACAAAAACTTAATAGTTTTCAAGATAATAAGCAATTTAAGTTTTCTTTTGTGGCTGGGACCTTGCCCTTTCACATATGACCTTGAATCATATATCAAAATGATCGTCATGTCAATACCTACAATATTCTATTATACATGCCTATACAAAAACTTAATAGTTTTCAAGATAATTAGCAATTTGAGTCATCTTCTGCAGCTGTGACCTTGACCTTTCAACATATGATCTTGACCCATATATCAAAATGATCGTCATGTCAATACCTACAATATTCTATTATACATGCCTATACAAAAACTTAATAGTTTTCAAGATAATTAGCAATTTAAGTCATCTTCTGCAGCTGTGACCTTGACCTTTCAACATATGACCTTGACGCATATATCAAAATGATCGTCATGTCAATACCTACAATATTCTAATATACATGCCTATACAAAAACAATAGTTTTCAAGATAATTAGCAATTTAAGTCTTCTTTTGTAGCTATGACCTTGACCTTTCAACATATGACCTTGAACCATATATCAAAATGATCGTTGTCAACTACCTACAATATTCTAATATACATGCCAATACAAAAACTTAATAGTTTTCAGGATAATTAGCAATTTAAGTCTTATTCTGCAGCTGTGACCTTGACCTTTCAACATATGACCTTGAACCATATATCAAAATGATCGTCATGTCAATATCTACAACATTCTAATATACATGCCTATACAAAAACTGTATAGTTTTCAAGATATAGTGACATATATATAATTTTTAGCAATTTTCCCACTCAGTGCCTTATAATTTCCCCATTTTGAGTCCCATGGCTACCATTTGTGCAAATCTGATAATAGATGACCTAAGGATGTTATAAATGAAATAACTAAGGTATATCTCTTGTAGATTCAGAGGAGAAGATTTTCAAAGTTTTCCACTCTTTCCCCCTTGTGGGGCCCCAAGGGGACATAACTCCTTCATTTGTGCAAATCTGAAAGGGCTTCACCCAGGCATGATGGTTACCAAGTTTCATTAAATTTGGCCCAGTGGTTTTGGAGGAGAAGATTAAAATGTAAAAAGTTAACGCACAACGAACGACGGATGATGCACGACAGACGACGGACGCCGAACCATCACAATAGCTCATCTGAGCTTTCAGCTCAGGTGAGCTAAAATTCAAAATTCAACATATGATGGAAGTGGCGTGTGAATACAAAAGACAGGAACAAGCGTGATGTCATAATATTCATATTAACATTACGTCATATAAAAATTACGGTACTTCATATAAAAATTAATGTAATATGAAATAAACTTGTTATTGATTAAGAAAAAAAGTTTTTAAAATTACATTTTAAATTTAAACTGTAGTATTACCTGTTCCATTTATTTGTTTGTGCGAAGATATTTGCCAGATTCTTGGGTTAAAGCGGTTCTCAAAGTATCGATACACCTCTGATTTCATTGATAAATCTTAGTGGGAAAAAGCGCGTGTAAGCTATCTTGTACAAGGGGGGGGGGGGGTGCAAGATTGAAATATCTTGCAGCGCTCTTTATATGGAAATTTCTATCTGGGGTGCAAGAAATATATATAAATACTTACTGGAAGGAAATCCTTTTGGAAATACTATATCGACGATGAAAAAATTGACAAAATTATACCACCATTCAACACCAGTCTCTGAATATGTATCGTTAGATGCTAAATAACTTGCTGTCGGTAGATCGGCAAATGAAACTTTACTATTAACATCTGCAGAATTTCCAACAGAATCTGTCAGAGTTTCAGATGTCAATTCTGGATCAGTTCCTCCACAAATATTAACAAATATTAACAGTAGAAAAATTTGAATAATTAAATCCATGTTTACTTTTTAAAAAATGAAATTTATAAAAAAATTCAATCAAAATTTTTCAAGTCATTTAAAAAAAAAAAAAATAAAACAAACATCACCCTCATTCATTATAACTTATCTTTTTTTTCTTGTTGAACCTAGCTTATGTCTTAAAATCCTTTTAAAAAATATTTTCTATCCAAATTATTTCATGGCAATATCTGACGCAAAATAAACAAATACTCATAAATAAAGAACACAGTTAAACAGTTAATTCTTTTAAGTTTCAAATGTCAAAATTAAAAAAATTATAAAATCATTTGATATTCAAATTTATTCTAATCTATACAAACTTAATCAAGATAAAACCATTTTAAAATTCTTACAATGTACCGTTAAACCACATGTCTCGGACAATGATACAATAAATTAATGAATGAGTACAAAGGATAATTAGTGTTCTGAATCGGAGATTATTAAAACCTGTGTGTGTAAATTTTTGTTTAAGATCTAGACCTAAAATTTTGTTACATTTAACTGTAACATTTAACAGATTTTAAATCATGAACAAAAGACCATATATATACACATGTATTAATTTAAAATTTTGCCATTATTTCCACATTTAAAATGTTTAATTCATAAATGTTTTGTTTTTAACAAAAGATCATGTTTTTTTTTTTTATTATTAAATTATTTTTTTAAATTTTTTTTGTCATTATTGATACATTTTATTTTTGTTTAAATCACAATTTTTTTTGTTTTGAATTAAAAAGTCTAAATATTAATTTAGATATTGAAATTTATTAATTACAATACTTTAAATAAGATTGAATCTTTATTAATAAATGATCACCATCCAAATATAGAAGTGTCCGCATATAATTACAAGTCATAATTATAAGTACATGTACCTGTAACATTTTCTACAGTTAACTTACGTTAACTAAAAAAAAAAAAAACGGAAAACAATTTAAACAACATATACAAAAATTAAATGCTATTTTATTAACTTCTATCATGAGGTGGATGAACAAATAGCCCAGAAATTTAGGCCGCTGACCCAAACTCGAGAACTTTTGGTTCAAGAAATAGACAGGGTGCATTTAATAACTTTAACAAGACTACATGTATAATTTTTCTCTGCCAATAAATGAATGGTATTTGTAGCAAATGATAAGTCAACCTTGTGACCAACTAGAGTTGAGTTGAGTTGAGTTGAGTTGAGTAATAATGGTGTTTTACACCCTAGTCAAGACTTTTTTGCTTATATTGAGCAGTCAGTTCCAGGGTGGTGGAAACCAGAGTACCTAGAGAAACCACTGACGATATTTGGTTAGGGAACAGACAAACTTTCTCAACTAGGATCTTCTAGAGTGAGTTTCCAACTGAGGCAGTGAGAGGCACTGTGATCTTAAGTGCAGGATTAGACCACTGGGTCAAGTTTAACGTGTTGTACTAGAGTATAATCCAGTCAGGAAAGAAATTGGATTGGATTAATGGTGATTTGCAATGATAAGCCTGTATATGGGTTCAGAGGTTGAATACATAGATTCCATTGGAGGATTCATGGGAGAGGGTTTTTCAGGGGTTGCAACCCCTTTTTACAAAAATACAAGAGAGAAAGAGTAAAAATGTGGGGAAAAATATTAAAATTCATTTTTAGCCAGGGGCCTTGCATCTGGACCCCAAAGAGGACTTTACACATTGGACATGCTGAGGGGCCTTTAGTGGCCCCAAGACCCATTGCTGCTGGGGGCTTAAAAGCCTTTGACGTTTACAATATCTCATAATGAAATTCTCATGCCCCCCCCCCCCCAAAATTTGGGAACTGCACTTTTCTATATAATCAACATATAATGTCTCTTTGTTTTATATTTTGACCTCTTTATGCTATCTATTCAGTTCAGTTTGTTAGGTTTTATTCAGCAGTCTTAAAAGACAGGTTTCACTATCTTTATAATGAAGTTTTAGATGCTTACTTTTTTTCAGTTTTGAAAAAAATTCAGTTATAATTCCTTATACAAAAAAGATGAAACTGTATACAAAATTTCATATTCATAAAGAGTATTTATGAATAATTTTCTATCAATGAAAGGGAGATAACTCACAGTATTTTCTACAATATATATATATTTTTTATTTCTCCAGTATGTGATGGTTTATGACATAAATGTCACACGATGACAGAAAAAGGGAGATAATCTAGCTGGCCCCAGATTTCACAATTATTTCTTAACAAAGATTTTTCAAAACTTAAATTTAACAAATTTTTACAACCTCTTTTTGAATTACAAATAAACGTCTGAAATAAAACTAAAAAAAAAAAATGTTATACTGGAAGCTGGAAGTGATCTTTAAAATGGCACCTTAAATTCCGGAATAACTAAAAATTAACCTAACAATCAAGATTTCAAATTTGACAGATTTAAGTTAAGGAAAATCTTAGTTCTTGGATGATTGTGAAACCAGGGCCTAAAGCTCTGTATTATATTTTTTAAACCTTTATGCTCAAATTGAGTAATATTTTGGGAAATGTAATGTTTCTACACCACTAAACTTGATCTCCATGCAAGGGCTGGTTAGTTATTTTTTAATGAACCAACATGTTAGTAATGAAATTTAAATCAAGATTTGCAATTTAAGCAGGAAATAAAAACAAAAATATATTGAAATTCACAAACAATTTATTCAAAAATAATTAAAAGTTTCTCATTGCCAGTGGTACAATTGGTACAATAAATTAGTTACAACTGTGTCCATTAATATCTAATTTTTAAATCAATTTTAATTTTATTTTTCAAAATAATTCAAAATGCTCTATGTACAAAATTAGACAAAAATTTGGTTCAAATACTCTTAGATGGATTGAGGAAAATAAAGCCTTTTCAAGAAGCATAAAGAAAAAAGATAAAGTCTGTTAATTTTTGAACAATTATTGTATTTTTTGTTCTCTCAGTTACGGCTATTACATGTTGAATTACTGTGAATCAGCTCTTATTAGTTTACTGTTAACCAAAATCATATAGCTTGATAGTGCTTACATTAACGCATTGAATTAGATGAGGTTAACAGTCGGTAATAAAAGCTGATTTACAGTATATTGTACAGTTGTTCTGGAGACGGTTAATATAAGCTTTCGCTTGTTCCTGAATCCAGTTTACAGTTTGTTTTGTTCCTTTTGTTTGTACATATAAAGTTATAAAATATTGTTTAAACTAAACTAAAAAAGATAAGAAAATTCAAACATGTGATATATATATGTATTAATAAAGATACATCTTGAAGGAAAAAAACTGCTACTATAGTTAAACTCACAATGGAACATTTTGTCAAATATAGAATAAATAAAGCAAATAGTGAAAACATGACTTGGAATGTCTTAAAATTTTAATATAATTAAAAAAAAAAAAAAAAAAAAAAAAAAACATTCATTTAACAATTAGTAAAACTTGCAATCACTTGGAATGTCTTAAAAAATAATTTGGGTATAATTTGTAATCACAAAACAATTGAGAAAAAAGAAAATAAATAAATAGAAAAAAAAAAAATTCAAAAAAAATTCACCCCACACATAAAATCTTTCAGTCATATCATTATACATATCAGTTGGATTTCAATGATCATAACATTTTTATGAATAAGGTTTCTAGAAAATGCTTCATTAAATACTTTTTATATACAGTATATTCTTCAAAAAAAAAAAAAAAAAAAAAAAAAAAAAAAAAAAAATGTAGCCGACACTCTTGTGAATGTTTAAAAAAACCAAAAACAAAACAAAACTAAAAACTAGCTTAAAAGAGTTGAGATTTTTAAAATTTATTTAAAGCTTATGATGGGTCAGAGTGGACTTTTATGCCCCAGTCAAATTTTATTTACAATGTGGCAGCCAATTTTGAAATAGTGGAGGAAACCTGAGTATCAACAGATCACCATCCAAACTGACAAACTTTTTCACTCTTGATCTGGCAATGCTAAATGCAGCAAGTCATTATGATTCTTAAACTAGCAATTTACACTATGCAGCCACTGGGGCCAAAAAAACCAGAAAGGGGAAACAACTATACAGTTATTACACAAGAGAATGAAACAGTACACTGATAGGGAGAATTTTACTAAAAGACGTAAGCAAGATAAAGTAAACTTTGGTTATAAAAAAAAAGATTTAAAAATAAATTCATGCATAATAAGATTGTTAAATGTACTTCAATCAGTTAAAATTTTTAATAACTTTTTATTGTACAATGAATTATGTTAATAATTAAATAAAAATGTTTTCATTGTTTCAAAAGGCAACATCACTACAAACTTCTCTAAGATTAAACATACGCTAGTAATAATGGTTACACTAGTAACCATGGTAACATTGGTAACCATTGAAAAACATTAACAATTTTAAACTGTGACATTGCTAAATAATTAAGTGAAAAAATACACATGAAAAACACAAAAAAAAACAAAATGTACATATATTTGACCAGATCAATTATGGAAGGCAAAATAATTAAGCACCTATCAGGCAAAAAGTGGCAATTGCAAAATATTATTTATGAAAAATGAATTTGTGACAATTAAAAAACAAATCAATGAAAATATGCATATTTCTCTTGGTTGAGTTGAGTTGAATAATGATGTTTTACATCCCAGTCAAAATGTTTTTCTCTTATATCCCAAAGGTCAGTTCTGGGATGGTGGAGGAAACTGGAGTACCAAACCTTTGGCAAATAAACTGACAAAACTTTCTCAGAGTTAGATCTGCCCCCTTTCTTTCACTTATTATGAGGGTGTTAGTTCAGATATGAATAATGGTGGAGAAAACCAAAGTAACCACAGAAAACCATAAATTTTTAACAAATGAGGTAATAAACTTTCTAAAACTTGATATGGCAGAGTTGGATAACAAAGCTGTTTGAGAGATATATGGCCACCTACGCCATGCACACAGCATAGGATTTTTAACTTGCTTTATTTTGGGAAAAAAAGTTCAATAGACAACATTAGACACCAAAATTTAAATCTTTTTGTTTTGAAGAAAAATTCTGGCACTATGGTTTTTTTCCCATATGCATACATAGTATGTGTCACCCATTTAAAATGGTAATGAATTATACTTATACCCAATAAATATTTTAATATATACAAGTTCTTTATCATGGAAGACCATATTTAAATTGCTGAAAGGAAGTAACATAAATATCAGACTAGTATGTTCATATTTTGATCAATGAAATATAGGGCACAGTTACCTAACTGCAATATACATATTTTGCAATAAACAATACAGACAATCTTCTATGGGGGTAAATTCTGCTATGCAAAAAATATGATAATGACCAATATGTAGTATTAATAGCACAATAAATTGACATGATTTTCCATTTTGGACGGTCACAATTGACAAATGGTTCAAGCACATATGTTGATATACATAGTATTTTTAAAACCCTAAGGGAGACAACTGCATGTAAGCTATAAACTAAATCAAAAATGGGTTTACTGGTTACATAATAAATGGAACTGAAAAGAAGAAATATTGAGTAAAAATTAAAACATATTATGCACTGCAAATTAAAATAACGTTTTTAAAAATAACCCATTAACACATGCAACTATGCTGGTGAAAGTGAAAAAAGCATTTAATGAAAAAATTATTGCAACAATCTAACTGATCACATTTATATAAAATTCCTCTTGCATACATGTAATATTGCAATTAAAAATATAATGGGGCATTAGAATTTTATTTTTCTAATTTGTCCAATAAATGAAATTCAAAATTAATCTGATGTTTATTGGTGAAGTAAAAAATAAGAATGATGTTTATTGGTGAAGTAAAAAATAGGAATGATGTTTATTGCTGAAGTAAAAAATAAGAATGATGTTTATTGGTGAAGTAAAAAATAAGAATGATGTTTATTGGTGAAGTAAAAAATAAGAATGATGATTATTGGTGAAGTAAAAAATAAGAATGTTGTTTATTGGTGAAGTAAAAATAAGAAAGGTGTTTAATGGTGAAGTAAAAATAAGAATGATGTTTATTGGTGAAGTTAAAATAAGAATGATGTTTATTGGTGAAGTTAAAATAAGAATGGTATATATTGGTGAAGTAAAAAATAAGAATGATGTTTATTGGTGAACATTACTTAGCACAAAAGTAACTGTTAATTTTGATTCATTTATAATGATACACTTATCTACATCATTCAAAATATATTATCATTTCAATGATCTTTGATCTTAAAGTAATCACACAAACAAACTGTTTGATTTTTTATCTTATAAATAAATCTGAATTCGGGAAAAATTTGGTAATGCAATTACAAATATATATATATACATTTATCATTAAACATATACCCATACAGAAAGAGATCATTTTTATTTCAATTTATCACAAACACGACTTAAAATAATAACACAACTATATCTTTAACAAGAATTGTATGCACACACACACACGCACACACACACACCTCATTTATACAAACAGCATACATTAGGAATGTTTAACTTAAATCTTAATGTTTCCAATAATAATTACCATTAATTTACTAATATTCATTTTTAAACATAGTTAGGAGGCACTCATAACGTTACTTCATTCTTCTCTCTATCATACCATACACTTCTTCATTCTGTCATTCCAAAGAAGTGTATAAGAAAGCTGATTGGACACTATTTATTGCTTCTGTTGTTCCCAGTAATGATCTGTTTTAAGTAGCAGCATTTGGTTGTCATTTGGTAAATATTATTTGCATTCTACCAGTTTTCTGTGTAAGCAGGTGCTTTCTCTGTTCCCAAGTCTGCATGTCCAACTTGATTTCTATAAAATGAAATGAAATGAATGAAACGAAACAAAACGAAACGAAACGAAACGAAACAAAAAAAAAAAAATAAAATATATAAATAAAAATATATAAAATAATATGTTTTTGTTTGTTTGTTTTTTTTTAAAATTTTCTAAATAATTAAGAAGATTTATACCAGACAGACACTTCAAAGGGACATAACTTCCAAGAAAATTAGCAAACAAGCTAGAAAAAACAATCTGACCTTTTTTAAAATCACTTTTAATTCTTTGCACTAAATTTCGTGACATTGTGATTCATAATTTCAGAAAAATTACTCTGGACAAGAATTGGAATCAGCAGAATTTGGAAGAATGAAGAGACAAATGTAATGAAAAAGGAAATGTATGGAAGATGAATGTAATAAACAAAGAAATGTATGGAAGATGAATGTAATAAACAAAGAAATGTATGGAAGATGAATGTAATAAACAAAGAACTGTATGGAAGATGAATGTGATAAACAAAGAAATGTATGGAAGATGAAGAAGCTTGAAAAGAGGGCTTTAAGCACCTTGATCTAATAGAATAAGATTGGATTAATATTGTTTTATGCCCCAGTCAATATTCTTTTATTAATATTGAGGCAGTCAGTTCTTGTATGAAATTTAGTAGATTATGATAAATTGATTAAATGGAGTTTTACATCCCAGTTTACAATATTTCACTTACATTGAGGTGTCACTAGGTGAAGTGGCAGAAATTTTTAACTTTGCAGTGCACTTAGAGATGTGCAGGGAGGGTTCCTTAGTTTTCCATGCCTGCGTGACAGGGGGCATCAGTGTTAAGGTCTCCTCCAAAGGACGCCTTGACTTTAATTTCTAAGTACAAAGTGCTTGATGAAATAAGTCACTACCTATTTTCAAGTCTTGATCAGGCCTGGCCAGGATTCCAACCCCAACTTCCCACATATGAAGCAAGCACTCTATTAACTGAGCTATCGTAGTGGTCTATAAAATTTGGTGGTTAAATTAAAAGTTAAAAGGGAGCAGTGTGACAAACTAAGCCTGTTTATTCATTTAGCTGGAAGAATGCTCAAATTCACCATACAGAGGAAGTCTCTGATTCAATTCTTGTTTTGGTGCATTTTTCCCCAGTTGTTTGTAATAGTTGAAATGCCATCATAGACCACTAGGGTAGCTCAGTTGGTAGAGTGCTTGCTTTGTATGTCGGAGATCAAGGTTTCTAACTCTGGCCAAGTCTAACCAAGTCTTGAAAATAGGTAGTGACAGTTCTTTTGCCAAGCACTCAGCATTTAGAAATGACAGTCATGGGGTCCTTCGGTTGTGACCTAAAAACCAAATGCCCCATGTCACAGCAGGCATGACAGGTTAAAGAACCCTTCCTGCACATTGCCCTAAGCATACTACAAAGGTAAAAAAAATTTGCCACTTCAACTATAGATGGTCTCAATATAAGTGAAATATTCTTGACTGGGACATAAAACCCCCATCAATTTAATCAATCAATCACTCAATCAAATTCCATTGCTTACATATGGATAATGTTGTAATGTTGTTTAATGTTGCATCAGCAATTTACAGCTATTTGAAACAATAGCAAGTCTACTAATCTTGAAGGATTATTCTAAGAACAAGTTTATGTATGCATGAAATGAACAAGTGTGTATTTTAGGCTGTTTAAAACATTTGTACTAGCAAACTCAGAATGTCTTTATTTTAAGGTGCTAGCTCATAGAATCAGTATGCCACAGACAAGCATACCACTCCCTCAGTTTCATTATTCTGGCACCTGGTAAACCAGTTGATACTCTGTTCTTATGCTGAGAGCATGGTGAGGAAGCAGTATTTTAAATTTTGAAGTACTGGGTATGACTAACCAGGGGTTTGAACCCATGGCCTCTTGCTCTCTTAGAAGTTTCTCTACCACCGAGTCCCCAAAACAGCCTTATATCTTATGGAATGTCATGCTGACCTTATAATTGGTCAGATATCATTATTACAACTTGTCCTTGTTATGCAATTAAGTCCCACTGACAAAAAAAAACTCCCAACATATGAACCATTTTCAAAGTTTCATAATTCCATGTTGCCATGGTTACTTAATTTGGCAGTGCCTACAGCCTAGTTCCAGTTTAAAATCTATGTCATTATCATATACTCACCCTCTGATATGAGACTTAGAGTTAGCCCTGAAATGAAATTGAAAACAAAATTAATTAAAAATAATATAAAAATAAACAATAAACATCATTTTAACAACTTATAATTATATAATCAGTTTTGTTAAAAAGTGCTTAGGTTGAAATAAATCAATATTGAGCCATTGCACACAAACAAATTATTAGACATATCTTTTGTAAAGATCATAGATTTTAAACTGCTATCCACTTTGCATATGCTTTGATTGTTGCTACTGATGCAATGTAAAGAACAAGTTATATATATATTTGGTTAAACTTGCAATCTGTATGATGAAAAAAGATTGAAATCAAATATGTAACATGTTAGAAAAATCAACCAATTGCATTGCAACTCATGTAAAATATAAACACTTCTTTTTTTTTTTATCAAATCACAAAAAAAAACACAACCATCAAACCTCACTGAATTAGAATTCTCCTGGTAACCATCCTTCTGCATGTGTAAATATTTTTTCATGATTTTCATTATCTTCCCCCCCCCTCCCTCCCCAAACGATTTATAGTTTTGAAAAAAAAAAAACTTCAGAAAGGTGGGATTGGCTGATAGATGAATGAAACTTCAAATCTAGTTTCTCCATCTGTCTTTTTACAGTTTTCTTTCTGTTTTAAAAGAAAAAAAAAGAAAGTCTATCTTTTAGGAAGACAAAAGTATGTAGCAGAAAATCCATGTCATATATAAAACTCTTCTTGATTTTTAATGCAAACAGGGTATTTTGTGTATTTATGTATAATCATAAACTTAACACCTTTTTTTAACTAAAGTTGTTTGCAATAAAATTTGCAATATTAAAGTTCATCCAACCAGTTTGGTTAAAGGAACCATGTAGGCAAAACATCAATATCATTTTTTCTACCATAAGAGCACGAAAATAACTCAATTTCAACAGGAAGTGAAAGCTGTCTATCCCCATTGCTATTCATGACATCATTAGGAAAACAGGTAACATTTCAATACTGAAATCAATGACTCTAATTGTACATTTTGTTTCTGTTGCCATGGTTACAAGTTAAACAGAACAGAATCAGTTTAACAGTCATCAGCTTAAACGTTTAAGTGAATATGATTTCTGTTGCCACATTTACAATTTAATCAATTTTTTAAACAGTCATCAGCTTAAAACAATGTTTAATTTAAGGTGAATTTGGTATCTGTTGCCATGGTTACAATTTCATCAATTTATTAAACAGTCATCAGCTTAAAACAATGTTAAAATTTGAATAACTTCCAATAAACTAAACAAATAAAAACCATCAAAAAATATAAAACTGAATTTAAAATTTAATTTATCACAACCAAACCTTATTAATTGTTCTTTTAATTTCTCCTTCTGAAAATCAAAATACCAGACTATTCTTGCATATATTGGGTATAAATATATATGTATAACATGTATTAATAATATCCAGATTTTTTTTTTCAAAAATAAAAAATTATTTATATTTCATTTAGCAATAAATTACTTGCAATATTTATCAGTAATAAAATATTGTGTTCTTAAAAAAAGATAGCACAAAAGTAAAATGTAGGTTGTGAAATTGACCTCGTTTAAAAGGGCTTTTATAAAAACATCAAAACAGAAAACACCATGTCATTATCATTTCAAATAGTTAAAAATAGCAATTTGAGTCTATCTACTGTTTTTTTTTCTCTTTTTCTTTCTTTCTTTCTTTCTTTTTTTTTTTTTTTTGAAATATATTGAAATCATGAACTATTTTACAAGGAAATTTCACAAATAAAATACTAGACCTTATAGAGAACCATCAGTTGTAGAAGATATTTTAAAAGCACTTCTGTGTCACATTGACCTTGAACTCAAAAACATATCGACCCAAATAGGAATATTAATCCCAGCTTAAGCAAGCTGACTTTATTGAAATATCCTTATGCAAAGTTATTTTGAAAATGTATGTAGCTGTTATATTTATCATCTAGAAACATCCAAGACCTTGTCCATCTGCCTTCACTCGGACTCCTGTCAACATTTGGTAATCTAACAACCAACTTTCTATAAAAACCTCTGGGATTTATCTTGTAATTAATGAACATCACACTCAAAAAAAGACCCAAGATTATTGTAAATGGAGAGAGACTCCAAGTCATGGAAATTAAGATTAACATCAACAAAGAGCTTACATTAGGTATGGCTTGGAAAGAGTTTCATGCTCATGAGAGAATTTAATGTATAGTCTTTAGGACATATTTTTATGATGAACTTTAACAGTCTATGTTAAATATTCATAATAAGCATACACAGGCCCATGAAGATTTTAAATATGTGCCTACATTGGCTCATGGAGATTTTAATAATGTGTCTACATAGGTTCATAGAAATTTTTAAATAATGTGCCTACAAAGGCTCATGGAGATTTTAAATATGTGCCTACACAGGCTAATGGAGATTTTAAATATGTGCCTATATAGGCTCATGGAGATTTTAAATATGTGCCTACACAGGCTAATGGAGATTTTAAATATGTGCCTATATAGGCTCATGGAGATTTTAAATATGTGCCTACAAAGGCTCATGGAGATTTTAAATATGTGCCTATATAGGCTCATGGAGATTTTAAATATGTGCCTACATAGGCTAATGGAGATTTTTAAGATATGTGCCTACACAGGCTAATGGAGATTTTAAATATGTGCCTACACAGGCTAATGGAGATTTTAAATATGTGCCTATATAGGCTCATGGAGATTTAAATGATATGCCCATATAGGCTCATGAAGATATGAAATATTAATGAAGTGCCTACATAGGCCTGTGGAGATTTTGATAATGTGCCTATATAGGCTCATGGTGATTTTAATGATATGCATATATAGGCTCATGAAGATATTAATCAAGTGCTTACATAGACTCATGGGTTTTAATGATTAACCTTTATAGGCTCAAAAAGTTTTCATGGGCCTGGAAGATTTTTATGATGAGCCTACACAAGCTTTGAACAGACTTTATACAACAACAAATACCATCTAATATATTTGAAATTAAATAATAATGAAAGTAAATTAACAATAAATAACTTGCACGAATTTAAGTTTAAAACTTGCATTGAATTTAAATTTAAAACTTGCATGAATTTAAATTTAAAACTTAAAAATAATTTGAATTAACACACACACAAAAAAATTGTCTCCTTACCCTTGGCCTAGACTGAAACATTAAGAAACAATGGCAAAAAGTCCATAAAATTTCTGGGATTTAAGCGTGTTAGATTATCTTTTGCAATAAGAAATGTAAACACCATAAAACTGATATATTTTTCAGGGTATTATTCCTAATAATAACATATTTCAGGAGATTTTTTTTCTTTTTTTTTTTTTTTAATTCATTTATTTTTCTTTTCTTTTCTTTTTTTTTTTTTGAAACTGACATTAGGAAAAATTATTCTTGAAAAGGCTAGTGACAAAAACAAAATTAATATGTTTACATAAAAAAATTAAATGAAAAGTTATTTAAAGACTATATTTAAAGGTACCAAAAATTGTGATATTATATAGATGATGGTAACAAAATATTATTAATAAATTAGCAAGTCATGAGAACAATGATCAATATCCAATTTTTGGTCAATAAACACTAAAATTATCATTTTCAAAAAAAAAAAAAAAAAAAAAATAAAAAAAAAAATAAATAAATAAATAAATAAATAAATAAATAATAATAATAATAAAATAATAAAATAAATAAACAAATAAATAAATAAATTAATTAAAAAAAAATTAATAAAAAAATAAAAAATTAATAATTAAAAACTAAATAAATAAAAAAAAAAATAAAATAAATAAGTCATCATTTTAACTGCACTTGAATGAATTAATAAGCAGGAAAACAAATGTTTCCACTTTAGTATTGGGAAGGTCCTGGGTTTGAGTACTGGTTTGGCTGCTTTCTCCCTTTCTTGTTATAGGTACACTGGCATACTTTATCAAAACTTACAGATTTACATAACATTTTAGCAAATACAATATAATCTTCTAATGAATTTATAAATTTAAGCAGCCTAGGTGGCTAAGATGTCTAAAAGGCATGCTTAGAAATCACAATGTCTTTCAGCGACCCAGTTCGAATACTATTTAAGCAGTTCCTAATGTGAGAAAGTTTGTCAATTCACTTGCTGAAAGTTGATGGTTTTCCATGTTGCCCTATGGTTTCCTGCACCATCTTGGAACTGCCTTGATATAAGTGAAAGAATCTTGATTGGGGTGTAAAACATCATTACTTAACTCAGCTCTATTTACAGAAAATAGAAGTTTAAATTTCTATAACACTAAGCTTGTACATATTCTGTCCTTTTCATTTATCAAAAAACTTGCTCTATCAAGGAGTAGAGTAGAGTGGAGTAATGGTGTTTTATGCCCCAGTCAAGATTCTTTCACTTATTTCAAGACAGTCAGTTCTGGGATGGTGGAGGAAACCAGAGTGCCCAGAGAAAACCACCGACCTTTGGCAAGCGAACTGACCAACTTTCTCACACTAGCATCTGTCCCGAGTGGGATTAGAACCCAGGCGGTGAGAGGCACTGTGATCCATAAGCTTGCGCTTTAGACCACTTGGCCATCGAGGCCCCCTATCAAGGGCCTGTCTTATTCTATAGCATGCTTTACACGAAGTGTCAGATTAAAAGCAATAGTGTAATATGAGCTTATCCACATATATTTAATTCGAGCAAATAACATATAGAAAAATCTTTACCATAGACGAAAAATGGCAATACTGTTGAAAAATTTTCAATGCTTTTAGAGAAAAATATGAAAAGTGAAAACAGTTTAGTTTCCTTGCCCTTAAAATTCAATATAAACAAATGGTAACTTAACAAACAATAAAATCTATAATTCTCACCCAAATACACGCCTATAATAATCAAAAGTAATATTAAAATAAATTTTTAATAATCAAAAGTAATATTAAAATAAATTTTTAATAATCAAAAGTAATATTAAAATAAATTTTTGATAATTAAAAGTAATATTAAAATAAATTTTTAATAATCAAAAGTAATTTTATAATTAATTTTTAATAATCAAAAGTTATTTTATAATTAATTTTTAATAATCAAAGTAATTTTATAATTAATTTTTAATAATTAAAGTTATTTTGTAATTAACTTGTAATCTAAAGTCCTATGTATGACCCGGCCAGGGTTCCCCACTTTTGAGGTGGAGGCTCTACCATTAAGCCACAAAGGCACCAGAGAGCAAATGAATTGACAAACTGGTCAATGAAAATGAATAAACATCATGTACTACCTAGCCACAATATGTTGTTGGTTATAAAAATACATATTCCTAAATAAGTTCTTTATAATTTCTAAACCACCTGAATAAATAAAAGCACTATGAAAATTTTACCACTTTTTACAATAATGTTCTCTGAAAGGGAACAATGATTTATAAATTAAATATGGAGAAAAAAAAAAAAAAAAAAACAACAACAACAACACCACTGATCAATTAATCTACCCCAGCAACAAGTGAATGAATGATAAAACAAAAAATACTAAAGTCTTATCAATCAGTACAGTGAAAAGTATATCTACTGAAATTTACAACTGTAAACATATTTATTTCCGTGCATATCAATTTTCATGGTATTATAAAATCAAACACAGGTAGTAAATTCTGTTGGGCCTAACTTACAAAATTCTTTGTTTGCTGTTTTCCGACCCATGCTATCCACATGTGGGCATGTAGGTAGGAAAATTTTTTTATTTTAATGTTTCAAAATTTAATCAATTACACTTTTTAAAAAGGTTAAATTGGTTTCATATTGTCTCCTTTAAAGCATGTTTTACAAATTTTTTGCTAACTTAGGTCTTCTTTTTTCCTCCTTGTGTATTCTATCACGGAGAACCCTACAGCAGAATTTCCTTACAATTAAACCCACAGGTCGTCTTGCTTTCTAGGGTTACTTTCGTTTAATACCATTTCTTATGTTGTATAAAAAGTAAAAAAAATTAAAAAAAAGAAATTGGAATGATGGCAATAAAATTTTTTGGGTAGGGGCATTTCAAGTGGGTCGGGCGGTCAATGGCAAACAAAGTTAATTTTATTTTAGGCCTTGGGTTTTTTTTCCAACAAACTATAACATATTTATTTACAGTATTTTAAAATCAAATTTCTCTTTGTATTAATTTTTGCATAATAGAAAGAACTGCTAAATAAGCGAAAATTAATAGAGCACAAAAATAAACGTTTACAGTATACTGGAATGACTCATACGATATATTTCCTAAAAATTGTACTGGCAACATTCTATCTATTCTTGCTTATTTGATACAATCACAATTTCTCAAATTAGGCCAAGGTATTAATGACTGATTCTGAAGCCATAAATTCAGGAGTTCATTCCCAGGTAAATAATTTTGACAATATGCAAGAAATATCCGGGAATCCCAGATCAATGGACAAGAATAGATACAAGACAAAAATTGGTACAATGTCAGAATTCAAAAAGTCTCGCAAGAAATCTTAACAAATGGTCACACAATTAAACATACAGTATTATCATTCAGTGATCAGTTGGAATTCTAATAAATTCTCGAATCTATCAGTAGATCAAGGTGTCTTTTGTTGCATATAGTAATTTCCATGTACAAGAGTTAAATAGAGTGTCATATGCTATATAATACCTCATAGCTATGTGTGGAATGGAATTAGGCAATAATAAGAAACAAGATAAATGTACTTGATTGTAGTACAGGAAATAATGAAAAATGTGAAGTTGTACTAAATATAGTCATTTATTGACTTATCACATAGAGATTGTTATAAGGCACAAGTTTATAGATATGATACAAGTAGCATGTGAAGAATGAAAATGAACAGACTGGCAGTATCTTACTGTGCTGTATTACAAGTCTTGAGTTTTGATTGTAATAATTTGTGTAGAGAGGTTATAATAATGATGTTTGTCAAATAGACTGATCAGATTAAAACATGCTCAACACTTACTTGATATGCAGTAAGTTTGCAAAGAGGCATTGTTACATGCTCAAGAATTGACAGGTATACCATAAGGTTATGTAGAGAGACATTGTTCATGCTCAAAACTTGACGGGTATACCATTAGGTTGTATAGAGAGACATTGTTCATGCTAAAGACCTGACTGGTATACCATAAGGTTATGTAGAGAGACATTGTTCACACTCAAGACTTGACTGGTATACCATTAGGTTGTGTAGAGAGACATTGTTCATGCTCAAGACTTGACTGGTATACCATAAGATTCTGTAGAGAGGCATTACATGCTCAAGACTTAACTGCTATACCATAAGGTTGTATAGAGAGGCCATGTTGCATGCTCAAGACTTGATTGGTATACCATAATGCTGTGTAGAGAGGCAACATTGCATGTTAACAACTTGACTAGTATACCATAAGATTGTACAGAAAGGCAGTGTTGCGTGCTCAAGACTTGACTGGTATACTAAAAGGTTGTTATAGAGAGGCCATGTTGCATGCTCAAGACTTGAATGGTATATCATAAGGTTGTGTAGAGAGGTTATGTTTGTGCTTAAGACTTAGTTGATATACCAAAAGTTTTCAGAGATGCAATCGATATGTAATAACTTACGATAGGTTATCATCGCCATCATTGTTTGAACCGACAGGTGACACCGTCATGGGTAAAGAAGTCATTGGCATTTCAGTATGGTGACTAGAATAATGGCATAACATATATCTCAATAACAATGAATGTCTCAAAAATATCTCAGTATAATTATTCTAAGACATGTACAGTGTAGCCATATTAATGGCATATCTCAATAACAATGATTGTCTCAAAAATATCTCAGTATAATTATTCTGATACATGGACAATATAATGGTAATTGTCTGAATCCAGTGTCAATGATTATCTCAATATTATGTAATGCTTTGTCATAGCACATAAGTTAATAAAGTTTGAGATCAACTGAACAAAATATGTGTTGTCTTTAAATGCATGGAAACTATTTTTTTTTTTTTACTTATAACGACTGTGACCTTCACCTTTGACCTGGTGACCATGCAATATTTGGCCACAAGGAAAAAAGTTGTCCAAGTATGAGATCAATCCGAGCAAGCATGTTTTTAAATTTAAATGCATGGGAACCAAATTGTTAACAGACAGCTGCCTGCCATCCAGGTTGTCTCGACAATACATTATACATGTATGTACTGTCAATATTGAAAAGTGAATAAAAACTTTTAAAAATAAAATTGTAAAACAAGTTTTGTTATTTTTAAATTCCGGGAAATTCAAAATTCAGCATGGATAGCCAAAATAACAAATTCAAATAAAATTTAAAACTGTAACCTAAGTAACATTTAACTTAATAGACAAGTGGTCAGGTATGATACATTAAAAATAAAATCTTGTAATCTTGTGCCATATAGAGCAAGGGTCAAGGGTAAAAAAATAGGAACTGTATATTTAGACCACCCTTGGAACCAACCTATGAAATATAGACAGGTGGTGGTCTTTATATTGAGGTTCTTTTAGTCAAAACATGAAAGAGGGTCTTTAAACATTGGTCTCATTAGACAGGTGGTATTTATATACAGTGGACAATGTACAGGGTTTTACTGTTATGATGTAATAAACTATGTATGCTCAAGTGTGACAAAGTTGGATAGAATGACAAATGGAAGATTAAATTTAAAAACAAAGGTGTAACTTCATATGATGACCACATGTGATACAAGTAAAATAATTTTATGTGTTATATAGCATGTGGACAATGTACAAGGTTTAGCTGTAGTAATGCTATGTGATATAAACCCGTAGTTTGGTATCTGCTTCTGTGGGCTAAGGCAGTGTTTTCTCCAGAGTGCGTTTCTTGCGTTTTTGACGCAATTTTTTTATGAATGGCGCAACTTGGTTTTGCTGTTGCGTTGTTTTTGACGCAACCATTTTTACAGATTGAAATCAGCTACTGTAAATTATAAAAGGTGTCCAGAATGTCAACGAAAGTACTGAGCATAAATTCTTTATTGATGTACCACATGACTATCGTACCATATTAAAGGAAGCTAATTGTTAATATAGGAACCTGTCTATATTCTGAATCTTTGAAATGTTTGTATTGAACGATTAATTTATATAGTCATTATAAGCACTTTTTGCATCAGGCATACAAGAAAAGTCGAAACGATCTCGTTTAACAACATTTTTAAACATTAAACGACTTGTGTCAAAGTCCTGCACGGAGCTCTGAACATGACCAGGCGGCATCGGGTAGTAACTTACTTGCCGACGACTCACAGTCAAATAAAAAAAACTTATGTAAATCTAGATCTTAATAAAAGTTGGTTAAACAAATATCCTTAAATGATTTATGAAAATAATAACATCATATGTAAAACAGGCATATCGGAAGGGGTGGATAATAATAATGAATGATAATGGTCTGTTGACTTGGGTTAATGGTAGACCATTCAGTAATTTCTGTTTCGGGATTCTGTTGCGATTTTATTGTTTCAAATATTATAGATATAAGTAGCATTTGAAATAAAACATTTAAACATAGACAGTCGGAGAGATTAATACAGATCCTCTAATTACAAACAAAATATTTCCTTATTGTAAAATATCGAAAAAATTAATTTTTATTCGAAAAATTTCATGACCCCTTCATTTTGAAAAATGACCCCCTCTTTTCATGTTAGGGGGTCATCAATGACCCCCTGTTTTAGTAAGCTGGAGAAAACACTGGCTAAGGTAATAGCTAATAATGGTGTAACAGGAAGCAGAAAAGGCAATCAAATCTGTGACCTCCCTCACTATAGGCGAGTGCTTTACCAGACAGCTACAGTCCTCCCGTTATTCTTGAGTTTCTCAAGGTTCTATGGGAAATCTCCCCTTATTCCCTCGGATGGACTTTATAAGACCAGAAATTGCTAGTCCATCACTTCTGAGGGCAACACTGGCCACCAAATTGTAACAGGAAGGAGATAACATGCAGGGTTGGACCGGGGATCCAACCCGGGAACTCCCGCACTATAGGCGAGTGCTTTACCAACTAAGCTACCCAGACCACTACAGTGGCAACATTGATTATCAAACCTTGATCAAGTAAATGTAACCAGGTCAATTTAACCAATACTAATTATTATAATCCATTATGTACTAAAAATATTGGTCTCTGTATAATTCCGTACAACCAATACATATTTCACTTTATGTAAGGTCCCTTCACATACTTACCATCACTACCTATATGAGATGAAAGCGAGTATTGTTTACTTATCTTTTCCCCTATATAAGTAACTCTGGTCACAAATCATCCTTGGTTCTAACCTTCACTAAGATGTGTATGACACTATATACTAAAGGCACCACTTTGAGTAAATCTTGGTAAGTTTGTATTCATGCTCACGTTTATTTATTATTTGGTACTGAAATGCATTTAAATCTGCCGTTAATTATCGGATATGCATTTCTGACCACAATTGTATTTTAAAGGCAATTTTTTAATTGCTTTAAGCTTATTTTATGATGGAATAAACAATAATAATGTCCCCATGACATCTTGGTCTTATTCTGGAACACTCGTGACAAAATAAATAAAGTTGTATGATATATGGCCTGAAGTTTACTACCACGGAATAAGATTAAATTGCAATTGGGAAATTTGGTGTATGATTTAAACCAGAAGCATGGCTGTGTGATTTAAACAAGTACATGTTGTATGTACAGCATCTTCTACTCTGGGTCACTGTAATTAATGAATAAATGTGATAACAGTTATAATCAAACGTGATGAAGTAAATATTTAGTCAGTATAGCTTATATATATGAGCAAAGTTGTGAAGTCTAATACCAAGGTATGAGACTGAGGAGTTGCATGTTGGCAATCAACAAGGATAGTGGATAAAAAGTTGCAAATCGAGACTCAACCAGGATAATGGATAAAAGTAGCAGTGCAAATAAATATTAATGGTTAAGAAATAGGATATATTCAGGTAATCGGGGTCACTGTCAATTAAGGTTTGCAAGGTGGCAATTAATGCATAGATAGGCTAGTTTTATTATTTTTTTTAACATGGTTAGGGTATTGGGAGCTCTTAAGATCGATAACGAGGGGTCTTTAGCTGCTAATAGAAGGAAGATACAGGGATGTGCAACAGGTGTTGTAATTTAGCAGACTTACCTAATCACATCAGGTAATGGAATCTTTTCTGGTGATACCTTACTGCTGTAAACATCATTGTTTTTATATAAATATAATTATTGAATTTACTTGTGGTTGTATAACCACATATGAATTTTCATCAGAAAATGTGTTTCGTTGGGGTGGGGTGGAGTGGAGGTGAGTGGTGTGACAATATTTTTATAATCAATTATAATCAATATTTAGAATTATATATGATACATGTATCGATACAAGCTGTAAAAATTCTATATATATCGTCACTTTGAATTCCAGAAATTTTCGTTATTGGTTTGACTTTTATACACAACAAAGTGATGACAAAGTGACCTGGCAACAACAACAGTCTGCTGCTGATAAAGTAATTAACAAAAATGTGCCTTCAAACCCTAGAAGTAAAACTCTTTGGACATTCTGCTTATAAAAAATGGACAGAGACCCTGATTAAATGTGATTTTTAAAAAATTACTTTGTAACAATTATGGATATGCATAGCTATTATGCATACAATTATGCATAACTACTTATGCATATACAGGCATTACTGATATATCATGAAACGCATATCGCAAGCATGCAGCATATCACGATATATATCGTATCATAGCATGTCTCTATCGTCCCAGTCCTAGGTGGAGTTTTACTTACAAGGATGAATTTGTAGTACCAGAAGAAAACCACCATCCTTTTGCAAGCAAACTGACAAATTTTCTCACACAAGGGTTTGCCAGAGTGGGATTCAATCTGAGGCGACGAGAAGCACTGTAATCTGTTAGTGTGTGCTTTAAAACCAATCAGTCATGGAGACACTAGAAAATATGTATTTGAGTAACAGTAACTGTGCTTCTGAAGAGGCACTATAAAACTTGAACATGTTATTTGTTTCGTTTTGTTTTTTTATTTGTTTTTATTATTGTTTTGTTTTTTTTTTTTTTTGTAGATTGACATTACAAATAAATCCCTGATTATGCAGTTGTTTACACAACTAGTTGTACAACTAATAAGTTCTGAAAATTTGCAAATGTTACTTGGAGATTCCAACTTATGTCAGAAATGTACTTTCATATTTAACACCGGCACTGAATCCTATTTTCATTTAGGTCCATTAAAAAACCTAAATGGATTCTCTGAATGCTTTTGCTTAATTATTAACTACTAGAACTCAATATTTGGTCAAAGTTGTTATTATCATTTATTTTTTATTTTTAAATCAGAAAATTCTTGATAACTCAGTGTAAAAAATTCACTGCAAAGAAGTGAAAACAAGAGCCATCAGAAGAAGAAGAAGAAGAAGCAAAAAGAAAAAAAAAAGAAGAAGAAGAAATTATGTAAATTTTTGACATCTCTTGTTCCATCAAAATAATAATTATTTAGAAGAAGAAGCAAAAAGAAAAAAAAAGAAATTACATAAATTTTTGACATCTCTTGTTCCATCAAAAATAATAATTATTAAGAAGAAGCAAAAGAAAAAAAAGAAATTACATAGACTTTTGACATCTCTTGTTCTATCAAAAATTATAATTATTTAGAAGAAGAAGCAAAAAGAAAAAAAGAAATTACATTAATAATTATTAAGAAGAAGCAAAGAAAAAAAAGAAATTACATAGACTTTTGACATCTCTGTTCTATCAAAAAATTATAATTATTTAGAAGAAGAAGCAAAAAGAAAAAAAGAAATTACAAAAAAAAATCAAAGATCCAACAATTAGGATTCAGAGACCCAATTCAATTCAATTCATCATTCACGTACATACTTTAACAACCAGCCAAATTCTAAAACTGATACTTACAAGTCCCCAGTATATTTCATTCTTCTGTAGTGTTTTGCTAACTTCACTGAAAATATTACACTTGGAACAAAGAAAAATATACACCAGCCCAAAGCAAACCAAAATCCGTTCTGAAATAAAATATTTTTTAAAATAAATGGTGGATGAATGCATGCTTATTTAACAATGAATTATAAACATGAATAGTCCTTGCAATTTTGAATCTACAACATATATTTTCAAAGTAGCTGCATGGTTAATAAAATTTACAAGTTGAAACTAGAACTATCTCTAAAACAGACTAATACACATGCTCCAAATCGTTGGTGGAGAAATTTGATCCTGGGTGATGTGTTCTTAGGATGCTTGTCATCTATATGCATAGTTTTAGAAAATGTGTATCAGACATATTAAATAAACTTCCAGATTATTGCAGGCACACTAGTTCTTCCTTTTTCCTTGACAACTGTAGCATGTGACCTAGTTGTGGCGCTGTAGGTTGTCTATAGTAAATGTAATAACGTGATTTACTGCCAGACTTCCTGGTCCTTGAGATCTTGCTGTAGAGGGCTTGATTATCAGCAAAAAAAGGCAAGGTTTGATCCTCAACCAGATGCACTTAGTTAAGTGATGAAGTGGATTTTTTTCAGTGTTCCCTTTCTCCTATTACATTGGAACCCAACAAAATAACCCATGGAAGGTTAGAGTGAGATTTCTAAGGTAAGAAATTTAAGTGAATTTCACTGAAATGAACAAACTACAGGTTTAAGATTCTAGAGAAGCCAAATATCACATCAGATTTTTTCTTTCATCATTGGTTTCAGAGAAGAAGATTTTTTAAAAGATTTTTGCACCCTAGGTTACCTTGACCTAGTTTTAGTTGCCATGGCAACACCATGAAACAAATCTGAATTGCACCGGCCAATACATGCTTCATGACCAAGTATCACTGAAATCTTTCCAGCAGTTTCAGAGGAGAAGTCGAAAATGTGTGTTAATGACACTATACATGCGCACTGCACCATGCCATAAGATCACATGACCTTTGGTCAGGCAAGCTAAAACTGAATGAGTTCCCACTTACCAAAGTATCAATAGTATATCTACATAAAGATGTGACAATTATTGAGTTGTAAAGATTCCAAACTGGTGTACATTTACCAATCTCATTGTCCAACTATAGAAAAAAAAAATATAT
Source organism: Tegillarca granosa (assembly GCA_029721355.1). Classification (NCBI taxonomy): domain Eukaryota; kingdom Metazoa; phylum Mollusca; class Bivalvia; order Arcoida; family Arcidae; genus Tegillarca; species Tegillarca granosa. Next base: position 26,745,994 of record CM056605.1, read on the forward strand.
ATATAATTAAATAAATAAATAAATATCAATGAATAAATAAATAAATTTTTTAAATTTTTTTTTTAAAAATCAATCAATAAAAGTAAATAAATTCGACATTTATACATGTATTTTTGGAGAAAATTTAAAGCAATTAATTATGCAATATGGGAATTTGTTTAGTTTATAGCAACAAAATGGCTTTTCACTAAGCGATGAAGACATTGATTATAAACAAATACCAAATTATTTAAATTTTCAGATGCATTTAAATGATTTTATTTCAAGTTGCCTGGCTTTTGAAAAAAAAAAAAGAAATTCAATATCTTGAAAATTTTGAATGTCCAGTACCTTGAAATCCCTCTCTCTCTCTCTCTCTCTTTCCATATAATTTCATATTTTGTTCACTTACCGCACTCAGGGTATCATTTACATAAGAATCTACCACACCAAACAGTCTGTTAGCATATGCAGAAGCTTCCTAAATACAGAAGGATACAAAATACAAATTAAGTACTTTCCATTTATACACAAACAGCAAAAATTAAGATCTAGTCTAAATGTCTTTATGAGAAACGGGTACTCTAACCAGGTTATAATCCCGCTTGGGCAGACTCTTGCCTGCTTGAAGGTTGATGGTTTTCTTCAGATACTCTGGTTTCTTCCACCATTCCAGAACTGACTGCCTCAATTAAGTAAAAGAATCTTGAATGGGGCAAAAAACAATATTGGTGCAATTGAATTTTTCTGAGAAACATTTGATTACCATTATTCAAAATAGGAACTTAGAATAACAAATTAAACAAGTTAAACAAATCTGGCTAATGGATTTAAAGTCCAGTTTACATATCTAGAAACAAACTTATTATTAACACGGCTCTAGAAAATCATGGAGAAATCTTAAGCATGTATATCTATGGCTCACGTTAATAAGATATTCCAGGTTTGTACACGAGATTCTCTGATCTTTAATACCAGTCAAAGTAAACCAATTTTGCAAATTGGAAAAAGTCTTGTCTAAGGATGTCCATTACAAGTTTCAAAGAAATTTGTTTACTGGTTAAAAGGTAGCGTTGGCTAAATTCCAAGACAATTACATATAATCACATTTAGCAGTCACTCAGATAAGTTTAAAACTTAGCTAATATACTTATAAATTTTAAGTCTGTAACATGCATTATTTTTTAGGTACCCTTACTTGTGTAATGTTCAAGCTGAATTGAAATTATACACACAAGGACGGAATTTCAAGAAATGTATGTGTAATCACCTTTAGAATTTACTCAACAAAGTTTAAAACTTAGCTGGTGCACTTACAGAATTTTTGGATGTACATGCATTATTTTTTGGGGTACTCTAACTTGTGCAATGTTCAAGCTGAATTGAAATTTTACAGACCTTAGACAGAATTTCAAGAAATCTACATGTAATCACCTTTAGCAGTCACTCAGACACTCTAACTCGTATAATGTTCAAGCTGAATTGAAATTTTACAGACAATAGATAGAATTCCAAGACAACTATATATAATCACCTTTAGCAGTCACTCAGACACTCTAACTTGTGCAATGTTCAAGCTGAATTGGAATTTTACAGACAATAGATGGAATTCCAAGACAACTATATGTGATCACCTTTAGCAGTCACACAGACACTCTATCTTGTGTAATGTTCAAGCTGAATTGGAATTTTACAGACAATAGATGGAATTCCAAGACAACTATATGTGATCACCTTTAGCAGTCACACAGACACTCTAACTTGTGTAATGTTCAAGCTGAATTGAAATTTTACAGACAATAGATGGAATTCCAAGACAACTATATGTGATTACCTTTAACAGTCATTCAGGTAAGTTTAATACTTAGCTAGTATACTTACAGATTTTATGGCTGTAGAGGCATTATTTCTTAGGTACTCTTGTGTTATGTTCAAGTTCTCAATTACTGTGTCCACTGTAGACTATAAATTAAAGATTTAAAGAAAATTAACTAGAACAAGGTCACAGAAAAATTGCTGTCCCAAAATAAGCCTACTGAAAACAATGTTCACAACTGGCAAAAGAAGTGCATATTTTCTAACTGTGGTCACAACTAATAAAGCAATAATAATTCTTGCAAAAAATCATTTGAACAGAATGAAACATATAATTAATCTGTAACAAATCCAGGAAAAACTGGCATACCAATATTAATACAGTCAAACTTTGATTTTTCGAAGTTAAAGGGTTTTCATTTTAGGTTAGAAAATTTTTAAAAAAAGAATAAAAATGTCAACTTCGAATTTATGGGGGTATATTTCCACTGAAAAATCTAATGCAGGACTGAAATTAAGTTCGAATAATCATAGGTATTTGAATTACGATGTTCGAATAAAAGAAGTTTTTTAATAAGAAGTTATAGTGCAGGGTGTTCAGGACCTAAGGTATTCGAATAATAGAAGTTCGAATAACCAAAGTTTGACTGTATGTCAATTAGAGAGATCAGTAATGGTGTTTTTCGCCCCAGTCACGATTATTTTAATGATATCAAGATGGTTCGTTCTGTAATGATGGAGGAAAACCAAAATGCAATATACAAACTTTCTCAAACTAGGATCTGTGGATGGGATATGAATGTAGGTAGTGAGAGGCTGTGATCCATAAGCATGTGCTTTAGACCACTCGTTTAAAACATATATAAAGTTTGATTCTATGAATAAGTCCAAACCAATTTCATTCCTAATTCTAAATGCTTAAAAAATTCTAAAAAAAAAAAAAAAAAAAAAATCAAAAGTCAAACCAAATTTCTACATCATCAACAATATTTATCTCAAAAAATCATTTCAAAGTATTTTGAGTAGTCCCTTGACTTTCTTAACAACAAGCAATTTATTCTCAGATTATGAAGATCTAATAGTATTCTGAGCAGTCCCCTGGACTTGGCTTAAATGATTGTAATCTGAATAAGTCTTAAACATCATACTTACACTTGTTCCATTTACAGCTGTCTCTAAGCTCCTTACTGCTGCCTCCAAAGATGCCTGAAAATATCAATTAAAAACAAAAAATATAAACAAAACAAAAACAATAAAGTTGCTTTGATCATTTTGTGTTGGATGACTTGGTATAAACATTATATCAACAATTATTATACTAGAAATAATTTTTATTGGTTGGTTTTCTGGTTTTTAGGCCTGGCCTGGCCTGGCTAGTAAACACTTAGCTTATCTCAGGATTAATGATTGCACTCTAAAATTCTTTAACCACATAAATAATTAAACCAAGAACAGTTGATTAAGTGCATAACAAGTGACAAGACACTATGTCTTCGTTAAATTACATAATCACTGCATGTTAACAATGACTTTTGTCACTCCATGCTTACAATTATTTTTGTCACTGCATGCTAACAATGATTTATGTCACTGCTTTCAATGATTTTTGTCACTGTTAACAATGATTTTTGTCACTTCTAACAATGATTTATGTCACTGCTAACAATGATTTTTTGTCATTGCTAAAAATAATTTCTGTCACTCCATGCTAAGAATGATTTTTGTCACCGCAAGCTAACAATGATTATTGTCACTGCATGCTAACAGTGATTTTTGTAAATGCTAACAATAGCTGTATTCAACTGGTCATTTTCCGTTTAGCAAGAGGCCCTTCCATTAAACGATATTTTCCCAAATTTATTTTTGACCAATCAGACTAAAGACATCAACTTTATGTTTGTTATTCAACTGGTAAGTTGTTCTCAAATCGACCTTTGTGAACAACAGTGTTTTTAGAAGTAAAAAGTGTGTTGAGCACTTTACCAGTTGAATGACAAATACAAAACTATATTTTGTGATCTGATTGGTCAAAAATAAAGGTGGAAAAATATCGTTTAATGGAAGAGCCTCTTGCTAAACAGAAAACCACCAGTTAAATACGGCTAAATGACTTTTGTCACCAATGATTTTTGTGTCATTGTAAACAATATTTGTCACTGTTAATAATTACTTTTGTCACTGCCAGCTAAAATGATTTTTGTCGCTGTTAACAATGATTTTTTGACTTCTACTAATGATTTATGTCACTGACAACAATGATTTTTTGTCATTGCTAACAATAATTTTTGTCAGTGCAAACTTTGATTTTTATCACTGTTAACTAATATTTTTCACTGTTAACAATTTTTTTTTTGTTACTTACATTGATTTTTGTCACTATTGACAATGATTTTTGTTGCTGCAAACACCGACTTTTGTCCCTGTTAACAATGATTTTTGTCACTGCTAACAAGGAGAATTATTAACATAACAACGTGCAATTTGTAAAAACAGTGTAGGTACTGTCCAGTAGAAGTGGATGTCCTTAACTTTTACAACACCTTATGTCCACCCATAGCTGCTTAAAAAAGTATATGAGAATTAAAAGATGCAATATTTTCTTACCATTGCTGAGTCTACAGCAGCCACTTGATTAGACTTGATGTTATCTGCACTGTCTGCATGGTATAAATACTGAGCCTGTTATTAGAACAAAATATATATGACATATTACAAAAATGTTCAAGAACAATACTTTAGATAAGTTCTAAACTCTAGCCAAATCTGTCTTACACAGAACTCATTCTTTTGCTTCAGATAAAAGCTAAAGTACAATACTTTAGATAAGTTCTAACTCTAGCCAAATCTGTCTTACACAGAACTCACTCTCTTGTTCATATAAAAGCTCAAGAACAATACTTTAGATAAGTTCTAACTCTAGCCAAATCAGTCTTACACAGAACTCATTATCTTGCTTCATATAAAAGCTCAAGTACAATATTTTAGATAAGTTATAACTCTAGCCAAATCTGTGTTACACAGAACTCACTCTCTTGCTTCAGATAAAAGCTCAAGTACAATACTTTTACATAAGTTCAAACTCTAGCCAAATCTGTCTTACACAGAACTCACTCTCTTGCTTCAGATAAAAGCTCAAGTACAATACTTTTACATAAGTTCTAACTCTAGCCAAATCTGTCTTACACAGAACTCTCCCTCTTGCTTCAGAAAAAAGCTAAAGTACAATACTTTACATAAGTTCTAACTCTAGCCAAATCAGTCTTACACAGAACTCACTATCTTGCTTCAGATAAAAGCTCAAGTACAATACTTTAGATAAGTTCTAACTCTAGCCAAATCTGTCTTACACAGAACTCACTCTCTTGCTTCAGATAAAAGCTCAAGTACAAAACTTAAGATAAGTTCTAACTCTAGCCAGATCTGTCTTACACAGAATTCACTCTTTTGCTTCATATAAAAGCTAAAGCACAATACTTTAGATAAGTTCAAACTCTAGCCAGATCTGTCTTACACAGAACTCACTTTCTTGCTTCAGATAAAGCTCAAGATCAATACTTTAGATAAGTTCTAACTCTAGCCAAATCAGTCTTACACAGAACTCACTCTCTTGTTCAGATAAACCTCAAGTACTATACTTAAGATAAGTTCTAACTCTAGCCAGATCTGTCTTACACAGAACTCACTCTTTTGCTTCATATAAAAGCTAAAGTACAATACTTTAGATAATTTCAACTCTAGCCAAATCAGTCTTACACAGAACTCACTCTCTTGCTTCATATAAAAGCTAAAGTACAATACTTTAGATAAGTTCAAACTTGAGCCAAATCAGTCTTACACAGTGCTCACTTTCTTGCTTCAGATAAAAGCTCAAGCTTCAGATAAAAGCTAAAGTACAATACTTTAGATAAGTTCTAACTCTAGCCAAATCAGTCTTACACAGAGCTCACTTTCTTGCTTCAGATAAAAGCTCAACTTCAGATAAAAGCTAAAGTACAATACTTTAGATAAGTTCTAACTCTAGCCAAATCAGTCTTACACAGAGCTCACTTTCTTGCTTCAGATAAAAGCTTAAGTACAATACTTTTAGATAAGTTCTAACTCTAGCGAAATCAGTCTTACACAGAGCTCACTTTCTTGCTTCAGATAAAAGCTCAAGCTTCAGATAAAAGCTAAAGTACAATACTTTTAGATAAGTTCAAACTCTAGCCAAATCTGTCTTACACAGAGCTCACTCTCTTGCTTCATATAAAAGCTAAAGTACAATACTTTTAGATAAGTTCAAACTCTAGCCAAATCTGTCTGACACAGAACTCACTATCTTGCTTCATATAAAAGCTAAAGTACAATACTTTAGATAAGTTCTAACTCTAGCCAAATCTGTCTGACACAGAACTCACTTTCTTGCTTCATATAAAAGCTAAAGTACAATACTTTTAGATACGTTCTAACTCTAGCCAAATCTGTCTGACACAGAACTCACTTTCTTGCTTCATATAAAAGCTAAAGTACAATACTTTAGATAAGTTCTAACTCTAGCCAAATCTGTCTTACACAGAACTCACTCTCTTGCTTCAGATAAAAGCTCAAGTACAATACTTTAGATAAGTTCAAACTCTAGCCAAATCTGTCTTACACAGAACTCACTCTCTTGCTTCAGATAAAACTCAAGTACAATACTTTTAGATAAGTTCTAACTCTAGCCAAATCTGTCTTACACAGAACTCACTCTCTTGCTTCAGATAAAAGCTCAAGTACAATACTCCAATCAAATTCTAACCCTTGTGAAATCTCTTCTATCACACAGAACCCACTCTCTTGCTTCAGATAAAAGCTCAAAAACAATTCTCAATTGAATTCTAATTCTAGCACAATCTGTGGCAGAAAAACTATAATTCAAAGTTAAATTCTCACAGCCAAAAAAGGATTTCTCAATACATGTCTATATCACATAAATGTACATCTTTCAATTACAAAATGTTTGGCTATTTTTGTAAGTTATGTCATAATAAATTAATACCTAGATTTTCATCCAATTTTTTTTTCAAAATTGGGGGGGGGGGGGGGGGGGGGGGGGGGGGGGGAGGGGGGAAAGAAGAGATTTTATTTAATTTTTTATTTTTCAGAATCTCCCACAGACTGCTGTATTCACAAAGTGTGTTAACAAAGTTTTTCCCAAGTGTATCTACATTTGAAGTGAAAAATCCAACATTCTCATCAGTTAACCGGTTTATAATATCATTGTATAATTTCAATTTGTCATTAACGGACATTTGAATGTTTACATGGTAAATGACTTGCTTTTAGTGATGAAGACATCAGTACATTGAAAGGATCAACTTTGGCCGAGCTTTCAGACACCACAATACCAGTCTCATCTTGATTGAATTCAATATACGATCCCAAAAATGAAACAACATCTCCGACTTTTGTGGTAGGATTACACTCTGTCAACTTGTGTTTTGTGCAACCAACACGAACCGTGGTTCTTGAATTCAATTCCTTAGCAACAGGCATCTGATGATCGAGTTTACCACCTACAAAGTCATTATATAATTCCATTAATGCCATGATGTCTGGAACATGGCAGCCATAACAGTTTTTGATTGTTTTTAAGCCAGATTTTACAGTGGCTATAATAAATACCATGCTACAACCAATATGTGAAACACCCTACTTTCGTTTTTGAAAATCCGTCTGCATCTTGATCGGACACCAATCAACTTCAACGTATAATCTTATGGCTCATGGAGCACAAAACACTCTACTTTAATTTCGTTGTCACAACTCGATTGGAAACCAGTCAGCTTTTACTCATTACCTTATGGCTCATGGAGTGAGCAGATTTGTTATAAAAGCTGGAATAGAAACCGGACACAAGTTCAAAATCCGAAAATGAAATAAATCGGGGCGGGTGTTAAAATAAGGGGCGGGCGGGGATGAAAATCTAGGTATTAATTTATTATGCCCTTAGGGAAAACCACTCTAAAGAGATTTATTTTCACAAAAACCTATTCCATGAAATTTTCTCTCAATGTTTTTTTTAAAATTGCACCCAACAAATATTTCTGATTCAACAGTATATATATATATATATATATATATATATATATATATATATATATATATATATATATATATATATATAACAATATATGCATATAGTACATACCTGATAGTTTGTATCATTGACAAATACAGAATAATTCCTCAAAGCAGACGCCAATGTTGACAAATCATTAGTCATAGCAGTTTTATTCAACTGTTAAAAGAAAGAAAGTATAAATTTCAATCATTAAATCAGAAGCATCAATATATAATGGAAAAAAAAATGTTGCAAATGCACAAAGAAAACACACAAAAACATCTTTATTGATATCTGTAAGACATATTTAACATCAAATTTAATAAAATACATTATACATAAAAAAAACAACTAGCAGACTTTCACAAGAAGCCCAATAGGCCTCAATCCCTTAACTGTCCCTTTGTTTAATTTGAATTTTAAATAGCCATGCCAGACACAATTTTAAAATACACAAAAACCAAATTTTTAAAAAATAATTATCATTAAATTCAGTCCATTTCTGATAGATGAAGATTTTAATATATGCATGGATATATATATATATATATATATATATATATATATATATATATATATATATATATAAAATTCACAAAAACCAAAGATTTTTCATAATAAATATTAAATTTGGTCAATTATTTTGAAAAATGAAGATTTTAAAAGGTGTGGTTAAAAATATCACCTGAATAGCATATTCTGTGATAACAAGGTCAGTTAAAAATATTTAAAAAATCTGTTAAAGGCACACACACACACACACACACACACACACACACACACACACACACACACACAGTCAATGAATAACATATGAACTTAATCAGCCCAAAAATAAAGTAATTAGAAATCCATCTTTTTTTCTATTTAAATTAATGGCAGTCATTTTAGGTTTCAAATGGATATTCCAGACACATTTTTATACGGCATCAACCAAAATTGTTCCAATAAGCCCATTTGATGATTTTCTCTAGGAAATAAAATTTTCTCTACCATTCTAGGACTGCATGACCACCTTAGTAAGAGAAAAAAAAAATTAACTGGGGTTTAAAACACAATTTCATTCAAGCACTCCTTTAAAGCTGCAGTAAGTTTTCCAAGGAAAAAAATTAAAAACCGTTCTAATTTAATTAATGATGTTCCTAATGAACAATGTTACATAAAAGCTCGAATAAATACAGATGTAACAATAATTTCTCAGAAAGATTAGCATGTGGGATCTAATATTAGAACATGATTGTCATAAACAACCAGGTCATTTAAACACAACCTACAAAACTGTGAAATACAATAAATTAAACATAGAACTTCATTGAATTTGTCATTTGCCTTAGTAAGGGATATAACACCATTGCGAATACAATTGGATATTAATGATGGACAATTAATACAATTTGTCAGGTTTCACTTTCAATTTATTGGCGTTTCTGTACATCTGTACACATGCTCCCAGCTCATAATAATCATCGTTAAACACTGACCAACCGGTTAGAGGATTCTGTTTATTTACAGCTAAAAGGGATGAAATTTTAGAAAATGAATCTCAAAGAATGGATTAGAAGTTATCCATTTTTTAAAAAAATTATTTTTTGAAAATCAAAAAAAAAAAAAAAAAAAAAAAAAAAAAAAAAAAAAAAAAAAAAAAAAAATTCAGAAAATTGAAAAAACTTAGTGCAGTTTTATCATTGAAGTTAAAAAAAATGCCCCATAATTGGTAACCAAGTTTTAAATAGCCTCCTTGATTAAAGAGAGGGCACTGTTGTACATTTTCAAACATGGCATATCTAAAACAGAACTTATTGATTAACCTAGTATAATTAATGCTCAAATATCCAACAAAAAATCTGCAAACACTATGTCTAAAACAGAAAAACTGTAAAATGTATTATGTGCATAACAAAAAACTGTAAAATGTATTATGTGCATAACAAAAAACTGTAAAATGTATTATGTATATAACAGAAAATCTGTTAAAATAATTATGTTTATAACAGAAAATCTGTTAAAATAAATTATGTTTATAACAGAAAATCTGTAAAATGTATTATGTGTATTAACAGAAAATCTGTAAAATAAATTATGTTTATAACAGAAAATCTGTTAAAATAAATTATGTTTATAACAGAAAATCTGTAAAATGTTTATGTGTATAATAGAAAATCTGTAAAATAAATTATGTGTATAACAAACAAGAGGCCCACTGGCCTTAACGCTCACCTGAAGATATGTCCAATATTGTTTGCAAAGTGCAATAGACAATATTCTAAGTACAGAAACTTTAATAGACAATATTCTAAGTACAGAAACTTTAATAGACAATATTCTAAGTACAGAAACTTTAATAGACAATATTCTAAGTACAGAAACTTTAAAAGTTTTCTCAAGTTAAGAACTCCCACAAAACTTAATCAGAAATATATATATCCACCCACACTTTATCTATAAGTAGCTTTTATAATATGCATGAAGTAACTGTAGTGCAATGAAGAATTTCTAATTCATTAATCAATTTCAGAATACTTATGCAGCTATTTCCTTGACCTTTGAACATATATGACCTCGAACCATATATTATCGTCATGTCAATACCTACAATATTCTAATATACATGCCTATGCATAAAATTAATAGCTTTCAAAATAATTAATAATTTAAGTATTCCTATGTTGATATGACCTTGACCTTTGAACATATAACCTTGAACCATATATCAAATTCGTTGTCGCAATACCAACAATATTCTAATATACATGCCTATACAAAAAGTTAATAGTTTTCAAGATAATTAACAATCTCAGTTGTCTTATGTAGCTATGACCTTGGCCTTTAAATGTATGACCTTGAACCATATATCAAAATGATTGTCATATCAATACCTACAATATTCTAGTATATATGCCTATACAATAAGTTGATAGTTTTCAAGATAATGAACAATTTCAGTTGTCTTATGTAGCTATGACCTTGACCTTTAAATGTATGACCTTGAATCATATATAAAAATATTTATCATATCAATAGTTACAATACTGCAAATTTGAAACTAGGTGTCCTAAGAATGTTATACCTGAAATATCTAAGTTCTATCTCTTGTAAGTTCATAGGAGAAGGTTTGTAAAGATTTTCACTATTTTCCCTCTTTCTGGAGCCCCTAGGGGGCATAACTTCTTCATTTGTGCAAATCTGAAAGCCCTTCACCCAGGCATGACTATCACTAAGTTTCATTAAATTTGACCCAGTAGTTTTGGAGAAGAAGATTAAAATGTTAAAAGTTTACGGACGGCGGACAAATTACCATCACAAAAGCTCACCTTGAGCATTTGCTCAGGTGAGCTAAAAATCTGTAAAATGTATCATTTTTATAACAGAAAACCTGTAAAATAAATTATGTGTACAACAGAAAATCTGTAAACTAAATGATGTCTGTTAACTCAAGCTATCAATTCATCACACTAAGTTGTTATGACGCAAACCAGTATTAAAAGTTAGTATTTGCATACACATGTATACACATACAGTAAGTACCAGCAAGTATCACACACCACTGTAAATTAACTTACAACTCTCTACTAAAATTCACTTGAGATTATTTTTATCCAAACTGAAATAGAATCAGCAATTTTCAAATAATTTCCCTTATTCAAACAGGGGCCTTGAAGGCCTTGTGATCTACAGGACTAACTTACAGATTATAGTGGTGCCCCTTCCCCTTTCAAGATTCTTTCACTTATATCAGGTTTGTCAATTGTTGATGGAAGTACCCAGAGAAAACCATAGACCTTTGGCAAGAAAACCAACCAAACTTCCTCACACTAGCATCTGTCCGAGCAGGATTTGAACCTCAGGAGACAAGAAGCACTGTGATCTGTAAGCACTCGGAGCTACAGAAGTAAAACTAGCAAACTTGAGTAATAAATTCCAACTGCTATTATACAAGTTAAACTTCATAAGAGTCTTATTGCGGACAAACCATAATTGTGAGTTTTCTATCATCATTTTTTTTAAATAAAAGAAAACATTTAAATTTGAATGATCTATTCCTCTATTAGATAGAGCAATTGTTAGTTTTCCAAGGCTGTATATCAGCAATCCTTACGGAATTTTCTCCTTATACAAGAGATTTTACGCAATGACATTTTGAATTTTTGAATAAATGATGTGAGAAATAATAAACAATTACTGTATCCCCTATCCAGTGGAGGAGTGGAGTGGAGTAATGGTGTTTTACACCCAAGTCAAGATTCTTTCACTTATTTCGAGGTGGTCAGTTCTGGGATGGTGGAGGAAACCGGAGTGCCTGGAGAAAACCACCGACCTTCGGCAAGCGAACTTACAAACTTTTTTTTTACACAAGGATCTGTCCCGAGTGGGATTCGAACCCATTGCCACTGGAGGACAATTAATACATAGACTTGATGACCATATTTCAACCGTCTTATTTAGAATCAAAACAAGCTAAGTCTGTGTATTGTTTTCTAGTTGCTATGGGAACAAATAGCTAGAGTAATAAATGAGCAATTATTATATCTCCTAAGCCAGTTGTAGACAATACATACATAGATTTAGCCATATTATGTCCTAAAAATAAGAAAGTTCAAATATCAGTTTATTTGATTTACAAACAAATATTTAATGAATATCAAACCTCTTCATAGAAGGCTGTAAAGTTGATGTTCACTGCACTCTTCAGATCATTCAGTTGTGACTGGAGGTCTGGTGTCAGAATCTCAAAATTGGACAAGTCAATACTGCCATCTATACCGTCCAACTGTGTATCTATGTCTAAAGACTAAAATTTTAAATAAATTCTATATAGAATTTAATTAAATTTAATCATAAAAGATATGCAAAGTTTATGTAAACATAGCCTTTTTTTTTTTTTTTGGAGTGGAGGTAATAATACTAATAAATATGGGGTTCTCACATTTTCTGTGAATTATGCTTAATGCATAAACACCTGATAATACTTATAAAAATTAATTTTAAAAATCTATGAAAGAAGATTTTCATGAAGTTTTAATAAGTTTGCTTAAATGAAAACCCCTTCAATAATACTGAGTTTGCTCATTAAGTTGTGAAGAATTCCCTGCTCATTAAGACTCTTTTTTGTAATGGTCTCTTTATACAGGTTTTATTGTAAAAAGTATACGTACGAGACATCAAGGTTTATTTACATAGGATATTACAAGAAATTGGTAGGGACCAACATATGACTTCAAGTTAGCCAGGGTAATCGAGGTAACGACAATCAAGCGGAGCGATCAAAGTTTTACTGTATTTCATATTGTTTATACTCACAGATTTGTAGTCTGTAAATTGACTTATATTAAACATGTTGCTGAGTTGTAGAGCAGTGTAGATAGATTTCCCAGTCTGACAATCTCTGAAAAAATACAGATATAAATAGAGTGTTGGCATGGTGATGCCTAACAATCTCTGAAAAAAATACAGATATAAATAAAGTGTCATCATGGCAATGCCTGACAATTTCTGAAAAAATACAGATAAAATAAAGTGTTGTCATGGTGATGCCTAACAATCTCTGAAAAAATACAGATATAAATAAAGTGTTGTCATGGTGATGCCTAACAATCTGAAAAAATACAGATATAAATAAAGTGTCATGGTGATGCCTAAATCTCTGAAAAAATACAGATATAAATAAGTGTTGTCATGGTGATGCCTAAATCTCTGAAAAAATACAGATATAAATAAAGTGTTGTCATGGCAATGCCTGACAATCTCTGAAAACATACAGATATAAATAAAGTGTCGTCATGGCAATGTTTGCAAAGTATAATAATTACAAAAACTATCCCAACTTTCCTGAGTTTGGAACCACTTCCACAATACTTAATCAGAAATATTTAAAACCTAGTCACAGTTCATTTATAAATAGCTAGAATGTATGTAGTAGCTAAAGTACTATGGATAATTTCCAGATGATAAGCCATTTCAGTATTTTTTTTCGGCACCTTTAACCTTGACCTTTAAACCAATGTACTAGAACCATTATCAAATTCATTATATCAATACTAACAATTCTTTAATGTGTGCCTATACAAGAAGTTTTCAAGATAAATAACCATTTAAGTAGTCTGATGCTGTTATGACCTTGACTTTGAACCTATGACCCTGAACCTTATATCAAATAATCACTATATCAATCCCTACAATATTCTAATATATATATCTTTGAATCATATATCAAAATGATTGTTGTATCAATATCTACAATATTCTAACATACATGTCTTTAAGCCATGTGAGCTTTTGCCATAGTGCCATATAAATGTGTGCAATTGTAACCAACATTTTAAATCATTCTTTTGAAATCACTGGACCAATGTTTATCAAACATCCCTGAAAAGGTTATTGGTTGGGTGCTTTAAAAATTTGTACTTTAAGTTGCTGTAGCTATAGAAAGTAGGTCACTGTGACCTACATTTGAAAAACTGAAGAAAAAAAAAATTGGATCCAAAAGTGGTAGACAAAATCTGATTTTCAGCTTTTCCAGTGTCATAAGTATATAGTTTGTAATCAATTGTGAAATTCTGTCAAAAAGAAAGGTTATGTGTTTTTGCATTTATTTTTGAAAAAAACTGTAAGATGATTTCTAATTATTGGAAATTAACTATTTCAACAGATATTGACACAAGGTTTTAAGATTTTAATGAAATGACTTTCAAAACTTGATCAAGGTCATGACCTAGGTCGTGATTTCTGCAGGTTTTATGCTATTTTCTTGGAGATAGGTAAAAACAATACATTGCAAAAATATTCATGAGCACAACAAGATACCAAGTTTTGTAACAATTTGATAATCCATTAGGAAAATGTTCAGCATATGACATAATCTAGCAAGATAACAAGTTTTGAAGCTAAAACTATATTGTTATACATGAAGGAGTTGTTGACCCTGAAATGTTATATTTTGCTTAAAAATACTGTAATTGTAAATAAGATTGAAAACTTTTAACTTATATAGGCATTTATATTAGTGTATTGTAGGTATTGATACAATGATTATTTTGATAAATGGTTTAAGGTCAAGGTCATAGCTGGATAAGAAAACTGAAATTGTTAATTACCTCGAAATATATAAATTTTTTGTATTGGCATTTCAATTAAAATATCGATATGACAATCATTTTGATATATAGTTCAAGGTCATAGGTCAAAGGTCAAGGACATAGCTGCGTAAAAAGACTGAAATAGTTAATTATCTCGAAAACTTTAAATTTCCTTTGTAGGTATGTATATTACAATATTGAAGGTATTGATATGACCATCATTTTGATAAAAAGTTGATGGTCATAGGTACAAAGGTCATAGTCATAGCTGCTTAAAAATACTAAAATTGTGACTTACATGTATTTTAAAAACTATAAACGTTTTGTATAGAGTATTATAGGTATTGATACAATGAATAAACTGATCTGCATTGTTTTAGTGCACTTTAGAGTAACAAATGCAGATAAACAGACCACTCTGTTTGTTATAACGGTACCATGCCCAATGATACACTAACTGTACTTCCCAACAAATAACCAATCAGAGGGATTTTTACAAAATATTGTTTTACATGTACATATAAAGACAAAACATACTTATTTAAGAAGTTCTACAAATGATACATTAACTGAACTCTACAAGAAATAACCAATCAGAGAGATTCTTACAAAATATTTTTCTACATGTGTATATAAAGACAAAATAAGATGTGCTACAAATGATACACTAAATGAACTTTACAAGAAAATTGGCCAATCAAAGGGATTCTTACAAAATATTTTTCTACACATATATAATAAGACAAAATATACCTATTTAAGTTGTCCTACAAATGAAAAACTTACCAAACTTCCCAAGAAATGACCAATCAGAGGGATTCTTACAAAAAATTTTTTCTACATGTGTATATAAACACAAAATATACTTACTTGAGTACTCCTACAAATGATAAACTAACTGAATTTCCCAAGAAATGACCAATCAGAGATCCATTAGAACTAGAACTTCCAGTAATGGCTCTATATACATAGGTATCTATTATCTGTAAACATAAAAGTAAAAATAAGAACATCAAACTTCAAAATATTTATCAAAATATCGAGATTTATAAATACTGATTTAATTTGATTTGATTTAATGGGGGTTTTACGACGTTCCAGTCAAAATATTCAATTTTTATCAAGACATCACCATCTATTGGTAAATTGACAGAAATTTTGACCTTTGCAGTGCACTTATGAAAATGTGCAGGGAGAGTTCTTTAATGTGCTACAATGCTGTGTCAAGACGAATCAGTTTTTAAGGTCTCCTCCTAAGGACCCTTTAACTTTTATTCTAAATGTTGAGTGCTTGTTAAAGAACAGTTGCTACCAATTTTCAAGTTTTGGTCAGACCCAGACAGATTTTGAACTCTGACATCCCACATACAAAGCCATTTATAAATACTGTCAAGATTATTTCACTTATATTGAGCCGTAAACAGCTATAGATGAAGATAAAGGAAATCTTAATCTTTGCACTGCATTGGCATTGCACCGTAAAATTTCATTTTAATATTCTGCTTAGATTAAATTACATCCAAACTGCTTAGACCAATTCAATTACATTCAACATGGTGCAACTTCTTCTGCTTAGAGTGATTCAATTATATTCAACATGGTGTAACTTCTGCTTTTATTCAATTACATCCAATGTGGAGTAACTTTTCAGACATAGACTCATTCAATTACATCCAATGTGGTTCATTACTACACTTGATTGTCTATTTCAACAGCCAACCTGTCACAGGTGGTAAACAAAACAAATATCCACTATTGTATCACTGCATGACAGTCTAAAATGCCATGACCAGTCACAGACCTATTTCATAAGATTATAAAGTCACAATAATGTTGAAAATTTGCCTTTGCAATACATGTATATAATATGATAGGTCCTATTGTAAATTACATGCAAGTTGATGATAAATAATGTAAATGTTACTGTATTTTTATTTTAAAAAATTACCGTTTCAAGTTCACTGAGGTCAGAAGCTGTTAATGGCTGACAAATAAATCTCTCCATTGGTGAACCAATTGCAAAGGTCAAGGTCGTTAACAGCATCAACAACCAGGAGAAAATAAATATAAATCCAACAGATCTAAAAGTACAAATTAGTACACATTATAAAACAAATCATGAAACTTTTGTTAATTTTTACAAGAATAGTAAAACACATAAAAAACCATTTTTGAAAAATAATAAATCGGGAAATTTTGCCTCCATTAATTTTCATGAGAATAGTGGTTTCAAAACATTCACAATTGTTGGATGTTGGCCAGAACAATTACAAGTGATTTTCATGAAAATAAAATATTTGGGAAAATTTTATTTTTGTGCCTTATTACTGTCACAAATTTATATGAAATAAAACAATTCAGAAAGTTTCTTGATAAACAGTAAACTGCTGATTCTAACCATATGCCTCAAGTAATATTATTTACATAAATGATACTGATATTAATTTTAACTTGTCCAACTGGTGTCTAGTGACATGTTTTAAGTATGGATGAATTGGCCAACAGGTGTCTAGTTACATAATTTTAGTATGGAAAGGCCTTTGTAGCAGAGTGGTATAAAGCGAACACTTACAGACCACAGTGCCTCTCACTGTCTTGTTTCGAATCCTGCTGGGGCAGACAAGTTTGAGCATATTGCAAATCAAGGAAAAACTTGGCAATCAAATTTAACAAGCTGGATCATTTATAACTGAGAAGTCTTACTTACGCCATTAACATATTTCCTCCAGAGTTAGACAGACATCCTCGTTCTGTAGGATGGACACTCTGACGATGACCACATACTCCAAAAACAAGACCAAGTATCTGTAGCAAAACTATTATCAGTATAACTGATGTCAGACCAATTCCACCGTACCATCTGGATGAAGAAAATAAAGTTCAAATTATGTCAATATATAAAGTAAAAATTGAGGGTAAAACCCCTGTATTAAGTACATGTATATCCTCTTTAATATGACAACCTGTCCATTAAGACCAGTATTTGAAGGTCACTTTGCTTTGTAATTAAACATAAAACACCCTCCATATAATATAATTTAATATTTCTTGTCTTTATATACATGTTTTACTCTTTTTTTGAACAGATTATTTTCTTTTAGCAATTTTCTTCATTTGACAGAGCACTTGCTACTGAATCAGTATATAAGTACCAGACTGTCCTAGATCAGTTGTAAGAAAACTCAATATTGACTTGGTATATAAGTACCATTGTGACCAAGATCAATTGTCAGAACACTCAGTATATAGTAACCAGTCTAACCTAAATCAGGTGTCAGAACACTCACTATTGACTCAGTAAATAAGTAACAGTGTGACCTAGAACAATGGTCAGAACACTCACTATTGACTCAGTATATAGTAACCAGTTTGACCTACATCAGTTGTCAGAACATTCATTATTGACTCAGTATGTAGAAACCAGTGTGACCTAGATCAGTTGTCAGAGCATTCACTATTGACTCAGTATATAGTAACCAGTCTGACCTAGATCAGGTGTAAGAACACTCACTATTGACTCAGTATATAAATACCAGTCTGACCTAGTCAATGGTCAGAACACTCACTATTGACTTAGTATATAGTAACCAGTGTGACCTAGATCAGTTGTCAGAACACTCACTGTTGACTCAGTATATAAATACCAGTCTGACCTAGATCAATGGTCAGAACACTCACTATTGACTCAGTATATAAATACCAGTCTGACCTAGATCAGTTGTCAGAACATTCACATTTGACTCAGTATATAGTTACCAGCCTGACCTAGATCAGTTGTCAGAACACTCACTATTGACTTAGTATATAGTAACCAGTGTGACCTAGATCAGGTGTCAGAACACTCACTATTGACTCAGTATATAAATACCAGTCTGACCTAGATCAATGGTCAGAATGCTCACTATTGACTCAGTATATAGTAACCAATGTGACCTAGATCAGTTGTCAGAACACTCACTGTTGACTCGGTATATAAATACCAGTCTGACCTAGATCAATGGTCAGAACACTCACTATTGACTAAGTATATAAATACCAGTCTGACCTAGATCAGTTGTCAGAACATTCACATTTGACTCAGTATATAGTAACCAGCCTGACCTAGATCAGTTGTCAGAACACTCACTATTGACTCAGTATATAGTAACCAGTCTGACCTAGATCAATGGTCAGAACACTCACTATTGACTCAGTATAGAGTAACCAGTCTGACCTAGATCAGTTGTCAGAACACTGACTATTGACTAAGTATATAGTAACCAGTCTGTCCTAGATCAGTTGTCAGAACACTCACTATTGACTCAGTATATAAATACCAGTCTGACCTAGATCAATGGTCAGAACACTCACTATTGACTCAGTATACAGTAACCAGTCTGACCTAGATCAGTTGTCAGAACACTTACTACTGACTCAGTATATAGTAACCAGTCTGACCTAGATCAGTTGTCAGAACACTCACTATTGACTCAGCATATAGGTACCACTCTGACCTAGATCAGTTGTTAGAACACTCACTATATACTTAGTATACAGTAACCAGACAAGATGTCTTCACTGTTTTACAACACAATTTTTCCTTACCTATACTGATTGTAAGTTGATGCCAGATCCACATATGATTTAACTTGACTTTTGATGTCATTTAGAGTAGATGTACTGGTACCCTTGTATAAAAAAAATCAATAAAAATATATAAAAAGATATCAAAAGATATACATGTACATACAATTGTGAAGGGTAAAATATTTGTATACTATAAGAACCACTTTCATTCTCCCCAAGCAATATTTTATCTATTTTTAACCTCTTTATAAGGACCACTGTATAGTAAGCTAGAGACCATCCTTTTTGTCATCCATTTATTTTTTTTTTCTCCAAATTAGCTCATAAACCCGTCCATAAATGTCATTCCTATAATCATTTATTATGCCAATTTTTTTCCCTCAAATTTCTAACTATTTATGGGAAAATTGCAGGCTATTAATTTTAAATTCTTGTAAGGGGGAAAAAAAAAAAACAAATATGAAATATAAATTTTGGTATAACTCAGTGCAAAAGTAAAACAATTCTTATGCAACTATAAAATAATTTCATTGTGCCCAAATTGAGTCCAAAATTATGGCTTAACGAAAAATTTAAGTTTTAGCTTGTGCATGTTAGAAAAGCTAAACGCTGGCTAGATTCTTCCAAATTACCGTACTAGATATTCAAATCATAATACATTTTATTATTTAAGCATGTTCAAAAGATCTGTAAAAGCGCGATAGATTTTCTCTGATGAAAATTCCAGCCTATATACATGTACAAAGACGTTTAAACGATTAATTACTGACAACAAAAAGATAACCAAAAACGATTTCAAAGACTGACTTAGGGATCAAATTTCAATGTTTTTCTTGTTGTTTATGGTTCATACAGGAATGTCATAATGAAATTTAAGGTCTATTCAAAGACTGTTGTCTATTTTTCAAGGATTTTGGTGCAAATAAGTAACAATATTATGCTTCTTCCAAACTACCACTTGTGCTGCTGCAAGTGAAACAGGAACAGCAGTTCCCTCAACATCAACATGTTCATGTTTATCAACTGTCAGTTTATTGTTATTTTCTTGCATTTCCACATTTTCAGGTTGGACACCAAAGGAGACGACTGGCACATCAGACTGTGGTTTTTTTGGTGTATGTCACTTTTCAAATGTGCCTGCAATACACTTTCTCCCATACTAGAATGTTTATAAATTTATTGCATGCTGTGCGATTAGCCATATAGCAGTCAAACTTGCACTCTTTTAACCAGAGCTTGTACATCTTGATTGTCAGCCATTTTAGGATGAAAACACATTTCCCAGGCATTCTGTATTGAGGTTAACTTCTTAAAATTCAATGTCATCAGAAATGAGCAAGGGGCAATTATTTAACACTGCTGCATTGTTAAATGGGCAACAGTCAGTAAGTAATAGTTACCTACATTTGAAAATAACATAAACAAATACTTGCATAGGAAGCAGGATTTGCCAGGTTTTTTTTTTTGCTTTAATTATTATTTTTTATTTTTCTATTTCAATTTTTTAGAAAGTTCGAAAAATTCAAGGACTTTTCATTGAAGGTATTTGAAATTCAAGGAGTATTTAAGTCAGATTCTGAATTCAACTTTTCAAGACATCAGCCAAATTCAAGACATTTTCATTTTCTGTGCGAACCATCGTTATTCAAAAGTAAAGAATATCCACTCATATGTAAACATTTCAGAATTATAGTTTTTCTTTCGTGCATACCTGTATATATATTGTAAAAGAAGACCTGTTTAATTTGTATATAATTTAAAAAAATTGCATTTGATATAAAAAATCAAATTCTTGATTTAATCCATTCAAAATTACAGTCAAACCTGTCTATAAAGGCCACTCATTGGAATCAGTAAAAGTGGCCTTTATGGACAAGTGATCTTTATATACAAGTTCAAACAATATAGACAAAGAGCAACTGGGATTGAATTTTATTGGCCTTTATAAGCAGGTGGCCCTTAAAGATAGGTGGCCTTTAAGATAGGTTCGACTGTATGTGAAAATAAATCTCAATTTAAAAAAAAAATGAAATGCATTATTTACTTACATTTTGAATATTTTCAATCTGTGTTATTAATGGTTTGATCTTGTCCGAAAAAGTTGCAATGGTAGACTTTAGTGCTACAAGAATAAGAACAATATTTTGACAAATACATTCAATTTTTTTTTGAAACTGTAAATTGAAATTTTTTTTGCATCAGTTTAATTTAGCTTGAATCTTGATTTCAAGATTCCAATAGTTTTATTTTTCCATTATCAGATAATAGTCATTACAATATTGTACATTGCATAAAACCACATTTATAAAAACAAGAGGCCCAATTGGGCCTGTGATGCTCAACTGGCTGCATATGTAAGACAATGTTTGTTTTTGATTGAAATGCTGTTTAACGTTCAACTCAAGAATATTTCACTTATATGGAGACTGTCAATTTTGGAAATGGTTGAGGACACTGGATTATAGGAGAAAACCACGACCAAGCAGCAAGTTAACTGAAAAACTTTCAAAGATGAAGTGCTAGCCAACTTGGCATTAATGCACAATGTCAGGGGTGAAAGGTGCTGTGATTCGTAACATCGAATGTTTAAGACCACACAGCCACTGTGGTGCCTTTAAGACAATGTGATGTGGTTACCATAATTGGTTCATCAGCTTAAGATAGGAAATAAATTGAGCTTATGACCATTTTTGCTTCAATGAAGCCTACTTTGCAACACACACATGCAGGCATGCTTCACTATGCCATAAACTCAGCTGGGTTTAGCCAGTTGAGCTTAGAATGGATCCACAATGGCTATTTTATATATATATATATATATATATATATATATATATATATATATATATATCTAGTAACAACAGGCATCTTAGACTGGTTCAAACTTTTTTTAGGCCGATGTAGGAACCTTCCACAGGAAGTTTGGTTCCAATTCGCCCAGTGATTTTAGAGGAAAAGATTTTACTAAATATTACACCTAATTTGCATATTTCTTGAAAATTGGGTCAATAAAAATTTTCTCAGAAAAGAATATTATATATTTTGAATCCCATACAGTATACTTTCTATATTTAAAATTTGAGCTCAATTGGTGGAAAAAA
Organism: Tegillarca granosa; assembly: GCA_029721355.1. Lineage (NCBI taxonomy): Eukaryota > Metazoa > Mollusca > Bivalvia > Arcoida > Arcidae > Tegillarca > Tegillarca granosa. The sequence goes on from CM056605.1 coordinate 26,768,610, forward strand.
AGATCAACAATGGTCTTTTTTTCTTTCTATTTTTAGTTATGACAGCCATCTTGGATGTCAGGCCGGGTTGCCTGGTACCACCTTTAGTCAGGCTGACATTTGGACCTTCCACACAAAATTTCATTTCACTTGGCCCAGTTGTTTCAGAGGAGAAGATTTTCAAAGATTTCACTAAATATTACACCTTAAGCATAATTCTTGAAAATTGGGTCAACGAAAAAGTTCTCATAAAAACCCTTTAAATATGTTGAATGCCCCGCTATCTACTCTCTACATTTCAAATTTGAACAAAAACGGTTAAAAAATGACTCAGCAATGGCTGTTTATGTGTTTTTGCTATTTATAGTAACAGTGGCCATCTTGGATGTCTGGCGGGGTCACCTGGTAAAAACTTTGGTCTACCCCACCTAGGGACCTTCCACACCAAATTTGGTTCCAATTGGCCCAATGGTTTCAGAGGAGAACATTTTCAAAGAATTGATTAAATATTACACCTCATTTGCATAATTCGTAAAAATCGGGTCATCAAAAAATTTCTCATAAGAACCTGTTACATATGTTGAATGCCCCGCTATCTACTCTCTACATTTCAAATTTGAACAAAAACGGTTAAAAATGACTCAACAATGGCTATTTATGTGTTTTTGCTATTTATAGTAACAGCGGCCATCTTGGATGTCGGGCGGGTCGCCTGGTAAAAACTTTGGTCTACCCCACCTAGGGACCTTCCACACCAAATTTGGTTCCAATTGGCCCAGTGGTTTCAGAGGAGAAGATTTTCAAAGAATTGATTAAATATTACACCTAATTTGCAGAATTCGTAAAAATCAGGTCAACGAAAAATTTCTCATAAAAACCCGTTAAATATGTTGAATGCCCCGCTATCTACTCTCTACATATCAAATTTGAACAAAAAACGGTCAAAAAATGACTCAGCAATGGCTATTTATGTGTTTTTGCTATTTATAGCAACAGCGGCCATTTTGGATGTCGGGCGGGGTCGCCTGGTACAAACTTTAGTCTACCCCACCTAGGGACCTTCCACACCAAATTTGGTTCCAATTGGCCCAGTGGTTTCAGAGGAGAAGATTATCAAAGAATTGATTAAATATTACACCTCATTTGCAGAATTCGTAAAAATCAGGTCAACGAAAAATTTCTCATAAAAACCTGTTACATATGTTGAATGCCCCGCTATCTACTCTCTACATTTCAAATTTGAACAAAAACGGTTAAAAAATGACTCAGCAATGGCTATTAATGTGTTTTTGCTATTTATAGCAACAGTGGCCATCTTGGATGTCGGGCAGGGTCGCCTGGTACAAACTTTGGTCTACCCCACCTAGGGACCTTCCAAACCAAATTTGGTTCCAATTGGCCCAGTGGTTTCAGAGGAGAAGATTTTCAAAGAATTGATTAAATATTACACCTCATTTGCATAATTCGTAAAAATCAGGTCAATGAAAAATTTCTCATAAAAACCCTTTAAATATGTTGAATGCCCCGCTATCTACTCTCTACATTTCAAATTTGAACAAAAACGGTTAAAAATGACTCAGCAATGGCTATTTATGTGCTTTTGCTATTTATAGTAACAGCAGCCATCTTGGATGTCGGGCGAGGTGGCCTGGTACAAACTTTGGTCTACCCCACCTAGGGACCTTCCACACCAAATTTGGTTCCAATTGGCCCAGTGGTTTCAGAGGAGAAGATTAAAGTTTACGCACGCACGCACGGACACACGCAAAACCATGCCATAAGCTCAGCTGGCTATAGCCAGTTGAGCTTAAAAAAAAAATTGGGTAGCAAACATTTTTCCTTTAAAATTTTCATTCAGTGAGAGAAAAAAAGGGTGATGTACATTATGCAGAAAGGACTAAAAAAACAACTACAAAGGGTAACAAATACCCCTGCCACCCTCTGAGGAAACCAAAGATATATACAGGTACATACATAAATTGTAAGAATAAGAATTAAGCTTTTTTCTGTTATTATGAAGTTTTACCCATTTCCAGACAATAACACAATTTTCACAGGTAAAAGGAACCTTTCTTACTTGACCATAAGCATTGTGTATAAATATGAAGTCAATTTGCAGACTGGGAAAAACTTCAAAACAGATAAAGGGGAATAACTCCAGAACGATAAACGGGAATCTTCAAAAATTGTAAGGAACCTTCCTTTCATGACCATAAGCTTTCTATATCAATATGAAATCAACTGGCAGACTGGTTCTGGCGTTAACATCCAGAAATGGGTTAAACTTCAGAATAACTGAAAAAGGGCCATAACTCTTGAATGATAAATGAGAAATCTTCCAAAATCAAAAAGAATCTTTCTTTCATGACTTAACATATGAATATGAAATTGATTGTATAAGCTTTACATATAAATATGAAATTGATTGGAACATTGGTTCTGGAGTTATCATCCCGAAATGGGTAAAACTTCAAAATAACAGACAAAAGGCATAACTGTTGAATGATAAATGGGAAAATTTCAAAAAATTGAAAAGGAACCTTCCTGTTCTAATCATTAGCACTGCATATAAATATGAAATCATTTGGTTGAAGACTTTTTGTGTTATCATCTGGAAACCAAAACCAAATATTTCAGATGGACAGACAGACATCAGGATCACTATAACCCCCCCCCCCCCCATCTTTGAGGTGGGGGTATAAAAAAAACAAAGTCATGATCTTGACTCTATTATAAAGGATATTACAAGGAAACATCAAACTTAACACCCATGATAAAATCTTAACACTCAAGGTTATACAGCAATTAAAGAATTATATTGCAATTGAGGTCATGACCTTAACCTTTGACCTAAGGTTAATGGAGGAAATCAAAATTTCAAAAAGTAAAATCTTTATTTATATATTTCCAAACAAAAGCTAAAATAGAAGAAAAAGCATATAAGACAATTGACTTGACCCCATTGTGAAGGTCATTTCATGAAAACATCTAAACAAAAAAAAAAAAAACAAAAAAAAAAAAAAAAAAAAAAAAAAAAACCCCAGAAATTTACACAGTCCAGAAGCTCACAGAACTTTTGATATAAGGTGAGCTAATCGTTATCTCAATATGATTTCACTAAGTGGATGAGGGGACATGAGTCAACAAGTGTTATTAGTCCCATGTTCAATCCATGGTGCAATGCATTCCACTTTATTTTTGCACATTTTATTTCCAGAATTCTTAAATACTAGTATATGGAAATTATGGAAATTTAAGAAAAATTGAAGTGCTGATTTTTTTTTTAAATGCAGTGCTTTAGTTATTTAGTTTTTACAGTTTAAAATTTAAATAGCTTCAGCAAGAAAATATCTTACTGTTAACAGTAGAATTGGTCTCATTTTGAACTTTCCATGGAATATTCTCAAATTCTTGCCTTGCCTGAAAACAATAAATAATAATAATAATAATAAACTAATGTATCAGTAAAATTTGAAAACAAATGTTTCATTTAAAAATCTTAGATAATTGTCAAGATACATGTAAAACAAACAGAATTACTTATTTATTTTTTCTCTTTGCAGCACTTCCAATGGTTAATTTAACAGAATTTGAAAATTTCAAAGTAATATGTACATTGTAACACAACTCAGTTTCTACTAAATGTGCTATATGGGACATAAACTATGGAAAACATAAAAGATAATAATGGAATTCGCCAGTGTACCACGTGATACCTCATAGCCTTTGTGCGGGACAATTATTTCTATTGGCAATGGAATTGCATAAAGTGACGTTTTCCCGTAATAACGACATTTTTTCAGGAATATTTGACGTAATCGTTATCCATTTCATTCCGCACAAACGTTAAAAGGTATTGATCACGGGGTACACTGGCGAGTTCCATTATGTAAATATAAAAACTATCAGCTTGGTTTTAAACCAAACAATTTGTCATTTGATGTTACCAAAAGAAGCATTCCTTCACCTATGGAAAAGCCTTGGTAGTCAAATGGTCTAAAGTATGCACTTCTGTATTGCAGTACCTCTAACCACCTAGGTTCCACTCGCAGATCCTGGTGTGAAAAAGTTTTTCAGTTCATTTGCCAAAATGATTTTATCAGCGCGTTCCTCAAACTGACCACCTCGATATAATTGAAATGAATCTTGACTGGAGTGTAAAACGCCACCACTCAACTCAACTCTATATACAAGCAATGTTTTAATTCCCATCCCATATATGAGCAGGTTTTTTGAAGTTCCCATCCCATATACAAACAGTGTTTTAGTTCCTATCCCATATACAAGTAGGTTTTTTTAAGTTCCCATCCCATATACAAGCATTTTTTATTTCCCATCCAATATATGAGCAGGTTTTTCAGTTCTCATCATTAAACCTTAACAATATTAATTTTTTTTTCTTGAATATTGATGATTAATGCAAAGATGTGAAAAAAGTAAATAAATTATTTTTTTTATGATTTTTCTTTGCCTTTCTAATAAAAAGAAAGCCAATGATGTAATTGACAGTCAACAATAGTTACAAGAGTTACAATGAAAACTTTAATTATGATGGAAGAAGTTTAATTGGAGTTCCATAAGGACTTTTTGTCACACACACTTAATGATAAAGTTTTTTTTAGTTTCTTTCTTTCATCCTTTTCTTTTTTTTTTTCTCCAAAAGACAATTAAACACTGAACATGATTTCAATTGGCTCATGAAAAGATGGATTAATTGAATGCTCTCACCACCAAGGTTCTTCTAATGTGTCCCATAGTGTGAGAAAGTTGGTGTTTTATTTCTGGGCGTTTTTGTTTCTTGAACCTTTCGAAAACTGACTGCCACTGACAGTACTCATGCTCACACAGTAAGCACAATATAAGACCATCCTTAATTTTTACAGGTAAGTTAAAAAAAATGTTATTAGTAATTTAAAATGAATTTAAAAACTTACCTGATTAACGAGTTCTGTTAAACTCTGATTCTGTACAGATTGAATCTGATTTACCTCACTAGATATGTCTGGCAGCTGTTAAAAAATCAACACCTTATGCTTATTTATCTTTATATAACAATTGTCGGCTGTCGGGATTTCACAGCCACATTTGGTGACAAAAAAAATCAACAAATTCCTATTTCAACAAAGATCTTTTATATAGCAAACAATTGTGTATCAATAACACACACACACACACACACACACACACACACACACACACACACACACACACACACACACACACACAAAATATCTTTCAACATGGGAACAATAAAAAGCCCAGTGGGAAAACTAACTCTTGTGTTAGGTCATAAATTTTAAACATAATTAAAATTACTTTTTTATTTTTGTACATCAATAAAATATTAATTTCAATATGAAACACTTACAGCTGATTTGTCAAACTCTAGATTGTAAGCTGACATGTCCGGTTCCCCAGCATCTGGACATGTAGGATTGGTACAGGCAGCATTTGTAGCTGAAACATTACTACTCAGCTGGTTAAGAGCAGTCTGAAGCAAATCTGCCACGCTGCTGACATTTGAAATACTTTCATTCACAGTATATAAAGATGTGGCTATGTTATCTATTGCTGAAAAAAATTAATTAAATAAAATAAATTTACGGTGGCACAGAGGTGACATGAAATATATTTTTCATATTATGTGCGCACATATTACCTTTTTACGTGCGCACGTAGTAACCAATACGTGCACACCTATTACATAATAGGTAATATGTGCGCACGTATTGGTTACTACATGCACACGTAATAGGTATTACGTGCGCACGTAATAGGAAAAATATATTTCATGTCACCTCTGTGCCACCATATAAATTAGATTAAATAAAATAAAAAAATAAACAAATGAATAAATGAATAAATAAATAAATAAATAAATAAATAAATAAATAAAATAAATAATAAATAAAATAAAATAAAATAAAATAATCTAAATAAAATAAAATGAAATGATTTAAATAAACTAATCTAAAATAAAATGAAATGAAATGAAATAAAATAAAATAACAAAATAAAACTAATGTACTTGAGGGAAAATTTTGTGGAAATATGTATAAATAAAATTCTTGGAGAGTAAAAAATTTTTAAGTATTTTATTTTTATATACTTATCCATTTATTTATCTATATCAATCAGTTAAAAACATATGAAATAAAATTTTTAACCATATTTGAATGCACAAAATTTAAATATGGTTCAACATACCATTTAGCACCCACTAATGTCTTTGCAAAAGTATTATTTACTTAAAGCTGCATTAGGTTTTCTTAGGAAAAAATTAAAATGGTGCCAATTTACTTAATGATGTTCCTAATGAACAGTGTTACATTTAGTTTAACAATAAAAGCTCTAATAGATATAGAAATAGCAGTTATTTCCTAATGAGATGTAGACCTGTGGAATCTAATTTTAGAATGTGTTTACATCATAAAAAGGATCACGTAAATACAATTTACAAAACGGTGAATTACAATAAATTAAACACAAAAATTTCATTCAATTTGTCATTTGCGACTTTATAAGGGGTACATAACATCATTGGGAATACATTTGTGCTGTTAAAACAGATGTAATTTATGCACCAATGTTATTTATGCAGGTGGTTTTCAAGCTAAAATTTGATTAAAACAAGAGGCCCATGGGCCTTAACGCTCACCTGAGGATATGGCCAACCTGAGTATATATCTCATAACAGAATGATTACCATATCAATTCCTACAATATTCTAATATACATGCCAATACAAAAAGTTAATAGTTTCCATGATAATTAACAATTTCAGTCTTTTTATGCACCTATGACCTTGACCTTTGAATGTATGACCTTGAGCCATATATCAAAATGTTCGTCATGTCAATACCTACAATATTCTTAAATACATGTCTATACAAAAAGTTTATAGTTTTCAAGCTAATGCACAATTTTAGTTTTCATTGGCAGAAAAATAACATTTCAGGGGCAACAACTCCTACATGTATTATCATACAGTTACGAAACTTTGTACCTCTTTACATTTTGTCATGCTGAACATTTTAACAATGTTTTGATATTATATATCTCTTAAAATTTTGAAGAAAATAGCCTAAAACTGCACAAATTACAAACTAGGTCATGACCTTGAACTTTGACCTTGACCCCATTTTGAAGGTTATTTCAAGAAAAAGTCAAAACTGAAAATCCCATGTCAATATCTATTCATATAGTCAAGTTATAACAATTTGAAGCTATTCTACGAAATTTTTAAAATTAAATGCAAAAACGCGTAACCTTATTTTTTACCAAATTTCACGAAATGAACAATTTATAAGCTTAAGACCCTAGAGAAGCCAAATATCACATCAGATTTTTTCTACCATCTTCGCTTTCGGAGAAGAAGATTTTTTAAGTTTTTTTTAACCATAGGTCACCTTGACCTAGTTTTGGGAGCTAGGACAACGTCATGAACAAATCTGAATTGCACTGGCCCATATATGCATCTGACCAAGTTTCATTGAAATCCACCTTGTAGTTTCAGAAAAGAAGTCGAAAATGTAAAAGTTTACGCCGCGGACGACGACAGACAAATTTTGATCAGAAAAGCTCACTTGAGCCTTTGGCTCAGGTGAGCTAAAAAGCTTCAACTCATGTAAAATTCGCCCCCAAAAATTTTCAGTATCGCTGATTTTCTATATGGTCTGAGGAAGTTGGTTTTAAGTGTTTTGTTTCAGTTTGATGTATTTTACCCACTTACATTAACTGTGATCAGATTTTATTAATTTTCATTTTAAAAATATGGCAAGTTTCATATTAAAAGAATATTAATCTACACATTTGTTTTTTCAGTAGTAGTAGCTCGTCAGTTGTATCAGATCATTAGCGTATTGCTGCATGTCTTCCAAAATCACAATTTTATTATAAAAAAAAAACCAGACAACTACTCACGTGTTGTGAATTCAATTTCATTTACAATTAACATTAGCTTGTGTGACACATAACTCAACAGACAGAGGGAAGAAACCGACCTTACTGTGTATTTAAACAGGATTTTGATTGGTCCAGAGCGTTTTCTTGACCCAAGCTATGATTTTTTTGCCTATTCACATCTAAACCAATGATATTTCAATCCCTCTCACACCATCCCGCAAAATCTGAATCTTTTTAAATTTTGAAAGTTTTATCCAGACAGGATTATCCATCTCAAAACATATATTATTTCCAGTCAAAAATATGGGTATCACCATGTATGTCAAAGGTGCTCCTTTGGATTGGTGGAAAATGCAATCTAAGCACATTATAGCCAGATCAATGTACACCAGATTTCCAAACAGTAGTTAACCATTTAATTCAATAAATCAAAAAATTTGTAAGAAGAAAGTAAGCATAAAATACCTGTTAAGCACACACAAGCATTATTTCTTATACTTCACATGGCTAAGTGTTCCATAAAATCTTATTTGAACATTAAATAGGCCAACTTCCAGTACAAATGTTTACATTTTGAACACTTTCGTCAACATGGAAAATTAAAAAAAAAAACAAACATGGAAACAATCTATTTGTGTAATTTACGTACCCCTAAACTTTTATTTAACATTTACAAAAAAGTGAGTAAATTACATGGGTTTTTATAGTATATTAATGACGGACAATTAATGCAATTTGTGTCAGCTTTTACCTTTATTTATTTAAGTTTCTGTGTGCATGCTCCAAGCTAAAAATAATCATCGTTAAACATGTGTCCCACATGCTAGAGGATTCCTTTAATTTACAGCTAATAGGAATGAAAATTTAGAAAATGAATCTCATGGATTATGATAAAAAGATATCTATTTAAAATAAATATATATTTTTTGAAAATCCCCCCCCCCCCCCCAAAATAAATAAAAAAAAAATAAAAATCAGAAAATTGACAAACTTATGCAGCTTTAACTGGTAAGATACAATCCATCTAACATTTCTGGAAACATATCAATTTCATATAAAAAGCCAAATCATGCAATTTCTTATGCAATGAAAATGAAGATTTTGCACCAAGCATAAGTATATCATATAATACATAGATTAATTTCTAACAGCCTATGTTAGAATCTGAATCAACAGTTCCTAGTGCAAGTCAGAAAATTTTTTCTGTTTATGTTCTCAAAAATTAGTGGCTTTTTTCTTGAAACAGTGATTTCCAACAAAATCCCTGAACTCGCTGTCTTGATTTAGGTGAATGAATGGTGACTATTACATAAAAATTCATTTATCAACTCCTTTCCAGCTAATATATGTGAAACAAAATATTATAGAGCTTAGCTTAACCTACTTGTTTTTAGATTTGTAACACTGTTGAGAGCCGAGTCAACATCAGCTTCTTTTTTTAATGTTGTCCTTAATGGTATTCCAACCAGGTAACCTATATCTGAAAAATGTGTAACAAAAATTATTTATCAAACTGTTTATTAAAAATTCATCTTCAAATATGCAAACGGAAGTTTCTTAATGGATATAAACACCATAATATTTTATAGAAGCAAAGACTGACATATCTGGAAAGATTCTACATCCAAAGTTCAACTCAACAGCTATCTTCAGTCTCTAAAATGAAAGGAACATGTGGAAAGAAATCAATTTCATCCATTTTTTGACCAATGTTTTAAATGTCATCATCCCCATGGCAACCAACATGGAGATGAGTCAAACCCCTGTCACTATCCCCATAACAACCTTCCTAAACATAAGTCAAACACCTGGCATCTATGTTATTTGATTGACAGACACTGAATAATGTCAATTTCACTTTAGTATAAGAATACTTTTCATAAAGAATGAAGTCACTCACTTCAACAATAGCTTGGCAAAATCAGGCCTAACTTGACAATTTTTTTTTAAATTTCACGTTCATCCTACCATCTTTGTCTTTATAAGTGTAACAGGAGGGAAAAAAAATGCAAGGTTGGACCAGGGATCAAACCTGGGACCTCTCGCACTATATGAGCTACCCAGACCATTACATTTCCCCGTTATTCTTGAGTTTCTCATGATTCTATGGGAAATCTCGCCCCAATTTCCCTTGGATGGACTTTATATGGCCCGACATACGTCAGTCCATCAATTCCGAGGGCCATACTGACCACCAAACTGTAACAGGAGGGAGAAAAAATGCAGGGTCAGACCTGGGATCGAACCTGGGACCTTTCACACCATAGGCAAGTGCTCTACCAACTGAGCTACCCAGACTGTTACATAAGTATTGCATGTGGACATTTAGCATATAAATCATTGCAAAAATTTTATTTATCAGTTAAGTTGGAGTAGTAGAAGTTTTCTTTTATAAATTAGTATTACTTACTATCTAAATCTCTGTATATCACTTGTGTAGTAAAGTTGAAGTTAGTGTTTCCAATATGTTTGACTTGCTGAAAATAAAAAATAAGCAATGACCAAATTATTTATCACAATGCATGATCTTTATTTATTTATTTAGTAATGAAGATGTTTTTTCATGGGTAAAGATGGTTAAACAATGCAAGAGATCAGAAGCTGTTATAAAGAGTTATCAAGAAGAAGAAGAAGAAGAAGAAAAAGAACAAGAAGAACAAGGACAACAACAACAAAAAGAATAAGAAGAAAATGAGGAAGAAGAAGAAGAAGAAAAAAAAAACAAGAGGCCCATGGGCCTTAACACTCACCTGAGGATATGTCCAAAATTGTTTGCAAAGCGCAAAAGACAATATAATTGGTACTGAAATTTACAAGTTTTTTCAAGTTAAGAACTGCCACAAAACTTAATCAGAAATATATCCACTCACATTTCATTTATAAGTAGCTTATATAATACACATGAAGTAACTGTAATGCAATGAATAATTTCCAAATCATTAACCAATTTCAGTATACTTAAGCAACTATGTCCTTGACCTTTCAACATATATGACCTTGCACCATATATGATTATCATGTCAATACCTACAATATTCTAATATATATGCCTATACAAAAAGTAAACACTTTTCAAGATAATTAGCAATTTAAGTCTTCTTTTGCAGCTGTGACCTTGATCTTTCAACATATGACCTTGAACCATATATCAAAATGATCATTGTCACAATACCTACAATATTCTTATATATATGCCTTAACAAAAAGTTTACAGTTTTCAAGATAATTAGCAATTTAAGTCTTCTTTTGCAGCTGTGACCTTGACCTTTCAACATATGACCTTGTACCATATATCAAGATGATCATCATGTCAATACCTACAATATTCTAATATACATACCTATACAAAAAGTTTACAGTTTTCAAGATAATTAGCAATTTAAGTCTTATTTTGCAGCTATGACCTTGACCTTTCAACATATGACCTTGTACCATATATCAAAATGATCATTATGTCAATACCTACAATATTTTAATATACATGCCTATACAAAAAGTTAATAGTTTTCAAGATAATTAGCAATATAAGTCGTCTTTTGCAGCTGTGACCTTGACCTTTCAACATATAACCTTGAATCATATATCAAAATGATCATCATGTCAATACCTACAATATTCTAATATATATGCCTATACAAAAAGTTAATAGTTTTCAAGATAATTAGCGATTTAAGTCTTCTTTTGCAGCTGTGACCTTGACCTTTCAACATATGACCTTGTACCATATATCAAAATGACCATCATGTCAATACCTACAATATTCTAATATACATGCCTATACAAGAAGTTTATAGTTTTCAAGATAATTAGCAATTTAAGTCTTCCTTTGCAGCTGTGACCTTGACCTTTGATCATATGACCTTGAACCATATATCAAAATGATCATTGTCACAATACCTCCAATATTCTAATATACATGCCTATATAAAAAGATTAAAGTTTTCAAGCTAATGCACAATTTTAGTATCTATAAGCCAAAAATAACATTTCAGGGGCAACAACTCCTACATGGATTATCATATTGTTACCAAACTTGGTACCTTTTAAAATTTTGTCATGCTGAACATTTTACTAATGTTTTGATTTCATATATCTCTTCATATTTGCAAGACAATTGCCTAAAACTGCATAAATCACAAATTAGGTCATGACCTTGATTTGTGACCTTGACCCTTTTTTAAAGATCATTTCAAGAAAAAAGTCAAAATTGAAAACCCCATATCATTATCTGTTCAAATAGTCAAGTTATAACAATTTGAAGCCATTTTATGAAATTTTTAAAATAAACCACAAAAACGCGTAACCCATTTTTCAACCAAATTTCACGAAATGAACAAACTATAGGCTTAAGACCCTAGAGAAGCCAAATTTCACATCAGATTTTTTCTCTCATCATTGGTTTTAGAAAAGATTTTTTAAGATTTTTGGACCCCTAGGTCACCTTGACCTAGTTTTGGTAGCCATGGCAACACCATGAACAAATCTGAATTGCACCGGCCCGTATATGCTTCTGACTAAGTACAAAATAACCTGTGTATAAGGGACGCCCAAAGGATTGGACAAAAGTGTCCTTTATAGACAGGTGGACTTTATATACAGGGTCAAAAATGACGCAAAGAAAATTCGCCATACCAGTGATTGAAAAAGGACTTTAAAACAGTTATTTTCACAATTATTCTACATAAGATATTACTTAAATTAACTTATTAACTTAAGCAAATAAACTTGTAAGAAGAATTTAATAATTTGTTACAATTTACAGTGATTTTTGAATTTAATGTTATCCAAAACAAGTTGAACTTTGTTTAAATCAATAATAGGAATTTTCATTTGGTTGATTGTGAAATTATACATGCACTGGCCTTGATATTCTTTAAGAATTCAATTAAAGCCATTAAGGTTTGACCATCAGTTTATTTGTACATTAAGTTTTATGACTTGATCATTCAAATTCACTGCATCTTGATATTTCAGTGAAAGAATCTTGACCATGAAAATTAGCACCATAAGTGGGCATAACAGAAATTTATAAACATTTTTTAACCATTGAATTTGTAGCTTTTGCAGATAACATCTTGGTACAAGTGAAATCAACAGATTTAATAAAAAACAAAAATATTATATAAATTAAATAAAATTTATTACCACTAAATTGTAACAAAAGTTGACAGAAATTTAATTCGATGTCAGTATATCACACCTCACAACTTTTTTTAAATGTATATGCTTTAAAAATTTTAATTGTCGTATCTACATGATTACTTTAACACGTTGCTCTAATGTTAAAGCTTTCTGAGCTGAACGGAGATTCGACATTATCAAAATTCTCAAAATATGTGGTTCTCGCTATTACAATTTTACTCTATTAAAAGGCGATTGATGTAAATGATTGTTACCCTGTTAATATATCACAAAGAAAAATCTTGACATGTCCAAGCTGAGTAAATTAAGACCATGCTGTTTAACTCGGCGGTTCTCGCCTTCCATCTTTATAAACATATCCAGGAGTCATAATATCCATTGTAATTAATCGATCCACGCTCTTCCCGAACCCAATTGGCAATAATAAACACAATGTCGGCATGTCAAACACATAAATTCGCTTTGAAATTAAACTTGAAAGAGGAATATCTGCGACACCAACACTTCCGGTTTGATTGAAAAATACGAGTTATGCCCCTTGATCAGCCGAATAGTGGACGTTATACACAAATTTAAGGCCAATCGGGACCAAAATAGGTGGATGCTATACGCATTGGACAGGTGGATGCTATACAGGGGGTCTTTATATAGTAAAATCGATTGGGGATACTTTAGACTGGACGCTATAGACAGGTGGACGTTATACAGAGGTGGACGCTATTACAGGTTATACTGTATCATTGAAATCTGTCCAGCAGTTTTGGAGCAGAAGTCGAAAATAGGTCGCACCATGCCATAAGCTCACATGACCTTTCTGTCAGGTGAGCTAAAAATGAAGAAGAAAATGAAGAAATAATTTATTAAGAGTTTTATAGCAGTGGATGTCTAACAAAATACATTGTAGTTCTGTGGATTCATAAACACATTTAAAACTAATGGTGTCTGCATCAGAATTCAAAGAGAGATTGAAGGATCAGACAAATGGTTCTCTCCTCAGAAGTAAAATGTCATTCTTTCTTTCAATTTTGCAGGAACACTGAATGTCAGACTGAGAATTTTACTCTGAGACTGAAAGAACCATTCTGCATATCAACAATTCCACAAAAAGTTTGTCTTGGGTGGCCAAGTGGTCCAATACACTGGCTTACTATAATACATACCATAACAGTGTTGTTTAAATATGTTGTAACATCATCAAGATTGTATGACACGGTACCATCTAAGTTGTACAACGCTTTCGTGAATTGATCGTTAGAGATGTATACACAAACCATTCCAGACCTGAAAATGTAAATAACAATTATCCAGAAATATGGATTTTAGAATTTGAAATAACAAAATATAATATGTATACACAAATCATTCCAGTCCTAACAAGAGGCCCGTGGGCCTTAACGCTCACCTGAGAATATAGCAAAAATCATTTGAAAAATACATACAATATTCTAATATACATGCCTATACAAAAAGTTATTAGTTTTCAAGATAATTAACAATTTGAGTCTTCTTATGCATCTATGACCTTGACTTTTAAATGTACGATCTTGAATCTTATATCAGAATGAATGCCATATCAATTCCTACATGCCAATACAAAAAGTTAATAGTTTCCAAGATAATAAACAGTTTCAGTTTTTTTATGCACCTATTGTCATGTCAATACCTACAATGTTCTAATATATATGCCTATGCAAAAAGTTAATAGTTTTCAAGATAATTAGCAATTTTAGTCTTCTTTTGCACCTATGACCTTGACCTTTGAACACAAGACCTTGAATCATACATCAGAATGATCACCATATCAATTCCTACAATATTTTAATATACATGCCTATACAAGAAGGCAACAACCCCTACATGAATTATCACATAGTTACAAAACTTTGTACCTTTTTAAATTTTGTCATGTTGAACATTTTAACAATGTTTTGATATCATATATCTCTTAAAATTTTGAAGAAAATAGCCTAAAACTGCAAAATTACAATTTAGTTCATATGACCTTGAACTTTGACCTTAACCCCATTTTGAAGGGTATTTCAACAAAAAGTCAAAACTTAAAACCCCATGTCAATATCTGTTCAAATAGTCAAGTTATAACAATTTTACGAAATTTTTAAAATTAAACGCAAAAACGCGCAACCCATTTTTCAACCAAATTTTACCAAATGAACTATAGACTTAAGATCCCAGAGAAGCCAAATATCACATCAGATTTTTCCTCCAATCATCGGTATCGGAGAGGAAGATTTTTGAAGATTTTTGGACCCCAAGGAGACCTTGACCTAGTTTTAGTAGCCATGGCAATGCCATGAACAAATCTAAATTGCACTGGCCCCTATATGCTTCTGACCAAGTATCATTGAAATCTGTCCAGCAGTTTTGGAGGAGAAGTCGAAAATAGGTGTTAACGACGCACACACACACACACACACACACACACACACACACACACACACACACACACACACACGCACGCACGCAGGCATGCTTGCACATACACATGGCGCGCCATGCCATAAGCTCACGTGACCTTTCGGTCAGGTGAGCTAAAAATGTAAATTACAATTATCCAGCGATATGAATTTTAGAATTTGAAATTACAAACCAAAATAAATGGGGGCTAAATATTGGCATGAAATCAACCATGGTTTTTCAGAAACACAATGTTTGAGTTGTCAAAGTGACAAGTATAGTCATATGTAATGAAACTCTGATTCAATAATATGAGTTTGATATTTCATAGGTGCATCCAAGGTTAATTAGTTGTATTGATGTTTAACGACACACTAGCAATTTTGAGCTACTCGCAGTAAGACCAAAAATTAATGTCTGAATGTCTGAAAAGGTTCCTATAAATGTGAGGTGTGTAAATGTGTATTGTGGTCCGCCTTGTATTGAAGAGCACTCAGACTGTTTTATAAATAAACTGACCAGGGTTTGAACCCCTGCTACCCCCCCTCCCCTTTAAAGCAGATGTTCTACCATTGAGGCAATAGATATGACCAAGGAAACTGAATTTAATATTTTAGTAAAAGAATCCATATATATCACACAGAGTTCATATGTATTTTGACCAGTAAAACTGAAAGGTTATATACCACTAAAGTTTTCCATAAAAATATGTTTAACCATTGAATTTTTTGTTCTATTATAATAAAAAGACAAATAATAAAAATCTAACATTAACAGTGTATTGTTCATAATATTTTGTTTGTAAAGGAAGATAACCCAGGAAGAATTGTTTTTCAGGTCTATAAACACTTTTAAAAGTCTACTTTAGGTGACTGCCAAACAGATTTCACTGTATACAATTTACAGGTTACTGCACATTCTTTACAAAATTGACATTAGTCTCCATGACATTCCTGCAAAAAGTGAAGCATCAACTGTCCTGTTACAATGTACATGTAAGCTAAAAAAATTATATTCAATAATGTGAAATTTCATCTTGCTATACTCACATGGTAAATATTGTCAACACCACCAACACTACAGCAAAAGCTTGTCGTTTACAGGCAGCTCGTGCTTCTTTGCCTGGCTGTTCCATCTTCCCACCACAGTTACCACAGCAACGACAACAACAGAAACAAAGTCCAATCAATGTGAACAAGAAAATAAATAAAAATCCTATTACAATGCAAGCTCCATATCCACCAAACTTAGACAAATACTGCAATATAAATGATACCAGTTATAAATAAAAATATTTTACGGTGAATTGGTGGAAAGACTAAATTGTTTCAATTAAATTAAGGCAGTCAGTTCTGGAATAGTGAAGAACTTGGAAATATCAAGACATGAAAGTTACTGTAAAAGTCCTAATTTTAGCGGTGTATTAATTTAAGCAATTTTTGAGCTAGGACAGTAGCTCTAATTTCAATACATCGCTAAAACAAGTATGTAATATAGTCTGTTTTTCAAAAGTTGTTTTGCACTAATTTAAATCCAAGCAAATTAGTTGAAAATGTAAATTGCGTTAAATACGTACACGGCTACAGGCTAAAATGAGTATGTTTACAGTAGTAAAAGAGGTTTTACTCATCATATGACATTAGAAATTAATTTTCATGGAAAACAGTAAAGCTCATTTTGATGTCCCTTTATAACTTCATCATTTCGCTTTTTGCCACAATTTTTTCAAGTCTTAAAATTAATATCAAACTGTTAAACCTTTCTAGAATTCAAAAACCCCTTTATAAAAACACTATATGATTGAACAACTTCTGATGAATCAAAGTTTTGCTGAAAATGAAATAGCAGAAATTTTTA
This sequence comes from Tegillarca granosa, assembly GCA_029721355.1. Lineage (NCBI taxonomy): Eukaryota > Metazoa > Mollusca > Bivalvia > Arcoida > Arcidae > Tegillarca > Tegillarca granosa. Next base: position 26,785,908 of record CM056605.1, read on the forward strand.
CCAAAGCAATCCAGCAGTTTTTATCTATAAAAATGTGTTAAGAGGATTTAGAAAAATTTGCATGCAAGTATTTTTCCCGAAAATGCTTTACAAAAACATTGACAAATCTATTCTTTTCACTATTTTATTCCAATAAATCAATTAAAAAAAACAAAAAAAAACAAACTACACACATTTATTTACCTTAGTATAATTTGAAGTGACATCAGTTATTAGCTTTCCATCTAAAGCGAGATTTAGTGTGTCTACAAACAGAAATAGAGCATTAAGTCATATTTAATCACAGAGACATTGGATCAGGAAAATGTTTTCATCTAAGACATGTGAAAACAGAATTTAAAGTATCTTATCAAATTTTTACATTTTGTAAATATCATGTCAGTTCAGACCAGGCCCTTCAACAATGCCGATTTTTGGTGAAAAATACTGATTCAAACTTGAAAAAGCCGACTGAAAAATATCCAAATCTGATAAAAAATTCTTTAATATCAGCTTGTTAGCAATTAAGAGTACTCATTGGTTACAGGCAAGGTTTCACAAATGCTTGGTAAGGTCACGACCGAACGTTTGATTTACCTATTGCTAACTACCGATTGATCTTACTGGCATTTGTGGAGCCTTGGTAGAGACAATGGTAAGGAAAAAGATAAGGCTTAAACAAAGTTGATTAGTCTTTCCACATTACTATACTGGTCGTATGAATCTTCAATTTCATGTACAAGCAGCGAATATGACTTAGAAACCATGTCAAATGATCAATTTGTCATTTGACATAACCGAAAACAATGTTCGTTGCCCTGCATCAAATTGCAAGAAAATGTTTAATATCCAGAAACAAGATCAAAGAAGTAAAATGAGACTCACAGACCTCCCAAAACCCCATCTTCTGTAGATCTTGAAAAACCAAAGCATGCAGAATAGATACTGTAAACTCACATGAATGTTTAACATACATGTACATTTGTATAACATATAGAGATATGTCTGTGACATGTTGTCTCATCCAATATTGTCCCTTAACTGGTTGGCTCAGTACCAGTATAGTGAGAAGCATTAAATAAGAGGCTCATGCTCCCCTGTGGATATGTTCCAAATCTTTTGCAAAGTACAGAAGACAATTACAGTAATTACAGATTAAACTGTCCAAATTTCCCATTTGAACCACATTGTCAAAATACTTCATCGGAAATATCTCATTTCTAGTCACTGTTCATTTATAAATAGCTAAAAAGCTTTTAGTAATAGTAACAAGTACAATAGATGATTTCCAGATGATTAACCATTTTAGTATTTTTATGAAACTATGCCTGAACCTTTGAACCAATGACAAGGAACTACATGTATATATAATAATAATGGTAAAATCAATACCTTTACAAAAAATTTATAGTTTTTAAGATAGATAACAACCTGAGTCTTTTTATGTAGCTCTGACCTTGACCTTTGCACCCACAATGTTGAACCCTATAACAAAATGAATGCCATATCAATATATCTAGAATATTCTAATATTCATAAAAGTTATTTCTGTTTTACTATAGATACTAACCGTAAGGAAACCCTTGTGGGAAAACAGCAGTGTTAACAAACCCTCTCATCATATTATACAATGCCTCCATTCCTTGAGCATCATAAGTAACACCTCCAGCTTTGTAGCTGCTGCCCTCTGGTATGGCTGCCCAGACAATGTCACTGTTAGCATCGACAGCATTTCCTACTGAATCTGATAAAGTCTGTGGTGTAAGAGTTGGATCGGCTGCCAGCAACATGCCAAAGTGAAGCGTCAGTAAAATAATCATTTTTAACAAAACCATAATAAATGGTGAATATATATATTATTTTTTTAGTTTTCACAAAATGACAACCTTTAGGTTAGATATTCTTCAATCAAATACTACTTAAACAAACATCCATTAATATTTCTGGTTTTTAATTTCAATCCTGAAAATACAAAAATACACAAATTAACATTTAATATACATTGTATTTACATTCAACTCTTATTAGGCAAACAATATATATATATATATATATATATATTGTTGCTTAAAACCCATTTGTTTCAGCATTATGTGACCTAGCAGTTATGTTATACAAATGACCTTTTAAATGCAGCTTTATCATTGTTAGAACAAGAAAAAAAAAAAAAAAAAAAAAAAAAAACATAAAAGACACGTTTGATTCTGCTTTTCCATTTAAAAAAACGAAGAAAACATTCAAAAAAAAAGTTAAAAGATTAAAAAATCAAATATATCATTACCTTGAACAAATAACCAAAAAAATGTCGCAAATACAAAAACATTAAGGTTGTCAGTCTAACCCATGCAGTTAAGCACATTTTGAAGTAAACAGAAAGAATCCATCACATATCAAAGCCAGCTGACTTTAAATTTGTTATTTTATACCAGGAAACATCCTTGACAAGCTTTAGAATTATCAGCATATACTTTATCAAATTTCAGTTAAATGAATTTTATTACAATTATTTCCTTAAAAATTACATTAAGAAAGTGATATATAAATACTTATATATATATATATATATATATATATATATATATATATATATATATATATATATATAGGTTGTTTTTTTATATATTAGATTTAAAGTTCAACATGTTTTATTATCTATAAAGAAAAATACACAAATTTCCTTATAAAATTTTGCAATGTGTTTATATTAAAGTACATGTAAATGTAGTCGTATTTAGCAATTATGGATAAATCTGGTAAATGTAATAGGAGATGATTCAAGAATCACTGCTTGAAAAAATTTTCAATTCTGAGCCAAACATAAAACATAAAAAAACTGACTCAATTTTACACTTGATATCACAATGATTATATTTAATTTTTCAACAGGTTTTTTTAAAAAGATATTTGTTTAATTTGAAAATAAATCAGAAAAATACTTTGGTTTTAGAGTTTTAGTTGAGCAAATTTTAAATCTTTATAAATATTCTTTCGATGTTTCATATATTATGACTAAAACAAAATAAAACAAAAAAAAAAAAAAAAAAAAAACAAGAAAAAAAAATTAAATAAAATGGGAAAAAAAAGAAAAAAGAAAAAAAAAAGAAAAAAAAAAATCAGTTTCATATGAAGGGAAAAAAATTTAGATTTAATTAATGAACTGTTCAGATGCGGTAGTAGGTCCTAGCTATAGCTACCATAGCACATATAATAAGTTTGTCTGGAATAGTTTTGGGAATTATACAAAATTAGCAAGAAAAGAACTTAGCCAAATTATGTCCATGTGAAAAATTAATAAAGTGTGTGGAGAGAGAGAGAGAGAGAGAGAGAGAGAGAGAGAGAGAGAGAGAGAGAGAGAGAGAGAGAGAGATGGTTTAAGGTGAGGCTGTTATCAAACTAGGCCAGAAATTATAATTTATCCTAAAAGCTTCCTGGTTACCAAACTGTAATGATAATGACAGAGTAAAATAAAAATATAACTCCTAAATTTTGAATTATATAACTGCAACTAGCCGGGAGTACTTGAGATATCAGAAATGGGATGATAAGATTTGTTGCTGTCACATTCTGGATATGATTTATGATTTATCTTAACTATTTATTTAAACTATATCTTACTTATATCTTAGCCATTTCTTGACAAAAATACCATTTGATTTTTTTCCTGTACATTAAAAATTTATTCCATGTCTTACCTGTTTAAAAAAAGCAATCTTATTTATAAGGGAAGGTCAATAAGTTCATAGTTATATATTGCAGCAGTACATATTACAATTTTTCAATTTAAATCTGAGAGAGAGAGAGAGAGAGAGAGAGAGAGAGAGAGAGAGAGAGAGAGAGAGGGAGGGAGGGAGAGAGATCGAGATCGAGAGAGAGAGATTAAATTATAGTAATGCTGTTATATCATAAATATTCATGGGGGATTAAATTTATTTGGCTATTTTCTGAGGTTATTGAAAATTATGGATAAAAAGGCAAAGAAAAAATTTAATTACTGAGGCCCAAAATGGAATTTATTTTCACAAAACTCAATTCCATAAAATTTTCACCTTAAAATTTTTTTTAACAATTTTGCAAAATCACAAAGTTTTAACCTAACAAATATCAATATGTCTACATTATAGGTTTGTCATATATACATTTTGTGTATATGCGGTTGTATAGATAGTTTTTCCATAACTTGAAGGTTTGGTACAAAAAGAATAAAGTCAGTCTGTTTACAAACTGATTCAAGTTCAAAAGTTTAAAAATTTTGGTGAAAAAAACAAAGAAAAACAAACTATTTTGGAATTTTTTTTTTATGTTTGTGTCCAGTCAGAAAACTTAAGCAGGAATCAATCCTCTGACCTCTTCATCATTACTTAACACTGTACTAACAAGACTATTATGTCCCCGTTATCACTGAGCACTGCACTACCAAGACTACATGTCCCCTATTAACTCTGAGCACTGCACTACCAAGACTACAGTGTCCCCCATTAACTCTGAGCACTGCACTACCAAGACTACAATATCCCCCATTAACTCTGAGCACTACACTTCCAAGACTACAGTGTCCCCCATTAATATCAAGCACTGCACTACCAATACTATAATACCCTTTAACAGCAATGAGTACTGCTTTACCAGGACTTAAATGTCCTCCACTGACACTGAGCACTGCACTACCAATACTATAATACCCTTTAATAGCACTACGCACTGCTTTACCAGGACTTTAATGTCCTCCATTAACACTGAGCACTGCACTACCAAGACTATAATACCCTTTAATAGCACTAAGCACTGCTTTACCAGGACTTTAATGTCCTCCACTGACACTGAGCACTGCACTACCAATACTATAATACCCTTTAATAGCACTACGCACTGCTTTACCAGGACTTTAATGTCCTCCATTAACACTGAGCACTGCACTACCAAGACTATAATACCCTTTAATAGCACTAAGCACTGCTTTACCAGGACTTTAATGTCCTCCATTGACACTGAGCACTGCACTACCAAGACTATAATACCCTTTAATAGCACTAAGCACTTCACAGACAAAACAAAAATATATAATTTTCTTTATTAACATTGAGCATTGGATTATCAAGACTACAATATCCCTTATTAACACTGAGCACTGCAGTTCCAAGATTACAATATCTCTTATTAACACTGAGCACTGCAGTTCCAAGATTACAATATCCCTTATTGGCACTGAGCACTGCAGTACCAAGACTACAATATCCCTTTTTAGCACTGCATGAGCACTGGATTACTAAAATTGCTTCAGAACAGAAAAAAAATGCAAAAACAAATATAGAATTTATATACAACTACAACTATACACATCATAAATCATTTGTAATATATATATATATATATTTATACATACATACATACATACATGCACACAAATACCAGAAGTCTAAATATATAAAAATCAGATTTTGTGATTTCTAAAATTAACAATCATTTACTCACCATGATGCATCATTTAATCCATGCTTATATATGACACTTTATTATTTCTTATCTACAGTTTTCTTTAATGTTTTTATATAACAATGTCCACATCTTCCGTATACATTCATATACCTGTATACAATTCTAATGTTTTTTTTTTATAATCAATGTCGACATCTTTCCATCCAGAAAAAATATTTCAAATGTTTTGTAGCACAACGGATGTCTTTAATTTAACCTATCTATAATGCATGCGTGACGTGTTGGGATTTTCCATTATCAATGAAGTACCCAGGGATACAGATAAACCAGGTAATCAATAATCTAACGTCTACAGGTAAGATGGCCAATAACTACCTGTTCAAGGTAGAGCATGATGCTTTTAAATTATATAACCAATAAAAATGTACAAACATATTTATTAGAGTTACTCAGCATAATAATTGTTTTATATCAATATTTCTTGAGCCAGAAATTGAATTAACATAATTTTTAAAAATTTATAAATTAAGAGATACTATTTTTTATTTAAAAAAGTCAGATACACTGTATTGAAAATTTCAAAATCTATTAAAAAATCACATTTACTCAAAAAACCAAACTAAAAACACATAATGATCAATAAATATGCGTAATTAGAACGAAAAAATAAGCTTTTTTACAAACTAATAAACCAACTTTTTCTTTATGTGTCAGGCCTCCCCAAGATTTTTCTTAACTTAATTCTTGAAAACTTGACAATTTAACAATGTTGTTTATACAATGTACATGTATTTAAGATATTTAGGAAATAAGATAATAAATAAATAATAATAAATAATAAGAGTCATTTCGAAAAAAAAATTTAGACCTTATAATATTTGTATTTTAATTTGTAAAAATGTTTATTCATAATGTCAAAAATAAAAAATGTCTAAAATTTGTCAAATAAATGCTAAAGAAAATCTTAGTTGAAAAATGATTGTTGAAACGTATAAAACAAAATATTGACATATATTGAGACAACAGATAAATCCCTAACCCGAATGGATAATGAACGTGCACGTTATTATAATAAAATGTAAAAGACTGATTGAATTATTTTTAGACCCCGGATGTTGACAGGAGTGGCAAACAAAACACTACTTAATAGAGGCTTTTAATATCCCTATACTACCCGAAAGCCTGATTAAATGCAATAATATCTATTATGTTATTGGATGTCATCAATTACTGATTAAACAAGACTAAATTTATTTTATAAAAGTGGTTTTTTAAATAAACAACTTGATTTTCATTCCTTTATCGATCACACACACACACACACACACACACACACACACACACACACACACACACACACACACACACACATATGGGCCATGGGCCTTTATGCTCCCCTTAAGATATGTCACAATTGTTTGCAAAGTGCAATAGATAATATATTAGTCATATCAATACCTAGAATATTCTAATATACATGCCTATACAAAAAAGCTTATACTTTTCAAGATAATTAGCAATTTAAACCTATGACCTTGAATCATATATCATATCAAACATACATTAGTAACAATACTCTAATATACATGCATATACAATAAAGTTATTTCTTTCATGATCATTAACAATTTCAATCTTCAGATGCAGCTATGTCCTTGACCTTTGAATCTATGACCTTGAACCATATATCAAAATGATCATCATACCAAAACCTTCCATATTCTAATATACATGCCTATACAAAAACTTAATAGTTTTTAAGATTAACAATTTTAGACTTCTCATGCAGCTATGGCCTTGATCTTTGAACCTATGACCTTGAACTGTATGTCAAAATGATTGTTATATCAATACTTACAATATGGTAATATAAATGTTTATACAAACAGTTAATAGTTTTCAAGATAAATAACAATTTCAGTTTTGTTATGCAGCTATGACCTTGACCTTTGAACCTATGACCTTGAACCAATATCAAAATGATATCATATCAATACCTACAATATTCCAATATACATATTTATACAAAAAATCCATAGTTTTCAAGAAATATTGACAAATATAAATTTTTTAAGCAATTTTCTGAGTGGCTTGCAATTTCCCCAATTTGAGCCACTAATTGTGCAAATCTGAAACTAGATGAACTAAGAATATTATAAATGAAATAACTAGGTATATCTTTTGTAGTTTTAGAGGAAAAGATTTTTCAGAGTTTTCACTTTTCCTCCCTAATGGGGCCCCAAAGGGACATAACTCCTTCATTTTGTGCAAATCTGTAAGGTCTTAACCCAGGCATGATTACCACTAAAATTAATCAAATTTAGGGCCATTAGTTTCAGAAATGAAGATTAAAATGTTTAAAGTTAATGCATGACTGACAGCAGACAGTGAACCATTGCAATTAAAAAAATCTGAAAATTACAAACATAACTTTACTAAACACATTCTTAAAATACTGTTCAGGCACCATGCCAGCAAATGGAAAACTAAGAACACATTATATTGATCTAAATGCAAGAATATGTACAAAAAGAAACAGCTAATGTAGAAGAATACTATCAGAATAAACTTTTTCCTTAACCCCTCCCCCCCCCCCCAAACCCCCTAGGCCTTTACCAACAGAAAAAAAATTAAGTTCATCAAAAATCAGTAGATAGAAACAATGTGATCTGCAACTACTGGCAATGATAGTTATAGACTCATATATGTTAATTTTATATTCAAAATTTGGAGAGAGAGAAAAAAAAAAGTCTGGAAAAAATGTGTGATGGATGAAAGAATGAATGGAGAATAAACCTATATTTCTTTCAATAATTAATTAATTACTTCTACATCTTGTGTAAATAAACAGGATTTTCATATTAACACTGTAATCTGATAGCTTATCCAATAATTAATTAGCATCATTACTTATTTGGAGCAAGGATATCTGAACAAAAATTACTTTGAGATAAGCATCAAACACATTGTTAAGATTAATTTAATTAAATATTCATGATGAAGATTGAATCACGCATAAAAATCTGTTCTACAAGTGTTTCAATTTTGTATGAATACCAATCATTAAATCACAATTGGAAAATGTTAAATACATTCAATTCTATTTATTGATATATGATTGAAGTAAAACCTGTTCATAATGGATCTTTTGGGGACTGAGTTGAGTTGAATAATGATGTTTACTGTCACAGTCAAGAATATTTCACATCGAGTTGGGCCAGCTATAGGCAAAAGTGCAGAAATTTTGCCTGTGTGCTGCGTTAATGACATTATACAGCAGGGTTCTTTATTGTGCCACACCTTCTGTGACACAGGGCTTTGTTTATTTTAAGTTGCCATGCGAAAGAACCATGACTTTCATTTAGTAATGATGAGTGCTTGGCAACAGAACAGTCACTACCCACTTTCATGTCTTGGGTCAGACCTGGTCAGGTTCGAACCCACGACCTCCCACTTATGAAGCAGGCATTCTACCAACTGAGCTACTGCAGTGGTTCCTTTGTACTGGTTCACCTTGAGAAGTTAATTGTCAAGTGGACTGATGTGGATTTATGGTATTGCTTTTATCAATATCATTTACACCATACAAATTATTGGCACAGAGACTGAACAAGTTATCCTTTTAAGAAAGCTGGGGTCTGTTTTAATTAAAAAAGGTGCTCTTCATGAATGGTTTTAATACTTCAACAAATCTCCATTATCTTTACAAATATCATCCACATCATCATCATCATCATCATCATCATCATCATCATCATGACTCAACATCATCACCTCTATAATCATCATTACAACTTTCACCATCATCATTTCTATCATCATCACATCACCACACCATAATCATCATAACTTTCACCATCATCATTTCTATCATCATCATCATCACCATCATCATGATTATCAGCATCAACAACACCATAATTATCATGATAACTTTCACCATCATCATTTTACCATCATCATCATCATCACATCACCAACACCATAATTATCATAACTTTCACCATCATCATTTCTATCATCATCATCACCATCATCATGATTATCAGCATCAACAACACCATAATTATCATGATAACTTTCACCATCATCATTTTACCATCATCATCATCATCATCATCATCACATCACCAACACCATAATCATCATAACTTTCACCATTATCATTTCTATCACCTCCCTCATGAAAACTAAATTATCACGTTAGTTCTCAACATATTAATTTCATCACCATCACCATAACTGTGATCACCATGACAACTTTGATCATCACCATGACTTAACTATCAATTATCATCACAAACCTTATGATAAAACAGTATCACATTATCATCAAAACATTTTTTTTATGAACATGAAGTCTCTTTCTAGAGCTTTTTTCTGATTAGATAGGGAAAATGCAGAACATAGAACCTCTTTTACTGTAGGCAAGTGCTCTACCAACCCATCAGACCATGGAAATCCCCCTCAATTCTCTTGCAACCAGTTATTTTATGTATATTTGTGGTGAAGACCATCATGTATGCTTAATGCAATAAAGATTTTGAATTTGAATATGTATATTGACCTTTTATGGTCACAATTTTTATCTTTCACTCCTCATCTAACTGAATTAGTGAATACAGTAGAAAGACAGACTGTTTAACCAATATGAGCTACAACATTACCTCTACATATTCAAAAACTTATATCAGTAAGAAGTAAGATAATTTATCTTTATAGTAATGTTCTACAAAAAATATTTGAATTTTTTCAAGATATTTCAAATTTTCACTTACTTCTTGGTTAAAATTACAACCATTTTAAGATCCTAGTTGAACTAAGTTCAAAATTTTAATTTAAGATGATCTAATGTTGAACCTCTCCTTAATAAAAGTTTGAGGTACACACCTTTCTGATCATGACACACACATATATGGATGAAGCCATGCAAAAATTAAAACAAAGAAAAAATAATAAAAATAAATAAATAAATAAATAAATAAATAAATAAATAAAAATGAAATATAAAATAAAGAAATTATTTAAAAGAACCTAGCAAATAATTTGTAAAAAATTAATAAATAATTTAGCTAAAAATTCAAAAATATTATTATATATATACATGTATACATGTACCTTAACACAAACCTTGAACATCTGTTGCCTAATGATAATTTTAAATGTTACTATGGATTTTTCTTCATTTCTGTACCGACTTTAACAAGATAAATTAATTATTATTCGCATGTAAACAGAGTGGGGGTATAAAATCGACTCATAACAAGTGTTACACGTTACTTCCTTTTCCTATATACATAATACAGTAATCTCTTTTGATGAACTAATACTTAGACTGACATCACAATACTAGTTACTTTTATAACTTAAGATTTTATTTATTCTTTACTTATGTATTAGCTACAGGTACTGGTACTAAATCACTTTAATTGAAAATAAAAAATTTAATTACTTGTGTTAAGTTTGTGTAAGGTATTTATCTATTTATTTATGGATACCGCTATATGAATTTTTATTTTTTTAAATATAATTTTACCAGGTAGATTTTGTATATCAATTTATTATTTTTTTTTTTAAATTTAATTTATTTATTTATTATTTTCATTTTATTTATTCATTTATTTCTTAATTATTGTCAATTTATTGACCGATAGATTGACTAATTGATGACTGATTGCTGATTGATTGATTGATTGGTTGGTTGTGTCTGAAAAAGCCAGTTAGTCCTGATTCTCTATTTAATTACACTTTTAACATGTTAATAGTTCATTTATCAATATTTATCAATATCTAAAAATCAATTTGTTAGAAAAAATTAAATCAATAAAAATATAAATTTTACGATGTTTAAAAATAATTTACAATATGTAAAAATTTGTTTTTACATATGTAAATATTGATTAATGGACATGTTAAATTAGAAAAAAAAAAAAAGAAATTATGCCCATGTTAAATCATTCACAGCCATCCATATATCTGCCATAGGTTTGAAATATTATCATTTAAGTCAAAATTCATCCACAAAATTGAAATAATAGTCATTGCAGTATTAGAGTGACATTTGTAGTAAAACTGTTTGCCTTGTAGGAAAAAAAAATTTTGATTTTTTTAAATTTTGGGGAAAAATATTAAAATGGAAAAATATATTTTTCAAGATAAAAAACCTAGATTTTAATTGCAAAAAAAACCTCAGCTTTAGCACAATTATGTTTCCAACAGTTTACATTTGTGACAATTTTCAGTTTGTAATAATATGGCTTTTTCGACATTATAGGCCCTAAAGATTTATGAATGACAACATGACAGTTTGTTATATTCTGGCACCTTTTTCCACATCTGCATATTTGTCCCAAGTAGAAATTGATTTAACATGCATATAAATAGCAAGAGAAGAATAAATGTTCCATGATTTTTTATGTGGAATATCACCTGATTTATCATTTGCTACTAAAATGAAAAAGAGATGGACAGTTTCTTTCTGTATATCATTAAATTTTAAAATCAATAATTCCATTAAATCAATTATTACAATATGAAATGCAAAAATTGGTTAAAAGTATGAGCTCATCAGCTCATTGCATCAAAAGTTGCTTTCATATGTTGTTGGTTGCAATTACACCCACACAGATTAAAAGGCTAAGCTGCATATCTCAGTGCATATCAAGAATGCGTTCAATCCATACATTATACGCATATACCTAAATTGTAATTCTTAAGTTCCAAGAACTTGCAAAGTTCTGTAAGCTTGGCGCGTCTCCATCAGCAACGTTCGACGTGATGCGATTTAGGAAATCCCGCTTACGCAAAGTACCACCTTTTCATTAGAGCCGACCGCCACTTTCATAGTATACATATGTAGCCGGTAATCATTAATGATAGGACTGAAATGTCTAAATTGTACAATCTGCACTTATTTGAATGACATTCAACAAATTTTTAAACAGAATATGCGTAAGATAATGTTGCTTTTTATCATTCAAGACTGTATTTAAAAAAAAAAAAAAAAAAAAAAAAAAAAAAGGTGGAAAATTACGGTCAATTGAGACTGACTATATAACTAGACAGTATCTTCTTGAGGCATTGGAGCAAGATCCTGTCAAATAAAATATGTGCTGACACATTAAAGTGTTCTATTGTCCGCAAATAGTAAAATTTTAATTAACTTATTAATGCATTGGAACTCGCCAGCGTACCACGCGATCAATACCTTTTAACGTTTGTGCGGAATGAAATGGATAACGTTTACGCATTATGTGATTCCATTGTCAAAAGAAATAATTGCCCCACACAAACGCTATGAAATAATAACGTGGTTGCATGGAGAATTCCATTAAGAACACGTAACGCTTCTTGGCAAACAGCCAACGCAGAAAAGAAGATACAATAGGACAAGAATGGAAAACAAATATTAGGACCGCTTATTACAAAATTCCTGACTTTGGACTGGTACTTCAGTAAATGCCGTTTTGTGGATCTATTTGGTGACTCGAACCATCCCATTAATACTGCAACCAGTCATGTAAAAACAAACATTCAAATATATTTTTAACTTGAGCCTTATTTTACTCAAACAGCGAAACCTTTGCACTTAGTATGTATATGTGATGCGTTAAAAATCAATACATGTATAATATATAATAAACTGTGCTGAAAATAATTTTTAAAAAGTATTTTGAAGCATTGATAAATTGACATTCATGCTTCTTTCGACCAATCGGGCTGTAGCACACTTTTTGACCAATCGGACTATGGCATACCGTTCTTTCGACCAATGGTGCTGAAGTAAACTCCATTCGACCAATTGGGCTGTAGCATTTCTTTTACCAATCGGGCTGTGGCATACTTCTTTCGACGGGCTGTTAAGATTTCATTTTGCCCTATACAGTCGGTATTAGTGTAGAACTACTACCAATTAAAGTTTATGTGTTCTGTTCAGAAAAGTTTCTTTATTGTTGATCAAGTTCGTGTCACCAATAAATTCATGAATAGTTTAAACGTTCAGTATCATACAAACCACGACAAAAACATTTAAAATTGATTTTATTTATGAATTGCAGGAAGAATAGCAATATTCTTTGAATTATATATGACTAAAGAACCGTCGGACAGTTAAATGGCGTACATGCAATATGAGTGGGTGAACACTTATAAAAGAGGGTGGACACTTACATAAAGAGTCTTATCACAATCAGGGATGTTCAATACTTATGTTACAGGAAAGCGAAAACATGCAGCGGCCAAACTGGGACTCGAACCCGAGACCTTCACAATACTAGCGGGGCGTTCTACCGACTGATCTACCCGACCACCTATCAAACCCGGTCCGGTACATTAAAATAAAACTTTGTATACAAAGAAAAAAAATTAGAAGCAGCATGGAAACAACTTTGTCAAATTGATGGGTTTTTTTTTCAGACAATTCACGAATTCAATGATCGCCTCGATATAATTGAAATAAATTGAAATAAATTTGACTTAGGGCGTGAAACACCATGTATTCCTCTACCTTTCATTCAATATCGTACTGATATGAGCGAAACTTTGACTGAGACTTTAAAGATGCATTAAGTTTTTCAATTTTCTGAATTTTTATAATTTTCTAAAAATATTTTTTTAAAAATTGATATCCTCTAACCTAGATCCGTGAGATTCATTTTCTTAAATTTCATTTCTTTTAGCTGTAAATAAACGGAATCGTCTGACCGGTTGATCAATGTTTAACGATGGTAATTATGAGCTTGGAGCATGCGCATGGATGTACGGAAAAACCCATGAATCGAAGGTGAAACATGATGTATTTGAAATGGTGTTATGTATCCTTTACTAAGTCACAAATGACAAATTCAACGAAGTTATGTGTTTAATTTATCGTATTTCACCGTTTTTAAAAAGTTGTGTTTAAATGACCTGGGTTTTGATGACGTAACCATGTCCCAAATGCTACATCTCGCTGGGTAATTTCTGTATTTATTCGAGCTTTTATCGTTGAACCAAATGTAACATTGTTCATTAGAAACATCATTAATTAGATTAGCACCGTTTTAATTTTTTTCTTTGGAAAACTTACTGCAGCTTTAAATAACACTTTATTTTATGCCGTTATGCTTGTATTAAAAAGATCATCCGACGTGATACACAAGGCCGACCAGTAGTTGATCTTAGTAACAGAAATCGACAGACGCATGTCAGTTGATCTTGGTAACAGAAATCGACAGACGCATGTAAGTTGATCTTAGTAACAAAAATCGACAGACTCATGTCAGTTGATCTTAGGTACAGAAATCGACAGTCGCATGTCATTTCAGTAGGCAGTACTTTGTGCTCTCAGAAAATGTATCATATAGCAAAATTTTCAGTCTTCTTAATTTTTGAAACTTTATTATAACTAGGGTTTGTTCACTCATGAAAGCATTCCTTATTCGCACACTTGCACATCTCGCGCATAAATGATCTTAATAACAGAAATCGACAGACTCATGTCAGTTGATCTTAGTTACAGAAATCGACAGTCGCATGTCATTTCAGTAGGCAGTACTTTGTGCTCTCAGAAAATGTATCTCGCGCATAAATGATCTTAGTAACAGAAATCGACAGACTCATGTCAGTTGATCTTAGTTACAGAAATCGACAGTCGCATGTCATTTCAGTAGGCAGTACTTTGTGCTCTCAGAAAATGTATCTCGCGCATAAATGATCTTAGTAACAGAAATCGACAGACTCATGTCAGTTGATCTTAGTTACAGAAATCGACAGTCGCATGTCATTTCAGTAGGCAGTACTTTGTGCTCTCAGAAAATGTACCATATAGCAAAATTTTCAGTCGTCTTAATTTTTGAAACTTATTTATAACTAGGGTTTGTTCACTCATGAAAGCATTTCTTATTCGCACACTCGCACATTTCGCGCATAAATAATGAACTTGTTCTTAGATTAATCCTTAGGGATTGATAAACTTGCACGCGAATAGCTGAAAACTTACTGATGCGAAGTTAAATAACATTACAACCACAAACCAACCAAACAACACATTTGAAATATCAGTAAAATTAATGTATTTCATAAAATAAAAACAAAATTGAAAACAATGTGATTAATTTGATGTTAAATAACATCAAAACTTTTCATTGTAGAAGCATGATAAAACGTTATATATATGCAAATAACTAATACAGCCTTTTATCTTAGCAGAATTTTTCCTTGGTAACTGGCTGACTATGTCGGGAGTATCAGTGACGTATCAACCCTAAAGCTCTACTGAGGTAGACAATCCGCTCTGCGTTGCTGTATATTTCAAAAATTCCTATTTGCATTTAATAATAACATAAAAAAACATTGCTTTTTCTCAGTCCGATTTTTCTCTGACCCTAACACACATTATGCCTGGCGGCTGAGTGCAGGGTCAGAACATTTTCGATATCAAAAACTAGGGAATTTCCAACTTCAACTGGTGTCGGAAGGGGTGTAATGAAGAATTTTGACCCGGGTTGAAAAGTGACCCGGGGGCTCTTATTTCAACGTTGAAAATTGAGACCCTACCCGTTGAAAACTGAACCGGATGGTGGAATTTTGATCAGTAAACCGGGTCTAAATTCAACAGGTTAAAACAGATAATACTAATGAATTGATGTTTGTTTTTTTCTAGTTGTTGGGGTTTTTTGTGGTTTTTATTTGGAGGGGGGGGTTAATGATATAGGTTTCAGTCAATCTGTCTGTCATTCTCCATGTCTACCTGTCCGAACTTAGAGTACCTGCTTTATGTAAATAGCCCCTCTTACTGCTTTAAACCAAGAGGAAGTATGACACTTTGTTCGCTTATATATATATATATATATATATATATATATATATATATATGTGTGTGTGTGTGTGTGTGTGTGTGTGTGTGTGTGTGTTCATGTGCAATAATATTTTGCCTGCATTGTATGATTGTTTTAGATTGCATGGCTAATTGAACTTGTCTATCATACAAAATTGGGCCTATGAAGTGTACGTTCTCTTGTCGGTCATATTTTCGTTGTATAGTGTATAACACCCTGTTCCTGTTTGCAAAGTACAGCAAAAAGTACAGCATAAACAGCGATGTTGATGATTGCCGACCTCTTGACAAAGTTGGTTGGATATCCTCTACTGCACTGAAGATTTGTAGTTAAATTACTGTTTAACGGCACATCAGCAATTTTCAACTATTTTCTCGAATGAAGTCAGCACGCTTATTCATCTCCAAGAATTAATATTATAAGTTCGTGTACGCGTGGGATATGCGAATGTGTGACATGATCACGGTCTGCCATGCAATCAAGGAAAATTGGAAATCGAAGGTTTGGTATCAACGCTATTGTTGTTTCTTTATAACGTGTTATTATTTGCTTCAGTTGTGACTAATTATAAAATTTTGAAATAAAATATTTTTCTTCTTACAAATAAAAAAATTAAATAAAATAAATAAATAAATAAATAAATAAATAAATAAATAAATAAATAAAATAAAATGAATAAATAAATAAATAAATAAATAAATAAATAAATAAATAAAATCATTTGGTGTTATAGAAACTAATCTCTACTGTCTTGTGCTATTATTGAATTGCATTATTTTATAAAAATTCAAAAGTGTCCATGACACTTCTAATAAACTTATGAAGATAATCAAGCCGACGTTTAGCACAACAGGCACTGAACTGGGCAGTTGATGTCTCTGCAAAGACCAAGCCTTTGAGAGATTTTTCATTTAGACACACGTTTGTCTCAATCACAAAGAACACAGTGTTACTTGGCAGGATTGTTTATTCTTGAACAAGCATGAACAATGTGAATTTATCGACATTATTTCACCTATCAAAATTAACATGCAATGTAAATAAACAATGAAATAAAACGTAACCATGACAGCTAATTGTTCTGCTTCCGTTCGCATTTCAATGTTACATAACTTCAGGTTTTCTGATAAAGAGGGTGTAATTGCATTAATTGATCCATTTGGCGCTGATAAAATAAAAATTGAAAATAAATGTTTTTGAAAACTGTTTTATGGACCAAAACCATAGTTATTATGTAATTCATTCTCCATTTTATACACATTAGAAATCAATAATAAAACAATACAAGACAATATTTGTCAAAAATATTTTGGTAAAAATTCTGACTTTGGAGGGTACAGCCTGAGTGGATCAGTGGTCGAGCTTCCGGCTCGTCAGAGAAGAAGAGCGGGGTTTGAACATCAGCAAGGTCATACATAATTGAAACTGCTCCCTAGCATGGCGCTAGGTAAACAGCGTATCGCCAGGATAATGTGACTGGGTGAGTGGTAATACTATGCTTGTGTGCAGTATACTGACTCGGTGAACTAGGGCCTTAGACAGCTCGCTAGTACAAGGTAGACTTACACACATCGCGCATACACGAACTTAATCTGAGATTAACCCTTAGAGATTAATAACCTTGCACTCGTCGCGAATAGCTGAAAATTGCTGGCGCGACGTTAAACAACATTACAACTTTACCAAACGATTTGTAGGGGTGCTTAACTTGACTAAGAAATCAGATGGGGAGAATGATTATGCATGACATCCGCAATTAAATCTAACAGCAATGCAGTCAATAGAATTTAATTGCGGCCTTTATCATGCATAAAAGAATCAATTTTAAAATACCTGTCAGCCTTAATCGATAAAAGTCTATTTGTTTTATAGAACTATATAAAGTTACAAATGCATTGATGCATTAAAGTTTAAATCAATGAAAATGTTGATATTTTGTTTAACAACATATGGTGCACACAAATACATGTACATGCAAGTGCAAACAGGTGAAAATCATATTTAACTATATACATGTATTAAATGCCAACAAAGTATCTTGTTTCTAAAATAAATGATTATATGTAACACGATACAATCGGCTAATTATGATGTTTAAGACCCCCCCCCACACACACACCCGCTCCCCTAACTTGTTTTCTAGGGCATCGCTCAGTAAATAAAGTGGGAGTTAGGTCAGTGACACACCCTTTTTCCTATTTAAAAATACGATGACGAAAGATCGAAAACGACGTTCGTTGTTAAATAGAATATTTAATAAATAAATAAATAAATAAATAAATAAATTAATAAATTTATTTATTTATTTATTTATTTATTTATTTATTTATTTATATCTTTTCATTAAATTATTTATTATTTTTGTAATTGTCAGAAATGTGAAGGTTATATATACTCCTTTTCCAAACATATTTCAGCAATTGTCAAATCCACACACAAGCAGTGCTCAGTCAAATACACAGACCGACCTGTGGTTCAGTGGTAAAGCGTCCCCCTCGATAATGAAATGACCGTGTCATACATAGGGCTTTAAAATTTAAAATTTTATTTTAAAATTTAAATTTGAGATACTTCTCACTCGTCTGGCGCTCGGCATAAGGAGGACGGAATATCGACTTGTTCATCCTATGCCGAATAATGTGATGGGGAGTGGTATACTTGTCTGCGGCATATTGACACAGTGAGCTAGCAACTAAACAAAAAGCCGCCCTAACTGTGTACTAGTACAAAGCAGATACATGGTACATACTAGCACATTTTAGTCATACACGAGATTGTTGTAAAATTAAAACTTAATAACCTTGTTCACATTGCGAATAGATGAAAGCCATTTGCTGATGTGCCGTAAAACAGCAAACCTACAAATGTTACATACATCATCAGTCTTTTTCATGTCTATTATCATAGTATGAATTTATATTTGAAAAGTATTCAGTACTTCCTAAAAATTATATATATATATATATATATATATATATATATATATATATATATATATATATATATCTTAGAAGATAAGAAGAGTGGTTTTTATACCTCCAGTAGTTTCAAGTATTGTTTTATGACTCATAACCATATCGATATTTACAAACTTTGATATAAATTGTACAATTTTAAGTACCAATAAATTATGAACTAGGTACAATAAGTACAAAAGTACAGGTGTAAATGTCAGGTGAGTGCCCATAGTTTGCATTAGCGTAAAATTGTTCTTTCGTTATATAGAGTTTATGCTTATAATGGCGCATGTACGTCACTGTCACGTGTAAGATTTTATTTATTGTACTTTAAGCATTTAAACACAATAATTTTAAATCATGAAGCATGAATTTAAAAAGCAATCGGTTCTGGAAAAGTGGAAGAAATAAAAGTACATGTACCACGAGAAAACCACCGACCTTCGCCAAGCTAAGTGGCAAACTTTCTCACACTAGGATCCGGCAGAGTGGGATTCGAACCTAGGCATTAAAGGGCACTGTTGAAAATCTGTTTGTGAACGCTTTTTCAGAAAAGAAAGCAACACGTAATCAATGTAAAATCTAAGGTTTGAAATCAATCTCTGACTTTAAGAAGAGAACATTTGTTTTTTGCTGTTTAGAGTACAAATTGCACCCAAAACTAATTTTTATCTGCAAAATGGATTGTCCATAGACAGATAATGGAATCCAGAAGAATACTTGATGGTTAAGAGTTTTGCCACACGGTCATACTTAAGTTTCTAGATTACAATTTGTATTAGGTTACATCTTTGAAATCCAGATGTGGTAATTTTTCTCTGAATGGAATTCCCCAGATCTCAACGTGAAACCTCAAAGCGCTTAAATTGCTGGACAATATTATTTCTATTGGCAATGGAATTGCATTAAGTGGCGATTTCCCGTAAAAAAAAGTTTTTTTTTTCGGGAATATTTGACGTAAACGTTATCCATTTCATTCCGCACAAACATCAAGAGGTATTGATCACGTGGTACGCTGGCGCATTTTGACTCAGATAATAACGTAGCCGCCAGTTACGCCGATTGTCCATTCTTTGAAGACGTAATTTGACGTCAGGGGATAGACATTTTCGTCAGTTACGTCAATGATCATTTCCTAAGAACGGTATTTGATGCGGTTTCTTGCCACGAGTTTCTCTCTGTACCCGTAATCAGAACTTCACGTTGATCATGTTTCGAGTTTACATAACCTTCTGGCAAAGACGTCAATTATCATTAAAGCTGCATTAAGTTTACCAAATTTCTGAATTTTTTTTGATTTTCTAAAAATATATTTTTTTAAAAAATAGATATCTTCTAACCACGATCCGTGGCATTCATTTTCTAAAATTTTATTTCTTTTAGCTGTAAATAAACGGAATCCTCTGACCGGTTGGTCAGTGTTCTACGATGGTAATAATGAGCTTGGAGCATGCGCACGGATGTACGGAAAAGCCTAGAATTGAAAGTGAAACATGACAGATTGCATTAATTGTCCTTCATTAATATCCAGATGTATTTGAAATGGTGTTATGTATCCCTTACTAAGTCACAAATGACAAATTCAACGAAGTTCTGTGTTTAATTTATCGTATTTCACCATTTTGAAAGTTGTGTTTAAATGACCCGGGTTTTGATGACGTAACCATGTTCTAATATTAGATCCCCAATGCTGCATCTCGCTGGGTAAATATTGTAATTTCTGTATTTATTCGAGCTTTTATCGTTGAACCAAATGTAACGTTGTTCATTAGGAAGATCATTAATTAGATTAGCACCGTTTTATTTTTTTTCTTTGGAAAACTTAATGCAGCTTTAAATCAAGAATTAATTGACACAAATTTAAGTTTTTTATAACGTTCCTTTACGGGGACCTGTTTGTATTGGATACCAACATTGTTTACACTCTTGTATAATTGTTGTCAATTTCTTTAATGAAATAAAGAATACATTACAGATGTATGAAATAGTTCGAAAATGGCATCGATGAAATAAAGAAGTACATTATGTACAGATATATGATATAGTTCGAAAATGGCAGAGAGAGAGAGAGAGAGAGAGAGAGAGAGAGAGAGAGAGAGAGAGAGTGTGTGTGTGTGTGTGTGTGTGTGTGCGTGCGTGTCTTTCACCAACTGATAAAGTACTAAATAATAACAAACTTAAGCAAAATCCCAAGATTTTTTAAAGTTCCAAAGAGATCTTGAAACAGCGGCCATAGCCATAGTTTGTACTGGTAAACGACTTCTTAGTTACAAAATGACATCAATAAGCTTTTGTAAAACTCTGTTATTTATTATTATTAATATCATTATTATATCTGTTTTTTATTCTTATTTTTCATTATTATTCTTTTTTCTGAGTATTTCTAAGAAATATTCAATATTTACGCATTAGTTCCGTAATACTGTTGATTTAAAATTCTTAATTAGGCTTAAAGATTCTTCATTTCTTATATATATATATATATATGTGTGTGTGTGTGTGTGTGTGTGTGTGTGTGTGTGTGTGTGTGTGAATTTAATAAAAGCCTTTAACCGGGATGATTGAAATGCCAATTCCGGCATTACATAACGGGTTATGAATGTATATAATTTGTTAAGGACAAACTTCCGACGAAACTTGCCTTCTAACACAATCACATTGCAATAAGTGACCTTGTATTATATTTATTACAAAAAAGTTATTTTCTTCGTACTTCTTACACCCATTCATTAAATTGTAAGTTAAGCTTTTTCACACGTAGTTCTTATTAATCAAAAGGTTTACAATAACAAATAAATCTTTAATGGAGGGTATGATATTATCTTTCCATTTTTAACAGGAAATTATTTAAGGTTTTTTCTGAATTGTACACAGGTATAAAGTAAATTCTATATATCCTAGCGATGGTATAAAATACACCCGGCATTGATTAACAATACCAAATTTATAACAAAAAATTATAAACATCTTACCTTTGAAAATGAATTATTCACTGATATTTCTTGTATGTTAATTTTTTCTAAAATTAAGTTACCTAGGTGATTTCATTTATCCAGGTGATGTCAACTACTCTAAACATAGATTTACAATAAATTAGAAACGTCTTTTTATTGGAATACAAAGTCTATGATGTTCTGTACAGGTAGAATATTCTGTGTATTTTCCAAAATTGACTTTTCCGTAATATCATTATAATCCGGGTTATTAAATGTCTATATCAAACACGGATGGACACAATGTAAATTTACTATGATATGTACATTTCACTGTCATCCTTTGTGTACATAGTGTAAAGTTTTGTTTATAGCCGTTTATTTCTATTAGAAAACAATATAAAACTAAACATGTCTAAACATCTTATAACTTAGATCCTCTTTTATATAATAAAATCCGATATACCTGAATGGTGAAATTGATGGTTAAACGATTGTAAACAGGTATACATGTTGTGTCTAGGTTCTTAGTCATTATACAACTATTTCAGTTCCTTGAAATTTGTCTTTTTTCTAAAAATTGAAATACATATATAGAAATTTACAGCTGACAAAATATTAACAAAGAAAATGCATTTAGAACTGTCTGGACTATTTAACTGTTTTTTTATGCGCCAGTCATTTTTTCCGCATTAGTCAAGGCGGAAGTTTTGCGGGGAAGATTTTTTTACGCCCATGTCAATTTTTTACAGACGGTTAGTTCTGGAATGGTGGAGGAAACTGGAATGCTCAGAAACAAAACAAAAAAAAAAAAAAAAAAAAAAAAAAAAAAAAAAAAAAAAAAAAATAATAATAAATAAAAAAAAAAAAAAAAATAATAATAAATAAAAAAAAAAAAAAAAAAATAATAAAAATAATAATAATAAATAAAAAAAAAAAAAAAAAAAAAATAATAATAAATAAAAAAAAAAAAAAAAAAAAAATTTCATACACTAGGGTCTTTTCGAGGGGTTTTCGAACCAAGACACCGACAGACGCCGGGATCCGAGAACGTGCGATTTAGACTAATTGGCAACCGAGGAGGAGGAAGAAACGGATTAAATATAATACATCGAGACAAACTGATGACGCACTACATATGATGTCATAATTATTTCCGTTCCTTCATCATGTCTTTTTTAATTAAATATTTTATTTACTCCAAATTAAATTAAAAATAAATAAATAAAAATAAAGAATAACATGCCCGTATCTTTTTTTTCAGAAAAGTATGAAAAATCATTACAAAATACACTATATTTGCCATTATTTCCCCGAAATTAGGGCATGATACTGGTTATCAAATAAAGTCATACAATATATAGCGCCGGGATCTTCACTGGCTAGACTGTTTTCATAATGTCCGCCGCCCAGCCACGTCCCTTATAGTTGGGAGATGTTGATTTGATGTTGTTTTATGTCACATCAGCAATTTATAAGCTAAAGAAACAAGAACTTTTCTTTTAATCTAAAATGAACCTTAACCCAAGTATATGAGAATCGTGAGTTTTGTACAAGTATTTATAATCCGCTACGTACTACTACAGTGCGCAATCATGACGGCTTTTAAAGTTCTTGTACACTTTCTCGCAATGTCGCAGATAAACATTGCAGATCACTTAACCCATTTTACTTTTTACAAACCAACAAAGAGAAGGTTACAAGGAAAATCCCTTCATGACTTGTGGTCCTTCGGAATCTAACTCATGATCATATATAGCGATCAGATGCTTTGGGTTCAGTGAAGGGTTAGGTATTAACCCCTCAGCCCCCGCACCCCTTTGTGTATTCAACTCTGTGTGTGTGTGTGTGTGTGTGTGTGTGTGTGTGTGTGTGTGTGTATATAACTAAATACAAGTACTCATTTTTAGTTACCATGTATATTTAACTGTAGACTGAGTGGAGTGGAGTGGAGTAATGGTGTTTTACGCCCCAGTCAAGAATCTTTCACTTATTTCAAGGCGGTCAGTTCTGGAATAGGTGGAGGAAAACCGGAGAGCCCGGAGAAAACCACTGACCTTCGGCAAGCAAACTGACAAACTTTCCTACACTAGGATCTGTCCCGAAACTGTAGACTGAACTACAGTTTTTACCATGCACTTCAAACAAAGAGATTACTGTTTTTGCTATTTTGTCTACTGCGCAGTTGATTGCACTGGTTGTTGCCAAAAACACATTAAATTACAAATGTATTCAACCTCAATATCATATATCTAATAATCGACTGAAAATAGATGAATATTCAACTGATAAAAGTACTTGGCAACAGCCAACAGACATACTACAATATGTAATAAACACAGCTGAAACAGAGAAAGAGCATTTATGAAATTTTACAAAAACTGTTCATTTACATGTATTTTTGAGAAAATTACATATAAAGTAATAATAATTTAATATCAACAAAATTAATATTTTGTTCCTTGGTCAAAAATCATGCTCTCTCTCTCTCTCTCTCTCTCTCTCTCTCTCTCTCTCTCTCTCTATATATATATATATAAATATATATATGGATGTGCACACATTCTTTGTGGCTGTTGTGTCTAATGGACTCCTCCGAGTGTGCATGCATTATAGATGGGAATTTTGGAGTCTTAAAATCAATGAATAATTTTTAAAAAATATTAAATGAAAATGTAACAATGAAATGTTTTAAAAAGATGATCATTGTAAATATGAATGCAAAATGAAAAAAACTTTGCAAGGCAAACTAATCATAATGTGCAAATGTGTGTTATTCATTTGCTTGCAAAGTTTTTGCATTTATATTGACAATAAACATCATTTTTAAACGGTTCATTTGTTAAGAAAACCCTACTTCTTACTTCATTTATGCCAGTTAATGCAACACAACATTTAATAACAAATCAGGAAGTGAACTGGATTTATTGCTCATAAGATTTTTATTTGCACCAAAACAAGTTTTATGGAACAAATTTATTGCAAAAGTAAATATATTATATGAAAATCTAGTGTCTGAAATATCCTTTGTCTTCTGCTCAAAATTCAAGAATTGTAACAAAAAATAGATACTATATTCTTAGGAAAATTTAATGTTACATCCATTATCACCAAACTTAGAAACAGTCAATTAGTAGAAAATTTTTACCTATATTGAGCCTTCACACACACACACACACACACACACACACACACACACACACACACACTTGAACTTCAGATCGTATCTCCATGTTCAATCACTTGAACCCCCTGATGGCTCAAACATTTGAATTAAGTCCCAGCATAAGTAAGTAAGTAAGTAAGTAAGTAAGTGTGTGTGTGTGTGTGTGTGTGTGTGTGTGTGTGTGTGTGTGAGTTCTCTTTAACATCTATCTTGTCTTGAAGGGTCTTATCTGCCTTTCAAAATAATCTCTACATTTTCAGACACATTTTGGAATCTCCTTGCTGAACATTATACACTTTCTGAATCTTATTAGTCATGTCAACCCATATGATACTTTTTCTCAGAAGTAACATCAACAAGATAATTTTCACATATCAAATATTGTCGGCAATGATATCAACTAGTGTCAGCAGTTATCAACTAGGTGTGCAGTCAACATCTCCATCTTTGCTTGCTTTCATTTTCTTAAATTCTGCTTGCATCTGTTTTTCCATCTCAATTATTTCTTTAGGTTTTTTATACTGCAACAAAAATTGACATACAGTGAAACCATGATTTTATGCCATAATTTATTTACATGTAATTAAATTTCAACATTATAAAGGGGCTTGGCTGCGTAATCAATATAGATTTATAAAACAAGAGGCACAATCAAGCCTGTATTGCTTAACTGGCAGACAAGTTCCATCTAATTTTATAGCAACAGTGATGGCTATCTTGGATGCCACAGAAAGATGATATGAATAAACTTTTAACTACTCCACCTAGGGACCTTCCACACCAGATATGATTCCGTTTGGTACAGTAGTTCATGCACAGAAGGAAGGATGGAAGGACCCATACATGCAAAGAAGCATGCTTTGCCATGCCATAAGCTCAGCTGGCTAAAAAAAGAGAAAATACAGATTACCTTGTATATTGAGGAATATGAAATTGATTTCTACAGGTACAGGTATACGAATTATGAACATAAAAACAGCCAGTTTACCTAGAAAAAATTAGTTTTGTTTTGGTGGTAAAATCCAAGTGTTTAACAAAATCTTTCATCAATTTTTTATTTAATCAAGAGTTTACACAAAAAAACACTCCTAGGATTTAATGAAAAACTATCAAATTCTTTGTTGTTATACTTGTACTAATTGTTTTAAAACCCGTATTATCGCATGTGCTGTTGTTATACATGTACTAACAATTATAATACCTGTATTATCACATGTGCTGTTGTTAAACTTGTAGTAACAGTTATAATACCTGTATTATTGCATGTACTGTTGTTATACTTGTACTAACGGTTATAATACCTGTATTATTGCATGTACTGTTGTTATACTTGTACTAATGGTTATAATACCTGTATTATGGCATGTTCTGTTGTTATACTTGTACTAAGGGTTATAATACCTGTATTATCACATGTGCTGTTGTTATATTTGTACTAACAGCTATAATACCTGTATTATCGCATGTGCTGTTGTTATATTTGTACTAATGGTTATAATACCTGTATTATCACATGTGCTGTTGTTATATTTGTACTAATTGTTATAATACCTGTATTATCACATGTGCTGTTGTTATATTTGTACTAACAGCTATTATATCTGTAATATTTTCATTTGCCTTGTGAAATTCCCATAGCTGCAAGCTTGAGAGCCGTTGTAATTATTACTGACAATGAATGCCAAAAAATTTTGTCACTCCGTGTATGAATACATATAAAATGCAATACACAATCCGGAACTACATTATCGTAGGTAAACAAACATGACTGTCACGTCACATTTGTTTACATTCGAGACGAGACTGAAAAACACATTTACGAGATATTACAAAGTAAAATCAAAGAAATTAACAAAATAATAATTTGTTAACATATATAGGCACCTGGCTGATATTCACCGTAATATTGACATTGTGAGAGACAGAGTGGTGTTTTTGATGGCCTGTTGAAAGAACAAACAACAACAGATCGGTCAAAACCATCAAACCACAAAAAATTTTTGAACAATCGGATCTTTAAAAAATTTGTCCTACCTTGACAAAGCTGCTATATACCCTATTATTTTGATACAATGTGTAATGGTACAACTTGTCAATCAATTTTGTGTCTCGCGGGATGTAAATTTCAAGTGATGTAAATTTCAATTGGAATTAGATTCACGCATGTATGCCACATCCAGTGAAAATTGTCCGTTTCACATGCTGTGTTTGTTGATCGGAAAAACTGAAAAATCATCTACATGCTTTTAATCAATTTACAAAGGATACAATAGGAACTCCTCAAAAGTACAATACATGGTTTAAGTACTACACAACTCCTTGCTAACCTTAAAACGATAATTTTCTAAACTTTGAGAGATATTTGCACCACACCAGGCGTAAAGAATAAGTATACTTCTCACTGCTTTGCTGTCTACATTTGAATGATACCGAGTATGAAGCTCGGCACATAATGTTAGAGTGAATCTCAACCTAACAATGTCGACATTCCAGAAGAAATTTCTCGGTAAATCCCTGTCTACTCGCATATCACAGATTCGAAACCCACATGCTTGGCCATTGTAAATTATCCCTCAACTACAGTTCCGCCCTTCCCGTTTCAGATTCACAAATTTCACTTCCAACATTTAGCCAACAATTTTTTACTCCAATTTTTTTTGCAAATTGAAATGAGGCCACACAGGTACACCTGATTTTTGACTGAAATATAGTCCACAAATAACAACACATTTATCGCTGATATTCAATTTTTTATATATATAATTTATATCCAATATTCTAAAAAAATCATTATGTTAATGAAAAATCGAGAAAATAACATCAAAATACCTAATAACACTTTAATTTTTCAAACCAAAACTCCCCGTTGTTACCCCACATTAAAAATATTGCGGATTAATAATGTGTCGTTCTCGGTCTTAAATTCAGCTGTTGCATCTACTGGACTCCCCCGATGTGCATGTGTTATAGATGGGAATTTTTTTCTTACAATAAATGAGTAATTTTTAAAAAAAAAAAAAAAAATTGAACGAAAATATAACAATTGAACTGTTTTAAAATGGTATTCATTGTCAGTATGAAGGCAACAACTTTGCAAGCAAACTTGTCATAACGCGCTAACGCGCGTTACTCCGATTGCTTGCAAAGTTGTTGCCTTCATACTGACAATGAATACCATTTTAAAACAGTTCAATTGTTAATTATTGCATGGTCTGTTGTTATATTTGTATTAATGGCTATAATATCTGTAATCGCATGTGCTGTTGTTATATTTGTACTAATGGTTATAATACCTGTATTATCACATGTGCTGTTGTTATATTTGTACTAATGGTTATAATACCTGTATTATCACATGTGCTGATGTTATATTTGTACTAATGGTTAAAATACCTGTATTATCACATGGTCTGTTGTAATATTTGTACTAATGGTTATTATACCTGTATTATCGCATGTGCTGTTGTTATACTTGAACTAATGGTTATAATACCTGTATTATTGCATGTGCTGTTGTTATACTTGAACTAATGGTTATAATACCTGTATTATTGCATGGTCTGTTGTTATACTTGTACTACTGGTTATAATACCTGTATTATCGCATGTGCTGTTGTTATACTTGTACTAAGGGTTATAATACCTGTATTTTCACATGTGCTGTTATACATTTACTAATGGTTATTATACCTGTGTTATCACATGTGCTGTTGTTATAATTGTACTAAGGGTTATAATACCTGTTTTATCGCATATGCTGTTGTTATATTTGTACTAATGGTTATAATACCTGTATTATCATATGTGCTGTTGTTATACTTGTAATAATGGATATAATACCTGTATTATCACATGTGCTGTTCTTATACTTGTACTAAGGGTTATAATACCTGTATTATCGCATGTGCTGTTGTTATATTTGTACTAATGGTTATAATATCTGTATTATCACATGTGGTGTTGTTGTACTGGTACTAATGGATATAATACCTGTATTATCGCATGTGCTGTTGTTATACTTGTACTAAGGGTTATAATACCTGTTTTATCGCATTTGCTGTTGTTATATTTGTATTAATAGTTATAATACCTGTATTTCACATGTGCTGTTGTTATATTTGTACTTATGGTTATAATATCTGTATTATCACATGTGCTGTTGTTATACTTGTACTAATGGTTATAATACCTGTATTATCGCATGTGCTGTTGTTATACGTGTACTAATGGTTATAATACCTGAGTGTATTATCACATGCTGTTGTTATACCTGTGCTAATGGTTATAATACATGTGTTATCACATGTGCTGTTGTTATACCTGAACTTATGGTTATAATACCTGTATTATCACATGTGCTGTTGTTATACCTGAACTTATGGTTATAATACCTGTATTATCACATGTGCTGATGTTAAACTTGTACTAATGGCTATAATACCTGTATTATTGGATGTGCTGTTGTTATACCTGTACTAATGGTTATAATACCTGTATTATCACATGTGCTGTTGTTATATTTGTACTAATAAATATAATACCTGTATTATCACATGGTCTGTTGTAATATTTGTACTAATGGTTATAATACCTGTATTATTGCATGTACTGTTGTTATACTTGTACTTACTGTTGTAATACCTGTATTATCACATGTGCTGATGTTATATTTGTACTAATGGTTATAATACCTGTATTATCACATGGTCTGTTGTAATATTTGTACTAATGGTTATAATACCTGTATTATCACATGTGCTGTTGTTATATTTGTACTAATGGTTAAAATACCTGTATTATCACATGTGCTGTTGTTATATTTGTAGTAACAGTTATAATACCTGTATTATCACATGTGCTGTTGTTATATTTGTACTAACAGCTATTATACCTGTATTATCGCATGTGTTGTTGTTATATTTGTACTAATGGCTATAATACCTGTATTATCGCATGTGCTGTTGTTATATTTGTACTAATGGTTATAATACCTGTATTATCACATGTGCTGTTGTTATATTTGTACTAATGGTTATAATACCTGTTTTATCACATGTGCTGATGTTATATTTGTACTAATGGTTAAAATACCTGTATTATCACATGGTCTGTTGTAATATTTGTACTAATGGTTATAATACCTGTATTATCGCATGTGCTGTTGTTATATTTGTACTAATGGTTTGAATACCTGTATTATTGCATGTTCTGTTGTTATACTTGTACTAAGGGTTATAATACCTGTATTATCACATGTGCTGTTGTTATACTTGTAGTAACGGTTATAATATCTGTATTATCACATGTGTTGATGTTATATTTGTACATAACAGCTATAATACCTGTATTATCGCATGTGCTGTTGTTATACTTGTACTAAGGGTTATAATACCTGTATTATCACATGTGCTATTGTTATATTTGTACTAATTGTTATAATACCTGTATTATCACATGTGCTGTTGTTATATTTGTACTAACAGCTATTATACCTGTATTATTGCATGGTCTGTTGTTATATTTGTATTAATGGCTATAATATCTGTATTATCGCATGTGCTGTTGTTATATTTGTACTAATGGTTATAATACCTGTATTATCACATGTGCTGTTGTTATATTTGTACTTATGGTTATAATACCTGTATTATCACATGTGCTGATGTTATATTTGTACTAATGGTTAAAATACGTGTATTATCACATGGTCTGTTGTAATATTTGTACTAATGGTTATAATACCTGTATTATCGCATGTGCTGTTGTTATACTTGAACTAATGGTTATAATACCTGTATTATCGCATGTGCTGTTGTTATACTTAAACTAATGGTTATAATACCTGTACTATTGCATGGTCTGTTGTTATACTTGTACTACTGGTTATAATACCTGTATTATCGCATGTGCTGTTGTTATACTTGTACTAAGGGTTATAATACCTGTATTTTCACATGTGCTGTTACACATTTACTAATGGTTATTATACCTGTGTTATCACATGTGCTGTTGTTATAATTGTACTAAGGGTTATAATACCTGTTTTATCGCATATGCTGTTGTTATATTTGTACTAATGGTTATAATACCTGTATTATCACATCTGGTGTTGTTATACTTGTAATAATGGATATAATACCTGTATTATCACATGTGCTGTTGTTATACTTGTACTAAGGGTTATAATACCTGTATTATCGCATGTGCTGTTGTTATATTTGTACTAATGGTTATAATATCTGTATTATCACATGTGGTGTTGTTGTACTGGTACTAATGGATATAATACCTGTATAATCGCATGTGCTGTTGTTATACTTGTACTAAGGGTTATAATACCTGTTTTATCACATGTGCTGTTGTTATATTTGTACTAATAGTTATAATACCTGTATTTCACATGTGCTGTTGTTATATTTGTACTAATGGTTATAATATCTGTATTATCACATGTGCTGTTGTTATACTTGTACTAATGTTTATAATACCTGTATTATCGCATGTGCTGTTGTTATACGTGTACTAATGGTTATAATACCTGAGTGTATTATCACATGCTGTTGTTATACCTGTGCTAATGGTTATAATACATGTGTTATCACATGTGCTGTTGTTATACCTGAACTTATGGTTATAATACTTGTATTATCACATGTGCTGATGTTATAGTTGTACTAACGGCTATTATACCTGTATTATTGGATGTGCTGTTGTTATACCTGTACTAATGGTTATAATACCTGTATTATCACATGTGCTGTTGTTATATTTGTACTAATAAATATAATACCTGTATTATCACATGGTCTGTTGTAATATTTGTACTAATGGTTATAATACCTGTATTATCACATGTGCTGTTGTTATACTTGTAGTAACGGTTATAATATCTGTATTATCACATGTGCTGATGTTATATTTGTACTAATAGCTATAATACCTGTATTATCGCAAATGTGCTGATGTTATATTTGTACTAAGAGTTATAATAGCTGTATTATCACATGTGCTGTTGTTATTCTTGTACTTATGGCTATAATACATGTTTTATCGCATGTGCTGTTGTTATACTTGTACTAATGGTTATAATACCTGTATTATCACATGTGCTGTTGTTATATTTGTACTAACGGTTATAATACCTGTATTATCACATGTGCTGTTGTTATATTTGTACTTATGGTTTTAAAACCTGTATTATCACATGTGCTGATGTTATATTTGTTTTAATGGTTATAATACCTGTATTATCACATGTGCTGTTGTTATATTTGTACTAACGGTTATAATACCTGTATTATCACGTGCCGATGTTATATTTGTACTAATGGTTATAATACCTGTATTATCACATGTGCTGTTGTTATATTTGTACTAATGGTTATAATACCTGTACCATCACATGTTCTGTTGTTATATATGTACTAATGGTTATAATACCTGTATTATCACATGTGCTGATGTTATATTTGTACTAATGGTTATAATACCTGTATTATTGCATGGTCTGTTGTTATACTTGTACTACTGGTTATAATACATGTATTATCGCATCTGCTGTTGTTATATTTGTACTAATGGTTATAATATCTGTATTATCACATGTGCTGTTGTTATAGTTGTACTAATGGTTATAATACCTGTATTATTGCATGTGCTGTTGTTATGCTTGTACTAATGGTTATAATACCTGAGTGTATTATCACATGTGCTGTTGTTATACCTGTGCTAATGGTTATAATACATGTATTATCACATGTGCTGTTGTTATACCTGAACTAATTGGTTATAATACCTGTACTATCACATGTGCTGTTGTTATACCTGAACTAATGGTTATAATACCTGTATTATCACATGTGCTGATGTTATATTTGTACTAATGGTTATAATACCTGTATTATCACATGTGTTGTTGTTATACTTATACTTATAGTTATAATACCTGTATTATCACATGTGCTGTTGTTATACCTGTACTAATGGTTATAATACCTGTATTATCATGTGCTGTTGTTATACCTGTGCTAATGGTTATAATACATGTATTATCACATGTGCTGATGTTATATTTGTTTTAATGGTTATAATACCTGTATTATCACGTGCTGATGTTATATTTGTACTTATGGTTTGAAAACCTGTATTATCGCATGTGCTGATGTTATATTTGTTTTAATGGTTATAATACCTGTATTATCACATGTGCTGTTGTTATATTTGTACTAATGGTTATAATACCTGTATTATCACATGTGTTGTTGTTATACTTATACTTATAGTTATAATACCTGTATTATCACATGTGCTGTTGTTATACCTGTACTAATGGTTATAATACCTGTATTATCATGTGCTGTTGTTATACCTGTGCTAATGGTTATAATACATGTATTATCACATGTGCTGTTGTTATACCTGAACTAATGGTTATAATACCTGTATTATCACATGTTCTGTTGTTATACCCCTTACTAATGGTTATAATACCTGTATTATCACATGTGCTGTTGTTATACTTGTACAAATGGTTAAATTACCTGTATTTTAGCATATGCTGTTGTTACACCTGTACTAGTTATAATACCTGTATTATCGCATGTGCTGTTGTTATACTTGTACTAATGGTTATAATACCTGTATTATCGCATGAACTGTTGTTATACCTGTACTAATGGTAGTGTGTTGTTGACATGTGCAGTTGTTATACATGTACCTGCTGTTACAAGCGTGTTGTTGGCATGTGCTGTTGTCATATCTTCTGTTATAAGTGTGATGTTGTCATATCTACTGTTATAAGTGTGCTGTTGGGGTGTGCTGTTGTCCTATCTACTGTTATAAGTGTGTTGTTGGCATGAGCTGTTGTCATATCTACTGTTATAAGTGTGTTATTGGCATGTGCTGTTGTCATATCTACTGTTATAAGTTTGTTATTGGCTTGTACTGTTGTCATATCTAATGTTATAGTGGTGTTATTGGCTTGTGCTGTTGTCATATCTACTGTTATTAGTGTGCTGTTGGCGTGTTCTGTTGTCATATCTACTGTTAAAAGTGTGTTGTTGGCATGTGCTGTTATCATATCTACTGTTATAAGTGTGTTGTTGTCATATCTACTGTTATAAGTGTGTTGTTAGCATATGCTGTTGTTATACCTACTGTTACAAGTGTTGTTGGCATGTGCTGTTGTCATATCTACTGTTATCAGTGTGCTGTTGTCATATGTACTGTTATATGTGTGTTTTTCATATGTGCTGTTATACCTACTGTTATAAGTGTGTTGTTGGCATGTGCAGTTGTTATACCTACTGTTATAAGTGTGCTGCTGTCATATCTTCTGTTATAAGTGTGTTGTTGGCATATGCAGTTTTTATACCTACTGTTATAAGTGTGTTGTTGGCATATGCTGTTGTTATACCTACTGTTACAAGTGTGCTGTTGTCATATCTAATGTTACAAGTGTGTTGCTGGCACATGCTGTTGTCATATCTACTGTTATAAGTGTGCTGTTGGCATGTGCTGTTGTCATATCTACTGTTATAAGTGTGCTGTTTGCATGTGCTGTTGTCATATCTACTGTTATAAGTGTGCTGTTGTCATATCTACTGTTATAAGTGTGCTGTTGTCATATCTACCGTTATAAGTATGTTATTGGCATGTGCTGTTGTCATATCTACTGTTATAAGTGTGGTGTTGGCATGTGCTGTTGTCATATCTACTGTGATAAGTGTGCTGTTGGCATGTGCTGTTGTCATATCTACTGTTATAAGTATGTTATTGGCATGTGCTGTTGTCATACCTACTGTTATAAGTGTGCTGTTGTTATACCTACTGTTATAAGTGTGTTGTGGGCATGTGCTGTTGTTATACCTACTGTTATAAGTGTGCTGTTGTTATACCTACTGTTATAAGTGTGTTGTTGGCATGTGCTGTTATAAGTGTGCTGTTGTTATACCTACTGTTATAAGTGTGCTGTTGTTATACTTACTGTTATAATGAGTGTGTTGTTGGCATGTGCTGTTGTTATACTTTCTTGTTGTAATGGTAACCCTGCCCTCTGCATATCAGGTATTGTGAACTTTTTAAAATATCTGAAAAATACCAGAATAATGATTATATTGAAAGAAAATCTGAGAATAAGAAACCAAAGTAAATGAATGAAATTGTGTCAAGGGAACAATGTATACATTAACATTAATGTCTACTTTAGATAACAAAATCAAAAATAAATGTAGTCACTACAATCAACATTCACCAAGAACTAATTTCCATAGTAAATTGTATACACACTGGAAGTAGTGAATATTTCCCATAATGCATTAGTGTATCCTGTCCTATTTGCACCCTGAGAAAGCAGACTATTTATTAGGACATGTCATGCATTGCATAACTATTCACCTTGTTGAACAGAATGCCTGTCTAATCTGAAGACGATTCTTTTAGTTTTCATGTACATAATTCACTGTCTTATTTTCTTGTTTTTCTTAAGTCTCCCTCTATGTATTACCAAATTCACTTACAATGCCAAAATAAAACACCTTGATGGTTCAGTGGTATAGTGTATGCTTTGAGAATAGAAAGTCATGGGTTTAAACCCAGCCAGGTTATACATGAGACTTAAAGAATTTGGAATACTTCTCCCTTGCCTGGAGTTCGGCATTTGGATCACAAAGTATTGACTGGTTCACTGGGTGTAAGGATAATGAAGGTATCCTTATCTGCAACACCATGACTAGTATGTTAACAAAAACTTGTCCTGAGTGCATGCTAGTATAAAGCAGACCACAGTACACACACTACATGCATACAAGAACTTGTTCTTAGATTAAGCCTTAGAGATTGTGTATTTTGCTCTCTTTGCTAATAGCTAAAAATTGCATTAAACAGCTAAACAAAATCTGACAGAAAAAAAAATTGATGAATCAGGGTTTAACCATATCTGTCTAATTTGAAACAAAATTTATAATCCTGAAGATGATCAGTTAAGAAAGGTTTTATTATATTCATGTACATAATAAATTATCTTACTTTTTATTTGTGGTTCTCACTGTTATTGTCTGTTTATCATCATCAACTGTAACGTTATATGTTGCTATTGGATACGGGAGATTACGTATCCTCCACTGAAAGTTAGCTACTGAATCTATTCTCACAAATATTGGCTGAAATTAAACAGGAATTTTTAATACACGTTTTAATTTTTCAACTTTAAGGTCAATACATTCCTTTCATGCACCTACAAAATGTCTCTAAAATATTTAAATGGTGTTGGAACTATTCTTGCTAGGAATCCACTCTTGCAATTAGGCCTAAAGTAAAATTAACTTTGTTTGTCGTTGACCGTCCGACCCACTTGAATTGCCCCTACCCAAAACATTTTATTGCCTTCAATTTCTTTTTTTTTTTTACTTCTCATACAACAGAAGAAACTGTATCAAAGGGCAATAACCCTGGCAAGTGAGGCAAACTGTGAGAAGGTTTATACGGTAGTTGGAGAAAACACAAGGAAAAACAAAGAAGACAAAGAACAAAAAATTGTAATATGTGTTTTGAAAGAGACATATGAAACCAATTTAAACTTTTCAAAAGTTAAAAAAAATTTTTTTTCCTACCTACCTACCCACATGTGGACAGCATGGGTTGGAAAACAGCAAACAAAGAATTTTTTGAGGTAGGCCTCATCTATACATTTATGCTGTACAATATAATATGTCAATTATAGCTAGTCATGTTTAATTTTTGTCATTTTGTGAAAGCTTAACAACTTCTCCCAAAAAAGAACAAACACACATAAAATTAAGTGTTATTAAGTTAAACTTATTATCATTTACATGCCAATTTAATGTGAAAATTCCACAAAAATTATACAATGTACTTGCAAAAAAAAAAAAATTTCCAGTGCCTTACTTTTCAACAAATCTACAAAATTTTAAGACCTCAAAAAAAAATTTCTCTAGATACAGATAGATGGACATGCAGCTGAAAAAGGAATAGTTAAATTAGAGGTTTTCCCACTTTTTAAAAAAATCCGCACACATATGATGTTTTTATAAGATAACAGTATACAGATATTTCAATTCGTTTTAAAAATGTTTTAAAAACAGTATACAGATATTTCAATTCGTTTTAAAAATGTTTTAAAAACATAAACTATCTATTAATAATATTTTTGTACTCACATTACTTGTACTTTCCATTAAACCTTCAGATTCCAGATTTTTGGGTACAAACTGTTCACCAACTTCATATTCCCAGGATGATTGTCTAGTGCCTAGTTCAGATTTTTTCTTCCATTTTCTTACTAAAATTATTTATAAATAATTGATCTCAGTCAAATAAATGTATCTACCCAGAATCAAATAAATACTGGAATACTGTGGATCTGGAAAATTTCGGCAAACTTAGTAAAGGACCATCCACACATCATTCCTGCAAAGTTTGTTTCAAATTGGTCCAGTGGTTTCAGAGGAGATAGTCAAAATGTGAAAAGTTTACGGACGGACGACGGATGACAAACGACGACGGACGTCAAGTGATTGCAAAAGCTCACCATGGCCTGTGGCTGGAATACTGTATATGTTATATATACTCTCAGCATTTATGTACAGTATAGATTTTCTTGTTTTGATTCACTTGATATAAACTTGTTTACTTTTTTTATTACATGTATTTCATAAAGATTTATCAGTGGGGTTTACAGTGATACACTTTTTATTAAGTTGTTTTTTTTACCAAAAAGGGAGCCATTTACCCCCCTAAGAAATTGCATAAAATTTACACACAGTGCGATAATTGCTTTATGATGGACCTCTCAAGATAGATAACTGAATTGGATGAATGGTGTATAAAAACCCAAGTCAAGATTCTTTTACTTATATTGAAGTGGTCAGTTCAGGAATGGTGGAAGGAAACCAGAGTGCCCATAAAAAACCACCAAACTTCAGCAAACTGACAAACTTCTCACACTTGGACCTACCTGAGCGAGATTCAAACCTAGGACAGGACTAGGAAGTGAGAGGCACTGTGGTGCATAAGTGCATGCTTTAAACCACTCGGTCAACGAAGCTCCTCAAGAGAGGCCACGGGATCCACACATTTCTATTTTAAACAGAATGAATACATGAATGTTGATACCATATTTAGAAAAAAAACTTACTGACAAGTTCACTGTTCTTCAAATTATACTCCTCAGCCATTTCTGTTCCATCTGGAAAGGTATAGTGTATTTTTCTGCGATCTACAAATT
Source organism: Tegillarca granosa (assembly GCA_029721355.1). Taxonomy (NCBI): domain Eukaryota; kingdom Metazoa; phylum Mollusca; class Bivalvia; order Arcoida; family Arcidae; genus Tegillarca; species Tegillarca granosa. Next base: position 26,824,436 of record CM056605.1, read on the forward strand.
TGTACATTGAAAATTTAAAATTTCATTTGTTGCAAATTATTTTGCATTTCTGAAATGGGAGAATCAATGCCAGTTGTGGAGTCCTTATAGATACATGGTAAAGTGCACAGTGTACTATACAAAGATAATGAGAATCTACTACTGTTTCACTAATGTGGTACCTTTTAGGGGGAAATAGTAGTGGTAGGGCTCCCTGCATAATGGTAGATACCTGGAATGAGGAATTTTGCTAATTCTCATAGAAAATTCAATAAACTTTACTTATGTTTGATATTATTCACTTACTTCAGTCAAGTCATAACTAAAAATTGCTGTGCATATCTGTGATTGCCATTAAATAATTATGTAGAAAGGAAAATGTTGTTGCTATTGGGATTTTACATGTCAAAAATTGTTGTTTCCACAAGAAGTGGTGTCTTTGGAAACATATTATTACATTGTATTTGCAACAGAATCAACCATTTGCAAGGTTTTTTTACATCATGTAAAATCCCCACTGTGGCAATTTTTTATTTTGTGCAAAAATATTTTATGCTTTTCAATTTCCCATTACAAACAAGTTCATTGGATTTTCCATAAAAATTAAGCATAATTAACTGTCACAAACACAGTTACACCAACAGAAACTACCTAAAACCTAAATTATTGGGTTACACCTAGTCCAAATTTCCTCTGACCCTTACAAGCTCGTATTTTATTATTATTATTTTTTTGTGATCCACTTTGGTTTCGAGAACTCTGATCAATTTCTATGATGTTCAAGTTGACCAACCTCTACTTCCATTTTCAAAACAAGACCTGTGTGACCTCGCATTCAAATATTTCTGAAGACAAATCATTTATCTATAGACTTATTTGGTAATTTTTCTACGGTCCCACTAATATTTCAGTCTAAAAGGAAATGAGGCAATGCCCCTTCTGACACCAACTGGGAAATTTTGGGTTATTGATATAGAAATTTTCTAGCCTTACACACTGCCACCAGGCACAGAATTGTTAGGATCAGTCTCAGGAAATTCTGACAAGGTTACACCATGAACCTTGCTTACAAGGACGAGAAAAAAAAAAAAAAAAAAAAAAAAAAAAAAAAAAAAAAAAAAAAACAAGGGAGTCAAACACGGAGTAAATACTTTTTAGATGCTCTACCGACATAAATATTTTCTGAGACACCTATAGAGCATACCTCTAGGCTCTACAGCATATTGATACAATATGCATCATGAATGAACAGAAAGGAATGAACCATTCTAAAAATGTTTTGAGTAGTGAAGTATCTTTGCCGACATTTTCACAAACAGAGAAATAGCAATATTTGTCCCCTTTACTTTAAAAAGAAAATGGTAGATTTCTACTAATTAAATCGCACTACCGTCTTGAATAATGCAAGTTTTTTGCGCTGAACGAAGTTTGCTCTGCCACGAGGAAGCCATGTTGTTTGTTGGAAACAATAACTTTTTGGTGTTTTCAAAAATGAAAGAGTTACATCTGAATGGAACCCCCTCACTTGCCGGGAGCACCCGCTTAGATTTTTCCGAGGTTTATACTGTAAATGTTTATCGTGTTATAAATCAGAAACATTCGTGTTATTTTGCTCAGTCATGAAAAGCATCACACATTTGATGTGGGTTTTATCCTATGTGAAACTTGTGAGAAAAACTTTATTTACATTCAGGTGACTTCAATGACCAGTGGTACATAAACTTTTGCTCATCTGCTATATTGATACATATTTTATTGGTTGAACCACACCATTTGATATAATTTTCTATGTGGTAGGTGCACATCACAAGTCAGCTGTTAAATAATTATGTAGTGTCTCAATATATGTTTATCTTATATTAATGCTATAATTGTGTTTTCTTAAATGATATGGCTAGATGTAAATGCAAACAAAGTTACAAAGCAACTTTCTATATTTCATTTAATATTGAAGAAAATGATAGACCCATTTAAAGTTGTAAGGAGGTGGTGAATCCTTCATGATTACTACCCCTTCTGTATATTGATCAGTTAGGCATATTCTAAAAATCATTTGGTAGAGTGCTCGCTTTTGAATGTGATAGATGGGGTCTGACAACGACTTGAAAATTAGTAGTGGATGTTTTTTTTCTAAGCACTCAGCATTTTGATATGAAAGTCACTGGATCCTTTGTATACGACAGTTAAAAACTGATGCCCTTTGTCACAGCAGGCATGGCATGATATACCTTGCACCTTGCCCCAAATGCACTACAAAAATCAAAACTTCTGCCACTTTACCTACAGCTGGTAACGTCTCAATATAAGTTAAATATTCTTCCATTTAATCAAATCAAATCAAATCTTATTCAAACAATGTTCCATAACTAGCTACATGAAGCATAGGACAGCTAAGTTGAGTTAACTAGCACATTTTGTGGTATATTATCAACTTTCTATTCGTCTTATTACCAGCACCAGCACCAGCACCAGCAGCACCACCACCACCATCATCATCATCATCATCACCATCACCACCACCATCACTGCCACAACCTCCACCACCACCACCATCAGTATCATCACCATCTTCTTCATCATACAATTAAATATTGCGTCTTTACAAATTTTATCGATAAAATGTGATATCGTATACATGCAAGGGTCAGTACATAATAAAATAACATAATGACAAAATTAGGTTTATTTTTAATTTTCAAAGTGCATATTTATGGAACAATGGCTAGCCTGTGCGATTGTTTGTAAAGTAAGAAGGACATTCAATGATTCTATATCCACATCATGGACATTCTATATCCACATCATGGGACAGTCACATCAGTTGCACATTATGGGGCCTTAACTACAGAGTTGTCTAAAGGGCATACTTATGGATCAGTGTCTCTCTGTGAAACATACAACTGGATTCAAACTATAGAAGTTAGGACACTGGATATAGTGACAAAAATAGTTTTTAATTTAGTGGTTTAACTTAAGTACTGTAGGATCATCTTGACCAATCCATTTATTTTTAGTTACAAACTTTGACATCATGACAAGTGGAGTGGAGTGGAGTGGAGTTGAGTGTGGAGTGGAGTAATGGAGTTTTATTTCCAAGCCAGTATTATTTCACTTATTTTGAGGTGGTCAGTTCTGGGATAGTGAAAGAAACTGGAGTGCCAAGAGAAAACCACCAAACTTCACCAAACAAACTGACAAACTTTCTCACACTAGGATCTGTCTTGAGTGGGATTTGAACCCAGGTGGTGAGAGGTGCTGTGATCCTTTAGCACGCTCTTTAGACCACTTGGCCACTGAGGTCCCCTATCATGACAAGTGATTTAATTTGACTGAAAAACTGTATGTTTTATGTCCTAGTCAGGATTCTTTCACTAATATCGAGGAACTCAGTTCTGGGATAGTGAAGGAAACCTGAGTGAATACTCTGCCACCAAAACCGCTATGACAAGTTAGAGGTAATGTTCAAGTATGTAAAACCCAAAAATATTGGGTAATGGTAACATAGTGTACTGGCCCAAGTTTCACAATCATTCACTCGATTGAGTGTACACTCAACTCACATTATGAAATATTTGCAGTGTCGATTTTTAAAACATTACACAATTAAAATTGAATATCTAATGTTTTAGATCTACATGTATTTAAATTATCTAACAAATCATTGTCTCATAAAATGTTAAAATTTTAAAAATATCATTAGAGAAGAATAGGAATATTTGAGTTGAGTGTACACTCAGTTGAGTGTATGATTGTGAAACTTGGGCCTGATGTGTTCACATAAGAATGGAACAAGATTATTTATTTCATGGCAATTTCACAACATATTTGTTTTTTTTAATTTGATAAAATAAATCTAAAGAATCAAGAAACAGCTAACACAAAATGATCTTTTTTTCTATTATTTTATTTACTTTGTAGTGTTTGACCATTAGAATACTACATTAACCAAATCAGGAGTAACAATTTTTTTAAATAAATTGAAATATATCTAAATATAGCATAAAAATATTCTATTACAAATTAATTATTCGATATATAAATATATCTATATAATATATAATTTATAAAAAAAGCAGTATGTTTAACAAAATTAAAATGGTCATCTACATAAAAAACGGAAATATATCAGGATTGAAATGAAATTAAAGAAATAAAAGCTCAATTTAAAAAAAAATCGTAGTCTTAAAATGATTAAAATATTTTGGGCCACAGAATTAAATTAAATATAAGATCTTAAGATAAGGAGGACATTATTTATGGAGCTATGTTACACAATATGCATTTAGAATTGTACTTAACAGGTCATCATAAATAAAATATAAAAGAATCTATAATTATGGTCAAATTTTGGACATTTTTTTTCCATCTAGAAATTAAAGCAAGTTCTGTTTTACCAGGAATCTATAGTTTCATCAGTTCCATTTCATCAGGAACCTATATCTAAATACAAGTCAAAAAGTTAAATTTACAGGTAAGCCTATCCAGAAAAGCATATTTTCATTCACCAGGAATCCATAAGTTATATACAGGTAAAATAATTAAATTTACAGGTGCCTACTTCTAGAAAAGCAGATTTTCATTCACCAGATATATATTAGTAATTAAATACAGGTAAAAAAAATAATTTACAGGTGCCTGCTTCTAGAAAAACAGATTCTGTTTCACCAGGAGTCTATAGTTAAATACAGGTAAAATAATTAAATTTACAGGTACCCATTTTTAAAAAAGCAGATTTTTATTCACCAAGAATAGAATTAAATACAGGTCAAAAAATTAAATTTATAGGTGCCAGCTTCTGGAAAGAAGATTCTCTTTCACCAAGAATCTGTTGCTATATGCAGGTCAAATTATTAAATTTACAGGTGCTGTTTTAGAAAGCAGGTTCTCTTTCACAAGGTATCTATAGTTACAGGTAAAATAAATTGAATGTACAGATGCTTGCTTTTAGAAAGCAGTTACTGTTTCTCTGTCAATTTGTTTTAAAATCATTTCAAACAATTAATGTTTTTAAATAAATCAAATAAGAAAAAAAAATTTTATAAAAAAAACTAACTATTCTTCATTTTCCTTCCTGGGATTTCAGTAGATCACAATTTTACTTGATGAACAATGCAATTTTACTTGATCCAAAATTAAAAAAAAAATACAAGTCATTAGAAAAAAAATTCACAGATTATTTTTGTTTTAAGGAATAATAAAATAAATTTATGATAGTATACAACAAATATGACAGTGCATTTTAATCACTCAAGGTCTCTAGGAAGGGGACCAACTTGTTAAGATTTATTTTGGTATTTAGGAGAAGTGGACCAAGTCATCAATGTGTCAAAGGGACTTATTAGAAGATTGGTTAGCTGAATGTTGTTTTACCCCAACTCAGGAACTTTTCAGCTATTCATGGTTTAGTTTTTAGGATTAATCTTATCAAAAGTTCATGTGGTGTGTGAGTGTACAAGTGTTTCTGATCTGTGATGTATTAGTGTTCACTTAATATGGTGATCTTTAAAGTTCCAGTACACTAGCCAACAATGATAAATAAATAACTGATAAATATTGCAATCCGATCCGTCCATGACACTGGTACCGAGCCAACCAGTGAAGACCTACGACAGGGGAAAAAACCTTTCTTGCTTGTGATCAACTGAAGTCAAACCAACAATGAAGAGATGCCTTGAATTTGAAGGCTAATGCCTTAACCATTTGGCCATCACCTTAAAAAGAGTCCAGGACCAACAATCATATACTAGATAAAGTAATTAAAAAAAAGTTGAAAATATGTCTTTTATTGTGTCTTTTCAATATTTTTAGAAAAAAATATATTTTGAATTATATAGAGAATAGCTACAGATATAGATAGGTACTATAAATAAATAAGCTACTGACCGTACCATGATCATACTACATTGTACTAAAATACTAACATATATACATATACATGTAAGTTTAAATTTCTAACAATAGGTGTATCACATATAAGTACGGAAGGAGAATCAACAATAATTATTTCAATTACATTCATGATTTTTACTAGAGATACTAAAATATATAACCCTTAGGTACATATGTATGTACAAAATTGGCAAAGTGAGGACTTTGTCAAATGAGGAAGTGAAAAGTAAGATTCAGGATATACAATGATATTTCGGTTACTCCTAAGCTCAAGATAAAAGTAAGCAAAAGTGTTTTATACGATTAGAATATACCATAAAATTTTGGTAACTCCTGCATCAGTGTGGGTGATTTTCTAAAGACTGTGAAGCAGATTTTTTTTTTGGCACATTCTGGTACTCAAGTATATAGTGTTTGACTTGCAGTACACCAAATCAGTCAAGAAATGCCATTTATAGTGTTATAACTTCTGTTGCAGTGCAAAGCGAACTTAATCACATATGCTAGCATGTTATGACTGGTATGCTTTACACTGCAATGAAAGTTACAGCAATTTAATATAAATGCTTCTTCTAAATAGTTCAATGGCTATATTTGCATTTTGAATTTTTAAAATTAATCTTATTTTCATTTCCTGATCAAAAAAGAAACTAAAAACCTGGTTGCATTTGACATGCAGGTACAGAAGATTGAACAGCCAATTAATGATGTCACATGTATACTCACAAGCAAGTCGACAGGCAGGTACTGAAGATTGAACAGCCAATTAATGATGTCACATGTATACACACAAGCAAGTCACATGACGAATGGTAATTATAGCTCATATAAATATATTTGGTCTCAAAAAGGGTCATAAATAACAAAAAAATTGTCAATGTAAATATAATATAATAAAGGCATTGTGTGTTTTCATGACAAACAACTTACTATTTTTATGATGTCAAAATGAATTGGGCCTGTAAGGTTCATGTGATATCTTGGATTTTCAACCAGATAAGCAAATGTTCCCTGCATTTTGAAATCAGAGAGAAGACGTTGTCATTGGTTATTTAACATGACATTATCTGGCATTGTTTCTAAACACTTTAATTGGTCTTTAAACTAGAGAATCGCAAATTTAGGGTGGTCACAGATGAGATTTACAAAAAAAAAAAAAAAAAAAAAAAAAAAAAAAAAAAAAAAAAAAAAAAAAAAAACAAAAAAAAAAAAAAAAAAAACCACTACCATTCTTGTTTATGATATTCTATACTCAATTTATAAGCTAGATTCTTACTCCAAAATCTCGAAAACAAAATTTCTAAAAAAAAGAACATGTGATAACATAAGTAAATGCAACAAATAATGTTTTAAGTAAACTACTATTATGCTTATAATTTTATTTTGACAGGTGAAACTTTCATAGTTTTGATATCACAACAATGTGCTTATAAATTATGCATGCTTTCTGAGAATTTTGTCCTCAAGATTTTATTTAGTAAATTATATCTGGTTTCAAATTTGGATATATGATAATAAAAAAGCAAAAAGCTAAATATTTCAGCTTAAAAAATGATCAAGTCCTGACATATTACTGTAATGACCTGGATATGTTAATAAGTCCGACAGCCTGAGAGATGGTTGTTAAAATTCAAAGTGAAAACAGACAATATAAAATGTAATTTTAATGTTGGAACCATTCAAAATTTGGAATGTGTGTTTTTTGTTATTAAGTTTTGAATTTAAATCAGAGACATAATTGCACTAATTCAAAAAAAGGTCATAGTTACTGTTGTTACATAAAAAAATGAGTGCAATACTTTATAAACTATTTTCGGACACTCTTCTTTAGAATTAAATACATGTAGTTAATTTAAAAAAAAAATCATTAAACTCTATTTATCGGTAAGTCTAGATTCATAAAAGTTTGTATATTTTTTTTATACATGCAGTGGATAAGTCATATTCCCTAGCTCCCTCAATTTGTATTCTTTGGTACAAAGATATGCAATATATAAAATACCAAATGCTCAAAAATTTCATTATTTTAAATAAAAAGCTAAATCTACAATCAAATGATACTAGACCAATCAAAAACTTTGGTAAAAAGGTAAATCTACAACAAAAATTATTACAATATTCCATCATCTTAAAACTCAGTCAGGGCCTGGTTGTTCAAACCTTCATTAACTCAACAAAATGGTTAGTGACAATTCAAAAACCTTATTAAAATTAAAAATATTAACTATGAATATAGAATTTTTATTTATACCGTTTCTAACTTTTGAACAGAAATTTCAAAAGTACTGACTCAAATTTTTGCTATCCAACTGGTTAACCTAACGAAACTTTGAACAACTGCAGGGCCCTGTTATAAACAGACATGGATCACTAGTAAAAACTGCGTAAATGCGTTAATCTTAACAATAACTATATAAAACATTTATATCACCTAATAACAATATTACCCGTTACATAGACACTTCACAAAAACTTAAAAACAAGGCTGTGCTATTTTTACTTTACAATAAATTCAACATAGTTACAATTACTGGTAAATTTTTAACATAAAATGTCTGACTTAGTTATAATATCATCTGTAGCCTTTAGATTCACAAAAAAAATTATTGCACAACAGTTCAGTGTGTTTTTAGAATAAAAAATGAGTAAAATGCCAATCATTGTGTTGTAAGATTTTGATGCTACAGATGGTCTTTTAAATTCAAATGGTGGCTACAACAGGCTTTACTTCATATTTTTTCCATAATTATTGACAACAAGCAAAATTGTACAATTAAAAAATTTTAGTCAGGTCAAATACTGCTGTAATGATAAGTTATAGAGTGGATTAATGGTGTTTAATGCCCAAGTTAAGATTATATTACTTATATACAGTCAGTTGTGAGAAGGTGGAGAAAACTGGAGTACCTATACAAAAACCAACTACCTTTGGCAAGCGATCTGGCCGGTGTACCCGATCCTGATTTAAACTTAGGCAGTGAGAGGCATTGTGATCTGAAAGTGTATACTTTAGATCGCTCAACCACTGAGATATCAGCTAGATCAGTTAGTGATAATGCTGTAAAATTGGTCAAACTTATCATAAAACATGGTTCATGTAAAACATATACATAAGTGTATGTTATATCATTAATCATAAAACATGTACAATGTAATTTTATAAAGGATTTTTTTTTTTTTGGACAGTGATTCAGATATGTAACTTCAGGGTATAGGGAGAAATAATACTAAAAAAATCACAAACGTTCATTGAAGATGCAAAAAAAAAAAAATTAAAAGAAAATTTTTAATAACCAAAAGATCACAAAGAAACATTAGGATTTATTTTCACAAACTTTATCCTAAAAAAATAATCTCCCAAGAAAACTTTAAAAAAAAATAATGCAAAACCCTAGAAATCAAGCCAATGAATACTAATGATTCTTCATATAAAGTCTCAAACTAACTGGAATAAATTAATTTTCTAAAAACCTTGTGTGGCTGGTTAATAGGAAATGGGAAAGTTAGGGTATTATTTTTCAAAGATGTAACTTCAACAGCCAGGTAAAAATGTAAAACAAAAAATGTAAAATATAAATATGACAGCCATTTCAAAGGAACAAAACAATATTATAAATTTACTGTAAACATAAAAAAAACTTTTGCCATTTCAAAAGCAACAAAATTATAATAAATTTTAACGTCATTTTCTGTATCCTGTTGCCTCATATATTTACACAAAAAAGTGTAAATTTTCTGATTATAAGTATCTTAAAATTTAACAAGAGGCCCATGGGCCTTAACGCTCACCTGAGGATATGTCCAAAATTTTTTGCAAAGCACAAAAGACAATTAATAGGTACTGAAACTTTACAAGTTTTCTTAAGTTAAGAACTGCCACAAAATTTAATCAGAAATATATCCACTCACATTTCCTTTATAAGTAGCTTATAAAATATGCATGAAGTAACTGTAATGCAATGAATAATTTCCAGATCATTAACAAATTTCAGTATACTTATGCAACTATGTCCTTAATCTTTGAACATATATGACCTTGAACCATATATGATCGTCATGTCAATACTTACAATATTCTAATATACATGCCTATACAAAAAGTTAACAGTTTTCAAGAAAATTAGCAACTAATGTCTTCTTTTGCAGCTGTGACCTTGACCTTTGAACATATGACCTTGAATCATATATCAAAATGATCGTCATATCAATACCTAAAATATTCTAATATGCATGCCTATACAAAAAGTTAAAAGTTTTCAAGATAATTCGCAATTTAAGTCTTCTTTTGCAGCTGTGACCTTGACCTTTGAATATATGACCTTGAACCATAAATCAAAATGATCGTTGTCAAAATACCTACAATATTCTTATATACATGCCTATACAAAAAGATTATAGTTTTTAAGATAATGCACAATTTTAGTATTTATAAGCCAAAAATAACATTTCAGGGGAAACAACTCCTACATGGATTATCATATAGTTACGAAACTTGGTAACTTTTTAAATTTTGTCATGCTAAACATTTTAACAATGTTTTGATTTCATATATCTCTTAATAATTGCAAGAAAATTGCCTAAAACTGCATAAATCACAAATTAGGTCATGACCTTGATTTGTGACCTTGACCCTAATTTAAAGGTCATTTCAAGAAAAAGTCAAAACTGAAAACCTCATGTCATTATCTGTTCAAAAAGTCAAGTTATAACAACGCATAACCTATTGTTCGACCAAATTTCACGAAATGAACAAACTATAGGATCAAGACCCTAGAGAAGCCAAATATCACATCAGATTTTTTCTCTCATCATTGGTTTCAGAGAAGAAGATTTTTTAAGATTTTTGGACCCCTAGGTCACCTTGACCTAGTTTTGGTAGCGATGGCGACGCCATGAACAAATCTGAATTGCACCGGCCCATATATGCTTCTGACTAAGTATCATTGAAATCTGTCAACAAGTTTTGGAGAAGTCGAAAATAGGTGTTAACGACGCACACACACACACACACACACGCATGCACGCAAGCACGCACGCACATACACACGCCGCACCATGCCATAAGCTCACATGACCTTTTGGTCAGGTGAGCTAAAAAGTATCTTAAAATTTAAAACTGAGAAGAAGACAATAACCAAGAAATATTTTGTTCAATCATAATTTATCATAAATAAATGCTTTTGGAGTTACTGTGCTTGTGAAAGTGTATTATGCAAGATTTTCAAGAAAAAAAGAAAGAAAAAAAAAAAAAAAAAAGAAAAAAAACCCTTTAACTTGAATTAAGTTTGGTATCTTTCCCTTACTTGAGTCTAGTCTTAACTGAAAATCCCTATGCTCATCCGTGATTATCATGGATATTTCTGAAGAAAGGAAATTGTTGCTGCTATGGGAAAAGAGATCCATTATATATTTGCGTTGTTTTTCAAAATGTAAATTCCCCATGGCAGTATCTTTTTACTGTTCACAGAAATATTTCATGATAACTGTAGATGTGCATATCATTTTCCTATTATGACTAGACTCAAGTAAGTGAAAATGCCGATTTTTTCAAGTTTTCTTTTGATTTTCTATGAAAATTAAGCATAATTTACTGTCAAAGACACAGTGATTCCAACAGTAATAGTTTGTTAACATAGTCTTTAAAGATGATTGATATACATGTATATATAGATATATGATTTCTGGATTACAAAGTGAAGCTGCCCTAAATTTTAAATAAATCAATAAATAAAAGACCGAATGATACAGAAACCGGTATAACTTTCCCATGAATAACGGAATATTCTCGAAAAAGGAATGTTAAATTTAAAGCAATTCTTTTAAGAACACCTCAACCTGGAAAAAATATTTCAACTAAAATCACTCATCATAATAAAAGTCTTCACTAAATCTGGTTTACACATATAGCTTGCGTTAAACCTCGACCATTTCTGTAGAAAAAATATTTTTACTGGCAATGGACATTTTTTTTGTTTTCCCCATAAAAATTCTATATTGTACCAGGAATGTGCAGCACTGAATTTGTTATTCCTCCTCCAGCAAAAATAAAAGTTCCACATTGATGTTTTTCAAGCTGACATGTTAAAGATTGAATCCCCATTCATCAGTCAGTCTAAAAGTACACATTGGATTATTCCAGGGATGGCTCCCGTTCACTTCCACTACTGCTTTCATCATCGTCTTCTTGGATCTGAGTGAACTGTCTTGGCTTATCTGCATACAGATTTGGAACAATACTATCTGAGCGTTCAAGTCTTCCTCTACGTGAAGCGAGATCTTCATCGCTGTACAAACGTGACCTAACTGTCATTATTCTCTGGTCATGAGGAAGAAAATCTTCATGACCTACCGTCGATTCATGTGGCATCTGAAAAATTTATTGGTCATAAAATTAGTTTCATGAATGGAATATAAATATCCCAGAACCACACCTAAATACATCTTAAGCAAGATATTATTATTAACAAGAATTGCCTACAATCATGTACAGTATACATGTATTTACAATTGCTATTATCTTTCTTTCGATGACTCTATTACTCTTCTTTGCGGTCATATGCTATGGACGCTTCTGAACTTTCTGACGATATTCCATTCTGACGATGTGGAGGTTGGCAGTAAACTGACATATAAAAAAGGTGATTTTTAGGATATATCATCTGAAATTGAACTGAAATGGTTAAATAAATTGTAAATGTAAGAAATGACATTCTTTTTGTCAGTGTTCATGCGTTATGAACAACAGCCCACTGTCGTTCATAACGCATGAACACTGAAAAAAAGAAAGTCATTTGTTAAGTATAAGTATCCATACTTGCTGTCCTTGCTTCATTTGACTAAAGGTATGGAAGTATTCAAAGATAGAAGAATAAATACATGACATGACATGACAGAAGATGACTTTGCTACAATGTAATGAAGACAAAAAATAGAAAAATTGTAATCTAGCTCATATTTCTTTTACCTTTCAATGTGAAGTCAGTTCGTATATCACTGCACTTGTCAATGTGAAGTCAGTTTGTATATCACTGCACTTGTCAATGTGAAGTCAGTTCATATATCACTGCACTTGTCATTGTGAAGTCAGTTCGTATATCACTGCACTTGTCAATGTGAAGTCAGTTCGTATATCACTGCACTTGTCAATGTGATGTCAGTTCGTATATTACTGCACTTGTCAATGTGAAGTCAGTTCGTATATCACTGCACTTGTCAATGTGAAGTCAGTTCATATATCACTGCACTTGTCAATGTGAAGTCAGTTTGTATATCACTGCACTTGTCAATGTGAAGTCAGTTTTATATCACTGCACTTGTCAACGTGAAGTCAGTTCGTATATCACTGCACTTGTCAATGTGAAATTCAGTTTGTATTCCATTGCTTTTGTCAACGCAATTAAATTCAAGGCCTATTTTTTTTTTATTCCACCCCTTAGTGGTGAAACAGATACACTACTTCCCCTATTAAAATATTATTGTAAGCATGCATTCTTATTTTTGTTGGCTTTGAGTAATTTATATATTCTTCATCAAAGCAAGTAACCATTTACAATGAAATGTACTTACCAACATGGAAGGTGCTCTGAACACATAGGTAAATGGATAATGTAGAAGATTAAGGAATGTTGCTGCATACAAATCTGCATATCTCATTACTTGACTGGCAAAGAAGGTTTGACGAGAACCTAGTGATAATATGAATAAATTAAAACCTTGATTCACTGTAACTATTTTTTTTTAAATTAAATTTTGGTCTAAAAAAGGGCAATAAATAAAGGCTTCTACTTGACTATTGACATTCAGCTGTCAAATTTACAGTTTCCTAACTTGCCATTCACAACTTTGAACTTTATACACATGTAAGTCAAACATTTTTCAATAAGAACCAACTCTTCAAGAAGTTCAATATAATGATATTGGACTGTAATTTTACACAGCTACGAAGTCAAATTTTATTTTAAATTCTGATCACTCATCACCTATAGGTATACTATAGTTATATTCACTTTATCAAAAAAAAAAAAAAAAAAAAAAAAAAAAAAAAAAAAAAAAAAAAAAAAATTATTTAAAGCTTTCTATCAGAAATTAATTCAAGCAGTTGTTATGTTTTTTTTGGGTTATCCCATTTCAAAACATTATGTTATTTTTTGGGGAAACTTAGGGATAACTTATTTTTATGATAGGGATAGAAAGTCTGAGTGAGGATATTTACCACTTCTGAATAAACTCCCAAACATTCCATACGACATATCCATCTCATGTGTTACTTCCTGGAAAGAAAGAACATAACAAAAACGTCACTGTCTGTAAAATTTATAACTTGGTTGTATGTTTTATTGTAACAAATAACTATTAGAGTTTGCCAGCAAACAACATGATAACACATTAACCATAAAGTAAAAACTTTATGTCCATAGAGGGTGGCTCCTGGCAGGGTGGCTCCTGGCTGAGTGGCCTTAGCATCAAGGATCTAAACCCCTCTCACTGCTTAGGTTTAAACCCAACTTGAGCAAATCCTTGTGTGACAACGGTTTGTCAGTTTGTTTGACAAAAGTCAGGGTTTTTCTCTTGGGTCTCTGGTTTCTTGTACAATCCAAGAACCAACCACCTAATTATAAGTGAGAGATAAAAAAAACACTTTTTCTCTGCTTCACTCTACAGGTTACAGAATTGCAAGTTTGTTTTCACATGAAATGACGTTATTTAATGACTCAGTAGATAAAATGAAAAACATCATGATAAAGTCGGTTACAAAACATTTGAGGTACATTTATGTGTGAAAATTTTCCAACTTCAAATCTGAGCTAGCTAAAAACTATCAATAAATAATACAAATTTTAAAAAAAAAAATGCTGGAAATTCAACTTTTTTTTCAATTTGAATGGGTACTAACAGCAGCCATCTTTCATTTTACAAAATATAATCTACTCCACAATGGTAACTTTAAAACAATAAGCTCAGTGGCTCATAAAAAGACTAAGTCTGATATGGCAGGTGTTTGACCATGTCAAAAACCATTTAAAACTCATCATCCTCTGTGTATAAAACAAAAAATATTTACCCTAATTGAATGCTGAATTTTACTTATGTCAGGTTTATTTTGACAACTGCTGTCTAAATTCCTGTTAAAGAAAAAATAAATATAAGTAGAGAGTTTAAGCAACTACATATATATAACGCAACAAATTTCAAGGATATGTATACATATTAATTATGCTAAAATTTTGCCTACTCTCAGCACCAATTATGATTTTTTTTTTCAAAACCAAGCAGCCTCTCAATAAAGTAATAACTAGGAAAAGAAACTTGCTAATAACAATTTAATGATTTCAATTTTCGGTAAAACTGATGGTAGGATGCATCTTGCATATCTCTTTATTGCAAAATGACACTGAATTTTCACAACATATCAGTCTGTGCAAAATGTCATTGAATTTTCACAACAGATCAGTCTGTGCAAAATGTCATTGAATTTTCACAACAGATCAGTCTGTGCAAAATGTCATTGAATTTTCACAACATATCAGTCTGTGCAAAATGCCATTGAATTTTCACAACAAATCAGTCTGTGCAAAATGCCATTGGATTTCCACAACAAATCAGTCTGTGCAAAATGCCATTGAATTTTCACAACAAATCAGTCTGTGCAAAATGTCATTGAATTTTCACAACATATCAGTCTGTGCAAAATGCCATTGAATTTTCACAACATATCAGTCTGTGCAAAATGCCATTGGATTTCCACAACATATCAGTCTGCAAAATGTCATTGAATTTCCACAACATATCAGTCCGTGCAACTTAGTGACGATAAGCTCAAATTTAAGTTTTTATAGATAAAGCAATACATACTTGTAGATTTCCCCAATCATCACATCTAGATCTTCTAACTGGGCAAAAAGTTGGCGTTTATCTGTCCAAACTAAAAGTTCCTGAGCCAGCTCTGGAACAACAAGGAACGTTCTCCAGCCTCGAACTTTCTTAGATTTTAAGATGTCCCCAAAAATGTGATCACCAACATACAAAATTTCTTTGTCAAATGCTCCCATGATTTCAGAAAAGACATCCACAGATCCTAAAATAAAAAAAAAACCCAAGAACATCAGGTCAAACTCTTTGAGCCAATAATCCTTACACAAAATGTTAATTTCTGCAACAAACAGATCCTAAGTAAGTAAAATTCTTTGATGTTACAGTTTTCACACTGCTTTCTTTATTAAAATAATTTTGACTATAAAAACTATCCTGAATTTATAACCATATCCATTTAAATGAATTTTTATTGTATATCACAGAACTGTTTCTTTTTCTCTGGACCAATAACCGCAAAACATTCCAAAAAACCATATCCATGTAAATGAATTTTTATTGTATATCACAGAACTGTTTCTTTTTCTCTGGACCAATAACCTCAAAACATTCCAAAAACAGGGCAGATTAAGACATTAAAAAGACTTATTTGCATAGATGAAAAAAAAAAAAAAATAAAATAAAAAAAATAAAAAAAATAGACTGGTGATCCAAAGGATAACTAATATCCCCACCACCCTTTCAGAAAGGAAACCACCCGCAGATATATACAGGTACATACATAAATTGTAAGAATAAGAATTAGCTTTTTTCTGTTATTCTGAAGTTTTACTCATTTCCAGACAATAACACAAATTTCATGGGTAAAAGGAACCTTTCTTACTTGACCATAAGCATTGTGTATAAGTCTGAAGTCAATTTGCAGACTGGGTAAAATTTAAAACAGAAAAAGGGGAATAACTCCAGAACGATAATCAAGAAATCTTCAAAAATTGTAAGGAACCTTCCTTTCATGACCACAAGACTTCTATATCTCATGAAATCAACTTATAGACTGGTTCTGGAGTTATTGTCCGTGAATGGGTAAAATTTTCAGAAAAACTGAAAGGGCCAAAACTCTTGAACGATAAATGAGAAATCTTCTGAAATCGAAAAGAACCTTTCTTTCATGACCATAAGCTTTGCATATAAATATGAAATTGACTGGCACACTGGGTCAGGAGTTATCATCCGAAAATGGGTAAAACTTCAAAATATCTAAAAAAGGGTCATAACTCTTGAACGATAAATGAGAAATCTTCCGAAATCAAAAAGAACATTTCTTTTATGACCACTAGCACTGCAAACAAATATTAAATCATTTGGTTGAAGACTTTTTGAGTTATCATCCTGAAACCAAATATTTTGGACAGACGAAATTCAAAACTGGAGGGCACATAAAAATATACATGTATAAAAAATAATAAATCATTTAGGAATTTCCTTTGAATTTTTAATTTTATATTTTGAATTTTGAAAAACTAATTTTTTTTAAGGATTCTAAGGAACAACTTGCTCTATTAGTATCCTATTTATGTAAAATACATTTTATTTTTTAGGAATGTAATTGCATGTTCACTAAAAGAGCCAAAATTAATGACAATTCAATTCAGGAACAATCTTATAGCTAATGACAGTGAAACTGGGAACTTATACAGCTAACAGCAAACAGAACAACTAAAATTTACCTCCGGAATAAATATGTCCCGATTGTATTGGTCCTGTGTGTGATCCAATCTTTAATGCTCCCGTTTCCTAGATTACAAAAAATTATTTGAAAAAAAAAAAAATTAATAACATAATTATAATTTTTTACACATTAGGAGGTGTTGTAATTTTCACGTTTCTAAACAATACATGTTCAACTTAAAATGTAATACTATTAAAATACTTGGATTCAAAAACACTTAATGAAAGTACTGGAAGTTGTTCAGAAAATACAAGTGGATGGATAAAATTATAACCTGGCACTTAAAGGCAAACTTAACCACTATGGTAGCTCAGTTGGTAGAGTGCTCGCTTTCTATGTGAGAGGTCAGGGTTCCAATCCCAGCTGTGCCTGACCAAGACTTGATAATAGGTAGTGACTGTTCTTTCACCAAGCACTCTGCATTTACAAATGAAAGTCTTGTAGTTCTTCATAGAAGACATTAAAAACCAATGCCCTGTGTCACAGTAGGTGTGGCACATTAAAGAACCCTACCTGCACATTGCTCTGAGTGCACTGCAAAGGTAAAAAAATTTTCCGCTTCACCTATAGCTGATGACATCTCAATATAAGTGAAATGTTCCTGACTTGAAACTAAAATCCTATTCAATTAATCAATCAGAGGCAAACTTATACTCCATTAACTTTTAATCTAAATTAAAAAATTTTTGAGCATACAGATTTAAATGCAATCACAGTGTTTAGTTTTTGTTTAGTTAACAATAGCATTACCCGATCAACTTGTCGAAGTATGGTCCCTTCACTAAAGAACAAAGGTTTCCTAGCATCACAGACAATAAAATCAAAATAGGACGTCCAACTTCTCTGAAAATAAAAATGTTCAAACGATTTAATGATAAATTTTGCTTTGTAATTAATTACGACAATTCAAATTGATTTCAAAGTCAATGATATCCAATAACAGAATGATGTTTGAAATGATGAACCTCCAGAATATATAATTTTATGTTTGGTTCACAAAAAATTTCTGAAATTATTTTTCCAATATTCTTACAAAAACAGCTGAAAACATAAAGCATATAAAAAAAAGATATGATAAATCACTCTACATGTGTGTGTGTGTGTGTGTGTATGTGTGTGTGTGTGTGTATTTCTGATGGATAAACTATAAGCCATATGATAATGTATGTATAAACTCACTCTAGACATAGGAGGAAGGCTTTAATGAACGAGTGATCTGAAGTACACACTTACGGATCAAAGAACCTCTCACCACCTGGGTTTGAATCCCACTCAGGCAATTCCAGAACTGACCCTTCTATATAAGTGAAAGAATCTTGACGGGTGCATCAAAAACACCATTTATCCACCCCACCCTCAACTATATAAATCTTCTGCTAAAATTACACATACAAATAAACATTGTCAAGATATTTCTAAAAGCTTATTTATTGATTTCTTGGTCATTCTTCATCTTCTAATTGTAGTTTTTAACAATTTATTTATCATGGGGGTAATTTTGCGATTTCCGCATATGGCCGATTGGTACTTGCGTTTTCGCATTCGACCGATGATGATGTTACTAACGACACAGGTACGGTCATCGACCCATGCAAAAAACCAAGTCGGGTGAGGTAAATAACTCTATATTCTTTTTTTAAAATAAGTAATTCAATAATTGTTTTAGCAGTGATCAATCATTTAAAGCTTTATCTTGATACTCATTTATCTGAAATGTATTTGTTCGTCTGCTTTGAAAGATTATTGCCGTTACAAATAACAGTACCAATTTACAACAAAAAAGTTCAATTTAAGCAACTTTTACAAATTGGGCAATTTTGTTATCTTATCAAATCTTTTATCAAAATAGAATCTTAATTTTGCAACAAAAATACAGTACATAGTTTTTGTCAAAAATATTTTTACCAATACGGCATTCGACGAACAAGCATTAGTGGCAGTACGGGGGTGTCGAATGCCATACCATGAAAACACCACCAGTTTATAAAATATCAATAACTGCCTTTAATTTTATTTTGAGCCAGAAAAATGGTTGAATGGATGCAATGTATGCATTAATTAAACATTGGTGAAAAATTAAATTCAATATATTGCATTAAATGTGGTATAAAGAGACATTTAACAAAAACTTGCCATTACGGCTGATTAATGCCGATATTTTATATATAACCCTACACTAGGTAAAAACATTCACTTCCACAAACTCATCAATATCTGTGAACAAGAAAAAACATGTTACCTGTCTTTAAATAATTATCATCGTTTTGAAATTAATCTCTGTCTTCAGGTGGTATGGTTTTTTTACATCGGTCGATGACCGTACCTGTGTTGTTAGTAACATCATCATCTGTCGAATGCGAAAACGCAAGTACCAATCGGTCGTATGCGGAAATCGCAAAATTGGTATTACCCCGGTGTTTATAATTTGTTTAAAACTTACCGTTGGATCATAATCAAGTAGATACGACATGATTTTCTGGAAAAAAAAGAGAGAAAAAATACACCAATAAAAAAACAAGAGAAAAATCATATAAAATCAAAATATAAATCATATACAGTAATACCTGTGTATAAAGACCATCCATGGGATGTAGGAAATATGAACTTTATAGACAGGTGGTCTTTATATTACATAGATTGAGGTTCTTCTTCTTCTTCTTTTTTTTTGAAAGATGAAGCAAAATGGACCTTAATCTTTATTAATGACACACAGGTAGTCTTTATATAAAGTTTTTGTCTAAAATATGAAGCAAAATGAACACTTAATATGTAGTCTTGATAAACAGGTGCTTTTAATGTAGAGGTTCTTTTTTTTTTTTTTTACTGAAATATTAAGCAAAGGGACCCTTAAACCAATAGTGGTATTAGACAGGTGGTCTTTATATAGAGGTGAAAGCTTGCTTTACTGTATACGAGGTACTCAGAATATTATCTTTTAATACTAATTTTGTCATGAAATCAACTCATGAATTGCCCTATAATACCATACATCATCATGGGCCATTTGGTTCTTAAATATATTTTTAACAAAAATGATTGAAATTTTAAAGCTGGATAACTCTCTCTCTCTCTCTCTCTGTCTGCGTGTCTGTCTGTCTTTCTCTCTCTTATCCAGTCTCCATAAATCTATCACATCTATCCATGTATAAATCCATCTATTCATCAATGCATGCATCTATCACTATGCTAAACTATTCTACTTTTTATCCATCAATCCATCCATCAAGTCATACATTCATCCATTAACACATACCGGTACATCTATCCAGATACCTTTTTTTCTTATATCTATACTTGCATTCATCCATGTAACTACCATCGATATATCCATCAATCCTTTCATGTGAAATAAAAATATACTCACATTTGTGTACATATAATCACTGTTTGTTGCAATAAAGACTTTAGTACCCC
Source organism: Tegillarca granosa (assembly GCA_029721355.1). Classification (NCBI taxonomy): domain Eukaryota; kingdom Metazoa; phylum Mollusca; class Bivalvia; order Arcoida; family Arcidae; genus Tegillarca; species Tegillarca granosa. Next base: position 26,845,257 of record CM056605.1, read on the forward strand.
TGGCTCTCATTCTAAAAATGAAACAGACATATATGTACATATTATAAATAATTGGAATTAGGCAATTGGCTTTGTAGTTAACTTTTAAATTCAGTGCTTGGGGGTTCAAAATGCAGCCAAGCACCATACTTGAGGAAAACTCCAATAAGCTAAATGTTTAAACCACATTATCCTTCTATATTGATTTATGATATAATATAATGAGGTTTTACGTCCCAGTCAAGAATATTTCACTTAAACTGAAACGTCAGCAGCTATAAATGAAGAGGTGAAGTGACAGAAAATTTTTACCTCTGCAGTGTGCTTAGGGCAATGTGCAAGGAGGGTTCTTTAACGTACCATGCCTGCCATGACAACAGGCATTGGTTTTTAAGGTCTCAGGTAAAGGACCTGAACACCTTCTAGTCTACAAGTATTTCTTCATATTAGACAGGGATTCTATTTATATATTTAATTCACTTAACAATACTGTTGGTACATAAAAATTAAACAGGTCAATTTTGTTTCACTATGTTCAATGTGGTGTTCGTTTCTGTAAAGCTTCTCTGTTATCAAGAAAACTGAGGAATATAAGTGATTTGATAAATTGATTAAATTTTCCATGGAAACGATGGTTATAAACGATATGGTAAAGAGTAAAAGTTATCCAGTATAATGTGGTTATTTAACTGATATGGAGAAGTGGTCAAAGTTATCCAGAAGACTTGCAAAAAAGTGATATGGTAAAGTTAATCAGGAACTTTGGTTATAACTCTGGAAAAATGAGTAGAAAAATATGTTGATAAGTAATATGGTAAAATGATCATAAGGCATCATAAAAAGTTATTAGGGTACCTGAGTACAGTATCTACATTTACCTGTCCAACAGAATAGGTAATCTGTCATCTTTGATCACATACTTCTCTTTACCTTTTATCGTTTCTGCTTTCAATGGACCCTACAGATAGTAAAACAACATGATATATGTCGATATATGTCACATGAACATTATTAATCTTTAAATTTGATGTAAATGTTGACAATTATGACTATATATATTTGCCAAAAAAAGTCATTATGCTTATGTTATAAGTATTCAAAAGGGGATGCATATATGATGATTGGAACTTAAAATTGAGCATCCTCTTTTTCTTTAAAATCCAGGTGGGAAAAAAAACATTATTTAATCTTTGAGAATTTTCCCTCAAAATAGTTCTTGTTATGTTGTTGTCAACTTGTCAACCATAGCATTTTCCCAAATTTAGAGCCTCAGTGGTCAAGTGATCTAAAGTCAGGGTTTAAATTCAATGGAATTCGCCAGTGTATCACGTGATACCTCATAGCATTTGTGCGGGACAATTATTTCTATTGATACGTTTTCCCATAATAACAATGTTTTTTCGGGAATATTTGACGTAAACGTTATCCATTTCATTCCGCACAAGCGTTAAGAGGTATTGATCACGTGGTACACTGGCGAATTCCATTTGGGAAGATTCTAGGGCAAACAGTTTGTTAGTTTGCATGCAAAAAGTCAGTGACTTTCTCCTGACATTTTGGTTTCTTCCATGTCCTTGAACTGACTAACCTTAATATAGGTGAAAAAATCTTGAGTTGGGTTTTAAAAAAATTACTCCACTCCCTATAAATTTTACAGTAACACCTGCATTTAGCCTTCCCCTCTTCCTATTTGGTGGGGCCTTGGCGACCAATGGCTTAAAATCCATGCTTAAAGTTTGAAGTGCCTCTCACTGGTTCAGATTCCACTCGGGCAGATTCTAGTGTGAGAAAGTTTGTCAGTTTGCTTGCCAAAGGTCAGTGGTTTTCTCTGGACACTCCAGTTTCTTCCAACTTTTCTAGAACTGACTGCCTGGATATTAGTGAAAAATTATTGATTGGGTCATGAAACGTCATTTTTTATCTTGCTCTCTCTTTATGATAGACAGATTAAGATAGGATAACAAATTTTCTAAGACAGCATGGTTACGGCACCATTAACATAACTTACATCCTTTCTGTGTACATATTCTGTAGCAAACAATACATCCTGGTATATAGACATGTATGTCATGGTCAAATCTCCACATTTTACACCTTTATCTAACCTGAAAACATATGAAACATAAAATTATAACTACCTTTAACATGCTTATGTAAACCAGAATTCCATGGGATAAAGGTCTCACCTTGTTAGTTTTTGATCAAATAAAAATTACATTACTTTAACATAAACTTTCACATTTTGACATGTTGCTGCTGCCCCTGCCACTGCCTATGAAAATACTGGAAAAGTAACACCTAAGTCTTGCCTTATGGTAATGCTAGGCTTGACAAAAAATTGTATATTTTTTCGCTAAGATGAATAATTTTGCAACTTGATTTTTTTTTTTTTTGCAAACCTGTGGATTATTATCTACAAAACTACCTACTTGCTTTTTTGTTCTGCAACCTTTTGTTAAAGTATTATCTGAAAAATTAGTATACTGGGCCCCTTATAAGCCTAAGTCATAACTATAGTAAAAATATGAACAATTCTGTATATAGAGACCATACATCATACCTAAGACATATGGAATTTACAGACAGGTGAACTTAATACAGAGGTTCTTTCTGTTTGTAATAGGAAGTGAAGGGACCTAAAACTGCCAGCCTTAATGGACATGTGGTTTTTATATTTTTTTTGATTGATTAAATGGGGTTTTACAACCCAGTCAATAATATTTTACTTATATCAAGACGTAACCAGCTATAGGTGAAGTGTCAGAACAAGAGGCTTCTTTAATGTGCCACACCTGCTGTGACATGGGGCATCAATTTTCAAGGTCTCATACCAAGGACCCCGACTTTCATTTCTAAATGCCGAGTGCCTGGCGAAAGAATAATCACTACCAATTTTTAAGATCAGACCGGGCTGGGGTTTGAACCTTCGATCTCCCATGCACCCTCTACCCCACTGAGCTATTGTAGTGGTCTAAAAATAAGAGGTTAGCAATTAGAAATAAAGTTAAACAGAAAAGTCTTCTCTTTGTTAAACTGTAAAATGTGACAGTCATATTTATTCATAGAAATTGAATTAGAAAAAAGAATCTTGCACTGTTAAATGCTAATATTTTATTTCTGAACATTTGTGTTGACAAAATGAACCCAAACCACAAGCCTGTTCTTGATATATATATTGTTCACACAAATGTTTGGAAAAAACCATTGCAAACTCAAATGGTCTGTCTATTACAAAAAAAAAAAAAAAAAAAAAAAATAATAATAATAATAATAATAATAATAAATAAAAGATAAAATAAATAAATAAATAAATAAATAAATAAATAAATAAATAAATAAATTAATACATAAAATAAAAATAAATAAAATAAAATAAAATAAAAATAAATAGATAAAATAAAATGAATAAGAAATAAAAAAATAAATAAATAAAAAATAAAAATAAATAAATATAAAATACATAAAAAATGGTCTGTCTATTACAGAAAAAAAATAAAAATAAATAAAGAAAATAAATAAATACAACCTCTGAAGTCAAGAAAATGGATTTAAACTGAGACTATTAAATACCAGTAACAATTTCAGGTTGTGTATGATACTTGTGAATGTATTTGAAAAAAGTTTAGAGTAACCAAATTTCATGTTTACAAAATGTATTACTTCCCTTTGACCATTAACTACACATTTTACATTTTTGTGTATTAACCAATCACCTTAACAAACTAATGCAACTGAAATGGACAAACGCCTAAAACAATAAACATCATTTATGTTGACTTTTTAAGAAAACAGTACAATTCAATAAATGCTGCTTTGCTACTTATGTTATATATGAAGGAAGCTGAAATATACGAGAAATGTGTAATCAACATTGTGACAAGGCATTTAAATTTATATCTATCCTGATAAAATAAAATAAATTTTCACTGAAAACTGACAACTCAACAGAATATTTTATGTAAACCTTATAATAATTCAATGTTTCAAAAAAAAAAAAAAAAAAAAAAAAAAAAAAAAAAAAAAAAAAAAAAAAATTCAACCTCAGATTAAAACATAAAGAAGGAAATGTTAAAGACAGTTCAGCATCTTAAAATTTTTAGATTTAAAATAATACAATTTATTTGATTAACCTATGCATTTGTTAGCATTTAATTTTTCACATTCCCTTTCTATGAGGTATGTAGGCAGAGTAGAGTAATGGTGTTTTACATCCAAGTCATGATTTTGTCACTTATAGTAAGGCAGTCAGGAGGGGAAGCTGGAAGGGAAAAACTTGCTGTAAACTGCATCTCTACATCAAAGTCCAGTGTAATTTCTAGCCTGAGAATAAATAATGCTTCATACAGAAATTTATTTCATAAAAAATTTATACAGAATTTGTACAATAAAATCCTGTCTAGAGCTAAACACCATCTGAACCAGGATAATGATGGTCAGATTAGACAGGTCATTTGTTAACACAGGTTAAATAAGAGAAAATTTTATTTTTTTAATACAGGTTTCTGGTTTACTTCGGTTTTGGCTCAAAAAGCAACCATTGTATAATTGTATGATGTAACTAATTTTTATAACTTAAAACTATGCCTACCAGAATATTGGACTAATGTCATGAGATTTGATAGATGTCAAAGTGTCATTGTGTGTAAATGTAAAAATACTTCACAGAGATATATGAAAATAGATGAGCAAATACAGTAAGAGCAAGCTGCCTGCATTAGTGTGCAATAATGGTGTTTTACACCCGAGTCAAGATTCCTACAATTATATTGGGACAGTCAGTTCTTGCATGGTGGAGAAAATTGGAGTACCCCAAGAATACCACAATATTGCTTGGCATGTATACTAGTAGCAATATTTCTCCATTCAATTTCGATCATTGACTTTTTATTGTATGGACCTTTTCTAGAAAGCTATAATGTATAATTCAGAGAAACAACATAAATGGTTACAATTCTGGAAATAAACTACCTGACAAATTTTCTCGCACTAAGATCTGCCCGATTAAGATTCGAACCTATTTGCTGAAAAGTCACTGTTATCCGTTAGGGCACTAAAGCCATATGGCCACTGTGATCTCTATGAGCTGACTGTCACTATAATATGAAAAAAAATCTGAGAAAGATTTTTTTTAAGAATGGTCCAATATCAGAAAGCAAGGCTTTAATTTTCAACATGGTCCCTTATTTGAGCTAACTGTCTCTATGTGATGGAAAAAATCTGCACAATATGGAACAATACCAGAAGGTAAAGACTACAATTTACAACATGCCACAACTATATGTGTTTAATAAATCATAAATCATACTAGCATGTAAATGTATCAATTCCTTAGAGTGACTTATCTTATCTCCAATTTTCTACTCAATCTACATAACATTTAAATTAAACCACAAAAACTGATAGCCCAGAAATCTCATAGTGCCTATTTATCTCAAATCATTAAACAATATATATCATACATAAAAACATGTTAATATCTTTATAAGCACTTATATTATATAAGATATATATTTTAAGACAATATCTTAACAGCTTACTTTTGTTATGATATATATTTGTAAATGAAATGATAAAATTACAGGTCTAGACTTTCTATTTTACTAACAAGAGTTGAACATGATGTACCACAATTTGACAGGGTCGATATGATAAAGGTACAGCACATCTTTGGGCCAAAATGTTAAATGCACAGCAACCTTATTGATCTAAAATGTTAAAGGTACAACAACCTTATAAGCCAAAAATAATAAAGGTGCTACAAACTAACTGGTTTAAAAATGATAAATGTTCCAACACCTCACTGGGCCAATATGTTAAAAGTACAATGACCTCATTTGACCCATATTTTTAAGGTATAGTGATCTTACTGGGCCAATATGTTTAAGGACACTGTTCTTACTTGGCTGATATGTTAAAAGTACAATGGTCTCACTGAGTCACTATGTAAAAAGAACTGACCTCAACAGGCCAATATGCTAAAAGTACTGACCACACTGGACCAATATGTAAAAAGTACAGAGTTTTCATTGGGCCAAGATGTGAAAAGTACAGAGACATCACTGGGCCAATATGTGAAAAGAACTGACCTCAATGGGCCAATATGTAAGAAGTACAGTGTTTTCACTGGGCCAAGATGTTAAAAGTACTGAGACATCACTGGGCCAATATGTGAAAAGTATTTACCTCACTTGGCCAATATGTAAAAAGTACAGTGTTTTCACTGGGCCAAGATGTTAAAAGTACAGAGACATCACTGGGCCAATATGTGAAAAGTATTTACCTCACTGGGCCAATATGTAAAAAGTACAGTGTTTTCACTGGGCCAAGATGTTAAAAGTACAGAGACATCAATGGGCCAATATGTGAAAAGTACTGTTTTTTCACTTGGCCAATATGTTAAAAGTACAGAGACATCACTGGGCCAATATGTGAAAAGTACTGACCTCACTGGGCCAATATTTAAAAAGTACAGTGTTTTCACTGGGCCAATATGTTAAAAGTACAATGGCCTCACTGAGCCAATATTTCAAAAGTACAGTGACCTCACGGAGCCAATATGTTAATGGTACATCATCTTTAATGTAAAAGGTACAGAAACATCAAAAGGATCCAAAATGTCAAAAGGACTGCAATCACTGTGCCAAAATGTTTAAAATGCTGCAACTGTACTCTGCCAAAATGTGAGAGATACTGCCAACTCACTTTTTTTAAAATATAAAAGATGCTTCAATTTAGCAAAGTCAAGGATGCTGCAACATATCTATGCAAAAATGTATGGCAATCTCCTCACTTGGCCAAATAGGTAAAGCAGCACAAAGGTCAAGTTCAAGTACCAAAATGGCTGATGTAAAGATATTACAACTTTATTGGGCAAATATATTCAATGTTAGGCAAAAACATTGGGCTAAAAAAATTAAAGGAACAGAAAACTCAATGTTCCAAAACATTACCACCTCAATGGGCCAAAATACATGTAATACCACCTCTATCAGGCAATATATTACCACCTAAATGGGCCAAACTATTACCACCTCAATGGGTCAAAATTTAACACCTGAATGGGCCAAAATATTACCACCTCCATGAGCAAATATATTACCACCTCCATTAGCCAATATAGTACCACCTCAATGGGCCAAAATATTACCATCCTAATGGGCTAAATTATTACCACCTCAATAGGCCAAATTATTAACACCTTAATGGGCCAAATTATCAACACCTCAATAGGCCGAAAAATAACCACCTCAGTGGGTCAAAATAGGGGTTTTAACTATATTAAGCTAAAATGTTAAGTACACATTTGTACCCTGCAACCTCATTGGGTCGATATTATTGGTATTAAAGGTGCTGCAACCTCAATGGGCTAAAATATTGAAAACATTCCAGCTTGGAATGGGTACAGCAGCAACCTCCTACTGGCCAAAATGTTGAAAGTACTGCAATCTTACTCAGCTAAACGTTAATGGTACTACTTACTTCCTCACAGGTCTTAAAAAATCTTGACAAATTTTTATTTTACTCAAATGCACATTTTGTTAGATAAACAAGAGGCCCAATAGGGCCAGTGATGCTCAACTGGCTGCATATGTAAGACAATGTTTGTTTTTGATTGAAATGCTGTTTAACGTTCAACTCAAGAATATTTCACTTATATGGAGACTGTCAATTTTGGAAATGGTGGAGGACACTGGATTATAGGAGAAAACCACAACCAAGCAGCAAGTTTACTGACAAACTTTCAAAGATGAAGTGCTAGCCCACTTGGCATTAATGCACAATGTCAGGGGTGAAAGGTGCTGTGATTCGTAACATCGAATGTTTAAGACCACACAGCCACTGTGGTGCCTTTAAGACAATGTGATGTGGTTACCATAATTGGTTCATCAGCTTAAGATGGGAAATAAATTGAGCTTATGACCATTTTTGCTTCAATGAAGCCTACTTTGCAACACACACATGCAGGCATGCTTCACTATGCCATAAACTCAGCTGGGTTTAGCCAGTTGAGCTTAGAATAGATCCACAATGGCTATTTTATATATATATATATATATCTAGTAACAACAGGCATCTTAGACTGGTTCAAACTTTTTTTAGGCCGATGTAGGAACCTTCCACAGGAAGTTTGGTTCCAATTCGCCCAGTGATTTTAGAGGAAAAGATTTTGCTAAATATTACACCTAATTTGCATATTTCTTGAAAATTGGGTCAATAAAAATTTTTTCAGAAAAGAATATCATATATTTTGAATCCCATACAGTATACTTTCTATATTTAAAATTTGAGCTCAATTGGTGGAAAAAAAGATCAACAATGGTCTTTTTTTTTCTATTTTTAGTTATGACGGCCATCTTGGATGTCAGGACGGGTTGCCTGGTACCACCTTTAGTCAGGCTGACATTTGGACCTTCCACACAAAATTTCATTCCACTTGGCCCAGTTGTTTCAGAGGAGAAGATTTTCAAAGATTTCACTAAATATTACATCTTAAGCATAATTCTTGAAAATTGGGTCAACGAAAAAGTTCTCATAAAAACCCTTTAAATATGTTGAATGCCCTGCTATCTACTCTCTACATTTCAAATTTGAACAGAAACGGTTAAAAAATGAATCAGAAATGGCTGTTTATGGGTTTTTGCTATTTATAGTAACAGCGGCCATCTTGGATGTCTGGCGGGGTCGCCTGGTACAAACTTTGGTCTACCCCACCAAGGGACCTTCCACATTAAATTTGGTTCCAATTGGCCCAGTGGTTTCAGAGGAGAAGATTTTCAAAGAATTGATTAAATATTACACCTCATTTGCATAATTCGTAAAAATCGGGTCAACGAAAAATTTCTCATAAAAACCCGTTACATATGTTGAATGCCCCGCTATCTACTCTCTACATTTCAAATTTGAACAAAAACGGTTAAAAAATGACTCAGCAATGGCTATTTATGTGTTTTTGCTATTTATAGTAACAGCGGCCATCTTGGATGTCGGGCGGGGTCGCCTGGTACAAACTTCGTTCTACCCCACCTAGGGACCTTCCACATTAAATTTGGTTCCAATTGGCCCAGTGGTTTCAGAGGAGAAGATTTTCAAAGAATTGATTAAATATTACACCTCATTTGAATAATTCGTAAAAATTGGGTCAACGAAAAATTTCTCATAAAAACCCGTTACATATGTGGAATGCCCTGCTATCTACTCTCTACATTTCAAATTTGAACAAAAACGGTTAAAAAATGACTCAGCAATGGCTATTTATGTGTTTTTGCTATTTATAGCAACAGCGGCCATCTTGGATGTCGGGCGGGGTCGCCTGGTACAAACTTTGTTCTACCCCACCTAGGGACCTTCCACACCAAATTTGGTTCCAATTGGCCCAGTGGTTTCAGAGGAGAAGATTTTCAAAGAATTGATTAAATATTACACCTCATTTGCATAATTCGTAAAAATCGGGTCAACGAAAAATTTCTCATAAAAACCCGTTACATATGTTGAATGCCCCGCTATCTACTCTCTACATTTCAAATTTGAACAAAAATGGTTGAAAAATGACTCAGCAATGGCTATTTATGTGTTTTTGCTATTTATAGTGTCAGCGGCCATCTTGGATGTCGGGCGGGGTCGCCTGGTACAAACTTTGGTCTACCCCACCTAGGGACCTTCCACACCAAATTTGGTTCCAATTGGCCCAGTGGTTTCAGAGGAGAAGATTAAAGTTTACGCACGCACGCACGGACGCACGCAAAACCATGCCATAAGCTCAGCTGGCTATAGCCAGTTGAGCTAAAAAATCAATTTTCATTGACAGACATCTTGTGTTAATTTTAATCAAATGTATTACTAATGTTTTTGATATTAACATGAGATAGATTAATGGACTTCCTGTAATGAGATTTTAATTTCAATAATTTCCTTTAAATGATTTGATCACCATAATGTTTTCAGATAAATCTATGTTAACCAGATGTTTACCTTTGTTTTTACAGAATAAACAAAAATAATTCTGTAAACCTAAATTAAGAAAAAATCACTTTTTCTGTTTTTCTCTTTTATGTTTACACATATGGTGGTTTTTCACCTGCAGGAGAATGAAAAATCACAAGCTTTATTACTGCTAGAATGGGGTCTACCAGTATACTAAATAAAACCTCATGTTTATATTTAACTTTCATTTTCATTAGATATACGGTACACAACTTCACATCTCTCTCCTCCCTTCTCAAAAAAGGGCTCAATGACTGAGTAGTTTTAAGAAATTGCCTTCAAACTTAAGGCATCTCACTGTGACGGGTATGACCCTGGTCTACAGAAAGTAAAATTATTGATTATCATGCCATTACTGGTTTGCTTCGGACCAGCAAATCCACTATTAGTGGTCGGAGATGTTTATCTGTGACAATGTGGACAACTGTACAATATACGAGCACTCTTAAGTCACAATGTGTGTACTGCTACAGTGTAGATCAGAAACATTTGCAAACTCATGCACAACACAAACTTGTGTTGGAAAGACTTCTTTTTGTACAACCCACTAAAATGTAAGCTTCAATTAAAATGATATAAAAATAATAAATTTATGCCATTTTGAACATTTCTGTAAAAAATAATTTTTCAAAAATTTTACATTGAATTTAATGAGTGGGGGGTACAAAAGGAGGTCTTACCCTTCTGTTAAGATTAATCCTCAAGATTAATTAAAAAAATTAATACTTAACATAAATTTTAAGAAAAAATTTCTTAATGTTTCATTGGTTGTAACTTAGCATCAGCAATTTTTCAGCCATTTGTAATGAGATAAAGGTTATTGATCTCTTAAGTATTAGAACAAGTTTATGTATGCAAGAGATGTGTGAGTGTGTATGATTGTCTGCTGTGTACTAAGGCGCACACAAAGTGACTTTCTGTACAGGTGCTAGCTTAATGAAGCAGTATGCTGCAAACAAGCATGCAACTCTCCCAGTCACATTATCCTGACAATGGGTGAACTAGTCCACACTATATTTTCCTAATGCCAAGTCAGTGCCAGGAAATGATAACAGATGTTGTACTCACAAGTTTTTTGTGAGAAATAATTCATTCATACATATATTGCCTTTATTAAATTTGTTTCAAAAACATTGATTAAGAATTTTGTTTTGGTATTACAGTTAGTTTACAATAAAATTTCAACTGTCTATTAAGACCATCTTTGGTATTTCTGAGTGATTTTTATATCAGCTATTCCACTGGGTAGCCTTAATACACAGGTTTTTTCACATCCAGTAGTTTTCTGAGTGGTCTTTACATACAGGATTTTCACCTCAGGTATTTTCCTGAGTGGTCTTAATATACAGGTTTCTCATCTCATATTATTCCCAGAGTTGTATTTACATACAGGTTTTTCACCTCATATACTTTCCTGAGTGGTCCTTATTTACAGGATTTTCACCTCAGGTATTCCCCTGGGCAGTCCTCATATACAGGTTTTTCATCTTGGGTTTTTCCCTGTGTGGTCTTTATATACAGTTTTAAATATCATATATTAACCATACCTGTGGTAGTCTGGATGATTACTGAAGAAGTCCACTATACAAGCAAGGATATATATAACTGAAAAAAAGAAAACACAAACACCAAATTAAATCGGTCATCACAAATAAAAAAGGGGGTCTTATGTCTGATGGAGAGTATTTGCCAAAGGTCTTGGTTTTTTCCGGGTACTCTAGATTCCTCCACAATCCAAGAACTATATCTTAATCTAAATAAAAAATGGGGTGTGTGAGTGTGTAAAATACCATTACTTTACTCAATTTCAAATGAACTTTGGCAAGGAAACTGACATATTTTTTTTAAAACTAGGATTTTAACCTTGGAATAATTGAACAATAAGAAAATGTTTGTAACACACATGCCACGTCATATCCAAATAAAACAAAAAAAACCAAGAACTGCTCCAGAGCAAATAAATTTTATTCCGGAACAACGGTAAATTTATTTATAGTCACATTGACCTTCACCTTTTTATTTAATCCATATCAACAGGCTTCCTCTTTTAATGAATATGTGTATAAAGTTTGATGAAAATCCATTGAAGAAAACTTAAAGTTGTGAAAAAGTTCTTTTCAGGAAAAAGCCCCTACTTTCTTTATTTAGGAGGAAATTTGAGGGTCAGCATTTTTGAGGACCATTTCTTAATGAAATGGACATTTAATTGTAAAGTCTTTAAGATTACCTTGTATCCTGTTTGTTAATTACAGTAAAATGTAAAATTTTACTTTTAACACAACACAAGAGTACATAAAACACCCCCCTCCCAGAATTATGCCAATCTGATTAACCATTTGAAATACAAATTAAAACTAGTTTGATCTTGAGGAAAATTGGATTAACATAAGATGATTTCAAAGTCAAGATTAAATCAACACTTTTATACTTTTATTTATTTAGCGAGTACACACATAATATTCCATATGCCTATTTCTAGATCTCAATTTCCTGTCTAGAAGCGAAAAAATCTGCTGCCTCTAAAGTTTTTGATTGTTAGCCTGTTGAAAAATCTAACAGGTTCATAAATTTCTACAGCCAAAATTAATTGTGTGTTTATATCACGGCGATTTCCTTGCCAAATTTGCTCATCTGACAATAACATGGCTGTAATAATGTTCCCTTATGTTCGTTCATTTCTGACGTCAAGAATCCAAGATGAAATTTATCATAAGATGTTTATATTTTGATATATAAACAGTTTTTTTAACATTATATACCTATTGTAAAGGTATATCCGAGATATGCTTAATTTCAATTATGAGTGAATAAACTGAAACGCAAATGTACTTTCTACGTCAATTTTTGTAGAATTTCACATTAATAAACATGTGGATTTTTCATCAACCTTTTTTTCCTCCGGAATTTTACTATAATAATAACAAACATGTTAAGTATTAACACACCTACAATACATAAAATAATTATTTAAAAAAATTCTAAATAGTGCCATAAATATTATGGGTGAAGTAGGGCTAAGTAGAATTGTTTCTTATAATCTAGTCAAGATTATTTTCTCATATCGAGGTGGTGAGTTCTGGAACAGAAGGGGAACGCCAGAGTCTTAGCATTAATTTACCATTGACCTTTGGTATGTGAAATGATCAACTTTAGAACCTCTGGCCTTGACCTAGTTGTGACTTGAACCTAGTCTGTAAGAGGCAATATTACCTAGAAGATGGTACTCTGACCTCTGTGTGACTTGAACCTAACCAGTGAGAGGCAATGTTACCTATAAACTAGTGCTCTGAGTTTGTTATTAGATTAATTCCTAGAGAAATAAATATATGAAAACAATATTACAAACAACAACTTTTAACTGAAAGTAGTAATTATATGAACTAAACTTTTAACATAAATTTTAAAAGCATAAACCAACAGTCTTACGTTTAAAGTTTAGAAATTCCAAAATACCATTGCAACTAAACAGAGAAGGACTCTCTTTCACTACACTGTTAATCAACACATCATCCCCAATTCATCACTAATAGACTGATAATTACCCGTTGGCAGATGAGGTACAACCTGTTCTTACAAATTACTACCATAGTGAGTGAATGAATAAATGAATGATGCCCTCTTTTTTGTTAAGGATTTTGAATTTATGTTTTCTAATAATTAATGTCTATGATATTTTTGGTAAGAAAATTGAAATTAAAAAAAAAAAAAAAAAAAAACCAGCTGTCTGAACAACTTGCATATCTAGTCCATTAAAAATTGTAACATTTCAGTATTCAGATAAGAATCCTACAAAAGTTCCCTTGCAGTAGACATAGAATACAATGAACTATTTTAAATATTTAGATTTACCCAACTTATAATTCCCATTTTGTGGCCAAACAGTCAAGAACAATATGTGTCCAAGGGATGCTACATTTCTAATATCAAGGTATAGTTCATGCAGGTCCCCCTTATTTACAAGTCTTTCACTACAGTTTCCAAATTTCTGATAAACATATTAATGCCTTATTTATTTAATGAATATTCCAAGTAAATTCAACATATTATTTTGTAAGATGCCTCAGTGACAAAATGTTCAAAACTTTCGTTTTCAAATCACAGTGCCTCTCATTGCCTAGGGTTGAATACTGATTTGGCAGATCTTATAGTAAGAAAGTTTGCCTGCCCAAGGTCTGTGGTTTTTACCAGGCACTCTGCTTTCCTCCATTATCCCAAAACTGACACCTTGATATAAGTGAAATAATCTTGACTGGTGCATTTAACACCTTTACTCCAGTCATATTTTTTTGTATGTATGGATAATTTTTTTTTTTAAATTTTGAAAAACTGACTAAAATGCCTTATCTCCCCTTAATGTCACGAATAACACGAGCATTAGACAAGATTTATGAGTATAATTCAATTAAAACATTATAATGAACACATGACAAAGATGTTACTGACTTATTATGGCAACACCTTCAGGAGTTCAATAAAGTGTTTACAAGTAGATATGAAATTTACATCACATGTCAATCATGTGAAACAATTACATTTGACGGCTGATGACAGGTACTTGTTTGATGTAGGTAATGTTTAATGTCACGTTTGTTACCTTTTTTATTATTTCCTTTTAATTTTTTGTTGAGTCATAATTTATGATCATTAAGAAATAAAATCTAATTATTTGTTTATAATGATGATTCCATTCATACATAATTAGAAAGGTTTGATTGAGAGAGAAATTGTGTCAAGGTCACTAAAAAGCTTGCATTTGGGTCAAATGAAATTAGCATTTTGTATCCATGGTAATTTACAAGCATCATTAAATGATCGAACTTTAAAACATTACAAGATAACTTTGAGCATAAATGGAATTTCAATAACACTGCTCAAGCTGATGGCATCTCAATAGAAGTAAAATATTTTTACTTATACATGAACTATAAAAACTTAATTTCAGATACCCAATTCCCGAGCTTTCTGCTCTGTGATGAATTTTATTTAATACTAAGTTTTGTTCCACATGCAAAGCATTCCTTAGATAGATATGGATACATATAATTTTGGAACTTTGGATTTAATTATTTTTAAATGTTTGAATTATCTTTTTTATCTATCAACGTTTCACTAGTGTCACTGATGAGGAATAAATTTTTGAAATGTACACATATGGCACATCAAAATTAACAGGTAATTTTGTTAAATACATGTACCATAAAAGAAGATGTTGTTTTAGAAGATACAATTTTGCATGTATTACCAACCTTCTCACATCATTCCTCAATGGTTTATACTATAAAACATTGTTTCACATTGAACCCACTATCATTGGTATAGATTCCCTGTTTTAAACATACTACTGCTAATGGTTAGACTGATTCACTTAATGTTCCACATGATTTCTTCAAACTTTTTACAGATTAAATTTGTTTTTTTTATGTTACCCATAATAATTTATTTCATGATTGAAATGTGTGAAATTTCATTTCATTCTGTTAATGGGTACAAACCTACATATTGAGCTGGTGAACCGAATTAAATCTATACCAAAACTTGCATAGATTACAGTATATCGGTGAGTCCAGTTCCCATCACTAATATCACATAATTCAATAAATTCCTTTAATAATGAAGTTATTCAAGGAAAATTCCATAAAACAAATTGTTTCTCTTAAATAAAGGGGAATAACTCCAGAACTATTCAGTAATGAGTTAAGATGATTATCATGATTGTAAAATTTGACTGTTGTATTGAGTAATTAGATTTTAAACCCCAGTGAAAATTTTTTCACTTATATTAAAATGATCAGTTCTGAGATAAATGAGAAAACTGGAGTGCCCAGAAAAAAACTACCAACCAATAGTAACTAAATTGACAAACTTTCTCACACTAGGATCTGACCAAGTGGGATTCAAACCTGGGCAGTAAGAGACAATGTGATTCTTAAGCACACACTTCAGACCACTTGGCCACCAAGGTCTCTGAAATTTGACTGTTAATGAGTACTTACTTGGCAGTTCATATAAAGTGTTAAATATTCTATATCTCTTGAAATTCTGGTCTTCTCGTTGTACAAACTTATTTGGATAAATATTATGGATGTCATGTCTGCAAAAAAGAAATACATACTATTAATTTACATAATAATTTTAGACATGATTTGATCTGTAAGCATGCTCTTTAGCCCTCTCTACCACTGAGTGGCAAATCTAGTTTAACACATAAACTTCCATCAAGGAAGTGAGGCCGGGTGCTCCGGAAGGGTAAGCACCCCTTGTCTAGCTAGCTTTACCCGTCAAGTGCAAAGTCAATTTTGAGATTGAAAGGAACAAGGAACTACGGTTAGTCAAAAATGCCCAGTATAAGTTTGGATACAGTGACTCCTAGGCGATTGTTTTAACCCTTGGGTAAACAAGTGCCTAATATACATGGGGTTTGGGTCATTAAAAAGTAATTGGAGTTACTTCCCTTTACACTTGTCTGGGGTGAAATCTGGACAATGTCGATTCATAGGTCTCTAATTAAAACAGTTCACTGAGGGGCATCTGTCAAAGGGTCAATAAACTAAAGGTTTAGATTAAATTAATTTTTTTAATTTAAATCAATTCAAAACAATTAAACAAAAGTTGGAGACCTGCTGCCAAAGTAATCATGATTTTTAATTTGTTAGTATAAAAATCTAGAACCAGAACCGACTTTTGGGGGAAGTCCTGGCTGATATTTCACAAAGGGATTATCAAGTATGATATATAACAGTGATTATTGAAGCCTGGCACACTTCCTACATACTGGCAATGTTAAAGCTCCTGGTTCCTGTCAGATAACACTGCCTGTATTACTTCATTAACCCTAACTAATCACCTCCTTAACAGTTTAAACAATTACATTTTAATCATTTTACTGATTGAAAAATGACTGATAATTTTGTCTAGTCTGTTCTACCAAGGTAAATAAAGTAATGGAGAGAGAGAGAGAGAGAGAGAGAGAGAGAGAGAGAGAGAGAGAGAGAGAGAGAGAGAGAGAGAGTTAATTGTGGCAATCATAAGAAAAATGAATGAAATATATTCTTTTTTAATAAGTGTTTTCCTAAAATTCTCTCTCTCTCTCTCCCTCTCTCTCTCTCTCTCTCTCTCCCTCTTCTCTCTCTCTCATATTTTAGTCTGTTTTCAAATAGATTTAGATTAGACTGTAACAGCTGAGCAAATAATTAACACAACTTAATGAATATATATATATATTAAAAAATAATTTTTCAATATTAGATTAATAAAGAACAAACCAATTACGATTTTATCAAAAAGTGATCTTTCTAACAAAATCAAATGATTACATCAAGTTATTTAACGGCAATTTAAATTTTCTGTGAATTACTGCATTTTGACTGTATTTATGAGAATTTACATAAAACGCACACTCTTAAAGAGATTGAGATAAAAAGTTAAGGAAATTCCTGTCAAACTTTATGAAACTTTATATAACTAAGCTGGAGAATAACCTCAACATGTGCCCTTAATGAAATCATTTAATTTGTGTTGGGCTAACCTTACCGGCTGGTTTCCATATTTCACACAAGCCAGATGAATATTCTTATCTCCATGGTAATTAAGGGCACGTGGAATAAAATATCCTCATTTTACAGACTTACACAAGATCAAATTAAGCATATGTTCAAAAATTCGAAGAAAAAAAGAAATTGATGCTGATATAAACATTCTAAAAAACAAAACAAAATTGGGAAAAAAATGCTTTACTGGGGGTTGGGGTTTGGGGTTTGGGGTTGGGGAGAGTAATGATGTTTTATATTTTACTAAAATACTTAGTAATGAGTTCAGGAGTGGTTGGGGAAAAAATTGGAGTGTCCAGAATGGACCTTGATGTTTAGAAAGCAGATTGACAAAATTTTCTTACACAAGGATAAGCCAGGATTCAAACCAGAGTGGGGTGAGAGGGGGGGGAGGTGCTCTGTTAGCCAAAAAAAAACAACAACAACAACAAAACAACAACAAAAGGGCTGTAATAGATTGCAATTCATTTAAATTTACATTGTTTTAATTGAATGTAAGGGGGGGGGGGTGAAAATTTTTAAATGCAGGAAAAGGAACCACAGTGTACTAATTTAAATAATTTTTTAAAGTTTCTAAATACAGTTTAAACTGTTCTCAAGCTCAATTTTCAAAAATTAGCACAAATAATTCCCAAACAAGGCAGATGTTGTAGTAAATATGTCCTAAAAACCTAAAATACACTACAAACCAATGACAGGACCCCTGTGTTGCTTTTTAAAAGAACTATTATCAAGGAACCAGTCTGTCTACACAGGAGCAATTGACATGTGACACGCCCCTACCATGTATGGGAATGTCAATATTTTCTGAACTATAACAGGATTTTCTTTTGTATTCTTCAACAAAGTAGTTTTTAATTTTTAACTTCCCTGTGGTAAACTTTACTAGAAAAAGTGACAAAAAACTGGAAATTTAAAAGTATTCTTTTTTAATCATCATTTTGCATTATTAAAAGTGATTGCAGAATTTGATTGAATTTAATTGAAATTTGATATAATTATCAATGAAAAATTAAATTTACTATATACTTTGTTCAAAAAGCCAAAAATTGTCATGTGCCAATTTTTGAATACTTTATTTTATAAAAGTTCAAAAAATAAGTGTACACTTCCATGTACAAATTAGTGTAAATATCATTCTGATGGTCATGGTTACAGACATCATCCTATTGTTGTAACATGTAATTTTGTCAGCTTTTGTGTGGCATGACTTTTTATCTGTTTCTTTCAGTTTTTGAACAAATTTTCTATTTTAAAAATGACATTTTCTATTAACATACAATAAACAGGATCTTACATTCATGTTCATATGATATTGAATTTATATAAAACTTGTAAAAGTCTTATCATCTAATTGATTAAAGAAACTTATTCAACAAATACTTTACAAAATTTCAGTGCTTCATAAGTTATCAATAATGTGAAATACTATCTCCTGTCCGTAATTGAGGAGAGTGAAGTGGAGTAATTATATATAATGCAAAAGTCAAGATTCTTTCATTTATTTCGAGTTGGTCAATTCTGGGATGGTGGAGGAAACTGGAGTATCAGTGGAGAAAACCACAGTCTCTCAGCAAGTTAACTGACAGACTTTCTCACACTATGATCCCAACTGGGATTCAAACCAAGGACCTGAGAGGCATTGTGATCTGTAACTGTGTGCACTTTAGACTACTTGGCTACGGGGGCCTCCTGTCAGTATCTGAGTTGTAAAAGATGTTACTTTCATACGAGACTAAAAATTAAGGTCTTGTGTCTTAGTCAAGCTGGGGGCCTCGGTGGCCGATTGGTCTAAAGCACGCCCTTACGGATCACAGTGCCTCTCACCTCCTGGGTTCGAATCCCACTCGGGACAGATACTAGTGTGAGAAAGTTTGTCAGTTCGCTTGCTGAAGGTCGGTGGTTTTCTGCTGGCACTCTGGTTTCCTCCACCATCCAAGAACTGTACTGCCTTGAAATAAGTGAAAGATTCTTGACTGGGGCGTAAAACACCATTACTCCACTCCACTCTTAGTCAAGCTAAAAACACATCAGAAGAGTTAAAGAAAAGTGAGCCACCTACAGCCATTTCAGAAAATGCATACAACTATAAGCCATTGAAAACAAACCAAGCAAGCAGATACACGTATATTAAAACAGAAGCAACCAGTTACAGTCAATTGTTTCTCAGATGTGGTTGCCTATTGTTTAATCCACAATGGGCTAATAGGTATGCTTACTGGTTCTTAATGCCGGGCCTCAATGACTAAGTGGTCTAAAGCATGCACTTATGGATCACATTGCCTCTCACTGCTTAGGTTCAGACAGATCCTACTGTAAAGGGGTTTGTCAGTTTGCATGCCAAAGAGCATTGTTTTTTTTTCTTTTTCTGGAAACTAAATTTTCCCCACCATCCTAAAAAGTGAGTGCCTAGATATTAAAGAAAGAATCTTGACAGGGACATTAAACATCATTTTTACAATCAACTCTTTGATATGATACTTCACAATTCCCATGATTAAGACATCTTTGGATTGAAATTCAGAAATTATATAACTTTTAAGTCACTATGAGGTGTATGTCCTCTGTTGAAAAAGTTCAAGCTTTTGATATTTTGTAGTATTTCCTTTTTTTCTAAAAATTTAATATAATTCATATATTGAAAGCTGCTTTCAAGATACACTCAAACAAAAGTTTGAAGTAAAATGCTCATTGCTATGATCACTAGATCTCATGGCCATGGTGTCCTCTCCATGAACTCTGCATAAACACTTACTGTGTCCTCAAAACACCTCCAATAGAGACCTTATTCTTGGCAGTTTTATCTGGCATTAGAGAAGGAAATATCACAACAATATTTTCATATCAATAACTACAGATACCAAACAAAACAAATGAAATAATTCATTTAGTAATAATGATCAAGGTTCCATTTATTAATTATAAAGGTGCAAACGTAGGTCACACGATGGCTTGAATGATGGAGTATGTCTTATAAACACATAACACATATGGCATACATTTACACATGCACAGTACAAATTTAAGATACTTAAGTCATTTCTCATATTCCAATACTTTCCATAACATAAACATTTGTGTAATTACTATCACACAAAGAGGGCTAATCATCAAAGTGGATTTCCATGCAGTGGTATTTCAAAGCTCTTTGAAATTTCTCCTAAAATGCATTTCAAACTATAAGGTGATCATCATTTTTTTGTTGAATTTTTGCATAAAGTTGGATAGTAGGAAATGGACCACACATTACCTTTATTTTTTTAAACACCTGCCACTACTTCTTCATCACCCCCTTCCCTATTATAAAAACTGAGGGTCTAGAATAGTATTTTAACACTCATATTTATCTTTTCATCATCAACACTGAAAGATTCTTGTTGACAAAGTGAATGAGTCTTATTGACAAAGTGAATGTTTCTTGTTGACAAAGTGAACAATTCTTGTTGAAAAAGTGAACAATTCTTGTTGACAAAGTAAACAATTCTTGTTACAATCTTGTTGACAAAAGGAATGGTTCTTGTTGACAAAGTGAATGAGTCTTATTGACAAAGTGAATGATTCTTGTTGACAAAGTGAACAATTCCTGTTACAATCTTGTTGACAAAAGGAATGATTCTTGTTGACAAAGTGAATGATTCTTGTTGACAAAGTGAACAATTCTTGTTAACAAAGTGAACAATTCTTGTTGACAAAAGGAATGGTTCTTGTTGACAAAGAGAATGAGTCTTATTGACAAAGTGAATGATTGTTATTGACAAAGTGAATGATTCTTATTGACAAAGTGAATGATTCTTGTTGACAAAGTGAATTTTTGTTGACAAAGGGAACAATTCCTGTAACAATCTTGATGACAAAAGGAATGATTCTTGTTGACAAAGTACAGCAGAGCTTATGTCATATCCTTTTACAATTAAAAGTTTGATGTGGCGGCATCTGATATTTACATTGGAGTGGATTAATGGTTCTCACTCCTGTCATGGACCTTTCACTTACAGTATATCCCAGTGATTGGTGTTGGGACTATGGAGGAAACCAGAGTGTCTAGATAAAACCATCAACCTTAGGCACAGCTTTTATACTGCCACATTTGACTTTTCATTCTGATTTTTATTCTTTTATTGTTAGATGCTAAATAATATTGGTCAAATATTGAATTAAAATTTTGTTTCTGCAAAGGCTTCCCATAAATTAATTGCCAAGAATTATAAATATCATTTTTGGGTATGAATAAAAGATTGTCAGTGAAAGTTCAGGATCGGATTATGAATGCCCGAAAATAATAAAATTCCAAGAAAGAAACCTATCAATATTTTATTTTTGACGATTGTAGTAAAAGATTCAGTAGTTACAGATTTCTAAACCTTAGTTACAGGAATTATCATGTTTGTGTGTCTGTACGTCTGTTTGTCCATGTAAAATTGTTCATTTTAAATTGTGCCCACTTCATAACTATCACATCTATGAATGTATTCGGATTAAACTTGATATAAATGTTAACCAACATAAGAAAATGTGTTGCATACCAGATTATTATGTATTTAGGTCAAAGATCAAGGTCACAAGGTCAAATCTTAGTTCTGATACAGTGGGGTAGAGGGTGTTTGGTTTTGAAGTTTTTCAATAACTTTTTTTTGAAGTTATTCAGTTTCATCCAATAAAATCCTAGTCAAATGCAGGCTAGAAAAAGGGTGTTCATTTGAAACTTAGCAGTTAGAACAATAATTTAATTCAAAAGCCAGTACTCACTGATGTTGATGTTAAATATCAGAAATCAATTTACATACCAGAATATCCCCATTTATAGCCTCACATTAAGATAAATATGGAAATTTCTAGCATTCATATGCACACAAAAAATGACATGCTTTATGATTAGTTAATTAGCTAATTAATAAAAACACACAATTTATGTGGTTTTAAAGGCACATAATTACAAGGACTATATCGAGGAAAAAAAATCAATAAAATTACTGGTGATAAATACCAAGATGTAAAATTTCTTGTCAGGTAGTTTTTGCTTTTTATGTATTTTATCTCCTAATTTCTTTATTTTCATAAGAAGCAAGTAAATAATCTGAAAATTGGACTTAAAAAAGTAGGTACCATCTCCAATTTTGTGGACAGTCATGAAGTTTAAAACTTTATTTTACAATCCAAAATTACAACAAAATTTTGATATATCATACTGATAAGTTGGTTGGTTGATTGGTTGGTTGGTTGTTTGATTGGTTGGTTGATTGGTTGGTTGGTTGATTGGTTGGTTGGTTGTTTGTTTGGTTGGTTGGTTGGTTGTTGTTGTTAGGTTGGTTGGTTGGTTGGTTGGTTGGTTGGTTGGTTGTTTGGTTGGTTGGTTGATTGCTTGGTTGGTTGGATGGTTGATTGCTTGATGAGTTGGTTGGTTGTTTGATTGATTGGTTGGCTGGTTGGTTGGTTGTTTGTTTGTTAGGTTGGTTGGTTGGTTGGTTGTTTGTTTGGTTGGTTGGTTGGTTGATTGATTGTTTGTTAGGTTGGTTGGTTGTTTGTTTGTTTGTTTGTTTGATTGGTTGGTTGGTTGTTTGTTTGTTTGGCTGGTTGGTTGGCTGGTTGGTTGGTTGTTTGTTTGTTTGTTAGGTTGGTTGGTTGGTTGTTTGTTTGGTTGGTTGGTTGGTTGATTGCTGAGTTGGTTGGTTGGTTGGATGGTTGATTGCTTGATGAGTTGGTTGGTTGGTTGGTTGGTTGGTTGATTGGTTGATTGGTTGGTTGTTTGGTTATTTGTTTGTTTGTTTGTTTGTTTGGTTGGTTGATTGGTTGGTTGGTTGGTTGGTTGGTTGGTTGATTGATTGATTGATTGATTGGTTGGTTGGTTGGATAGATGGTTGATAGATTGATTGATTGATTGGTTGGTTGAATGTTGTTTTACATCACATCTAACATTTTTCTGTTATTCATGATGAGAACAAATTTGTATTAAAGATTAATTTTTACACAATATCTTGTGGTACAGAGTTTGTAATAGTGTCATTTCTTTGTACTGGTGTACACTTAAGATGACCTTTAAAGTGCTAGTACACTCGCCCTCAATGTCACAGATAAATCTCAGTTGTTCTTTATAGAAAGGATTTGAATGACAGGTAAGTGTACAGTGGCCTGATTTAATTTATATTATGACTTTTTCTCCAATAATTTTTAAAAGCATCTAGATGATAATGATGATTTAGATCCAATGCGAGTACTCGCGTCCCATTCAATAGACCTTAAAATTTTATTCCTGAGCCCAGTGGAAAGTGACCAGTATCTTGAACAGGCCTAAAAAAAATCCTTTCTCACTTAAAACTGACTGGATAAACCCACAGGGGTAAAGCACCTTGAGGTGGAAGGCTTACACTTTATCCACCACGCCAATGAGACTGCTCAATACCTCACAAGTGCAAGGATGTTATGATTTTGAAAGGTTTTTCCAGGTGTTTGAGATTTAAAATTATTATTTTGACTAATTTCTTTTCAGGTGTTTGTGGTTTGAAATCATGATTTTGACCAATTTAGCCAGGTGTTTGAAGTTTGATATTCAAACTTTTAAAATGACATAATCATGGCTTCAAAATATCCATAGTATTAGAATAATAATATTTAAGTTTTATCACACTGCATTAAAATCGTTGAAAAGAGAGGACATACAAAATTCTTCTTATTTTATCTTAAAGTTTAAAAAAAAAAAGAAAAAATTAAAATAAACTGCAGTTGTTAGCTTATTTTCAAATGTTATCTGATTTTCTTTTTATTTGTCATTATGACTCTTAAATTTTTATGTAGGCAGTAAAATTGCTTTCTGTAGGATTTCCGATCTAACAAACAAACTAATTAATTTATCAATTTTCCACCTAAATCTAATTTTTAGTGATTCACAAAAAGATCTGTTTAAAACACAAATTATTGTAATTAAAGATAAAAGTGTAAAAAAGAAATATCCTTTTAGCTATGGTTGATTAAATTTTGTCTGTGTCATAATTATCTGATGTTTAACTCCTAATTAGGGGCCATAAAAAGGTTCCCTTTATTTTTTTTCATCAATTTACAGGAACATAATAGCCTTACTTTCTAAATACATATTACATCAATTTATTCAAAAAGATAAAAGTTCTTTCACTATCATAAAGAAAATGCACTTTTATATTAATTTAAAATACCCTTTTCTAAGCCCCACCATTTCTTTCCTTCTAAAATAGAGGTCATAGGTCATCATTTATGTCCACCATTTTGGAAGAGACCAATTATCACAGACAATGATAATTACTACATGTGGACTTCATTAAATAAACTTCCTGTCATAAACAGACCATCAATTTTGTTAAAAATAAAACCAGTTATTGTAAAAATTAAAGCAAAACAAACATTTCATTAAATAAAATCAACTGATTACTTTAAATAAAACTTATATACAATATTAAATTCAGATGTTGGAGTTTTTTTTTTTTTTTTCAAAAAAAAAAAAAAAAAAAAAAAAAAAAAAAAAAAAAAAAAAAAAAAATCAACAACAAAATATCTCGTTTTGGAGAGATCAACCTTATCATTTTCTTACAAATACATTGATAGGTTCCAAATTGCATTAGGAATTCTGTAACTATTTATGATGATACAACATTTCTCATTTATCCCAAGAATTAATCTAGACACATGATGCGTTGTGAAAAGGCCTTTACTTTTAAAGTGCTCATTGTAAGAGGGCTTAAGATTGCTAGTCCACTTGTTTCAGTGGCTTTGTGGCCGAGTGATCTAAAGCACACATAGATCAAAGTGTATGTAACTAGGTTCAAATCCCACTCAGATACATCCTGATGTAAGAAATTTGTTACCATAGTTGGCTTGCTGAAGGTTGATGTTTTTTTCTGGCTTCCTGAAGGTCGATGGTTTTTTCTGGCTTGCTGAAGGTCGATGGTTTTTTCTGGCTTGCTGAAAGTCGATGGTTTTTTCTGGCTTGCTGAAGGTCGATGGTTTTTTCTGGCTTGCTGAAGGTCGATGGTTTTTTTCTGGGTTCTCCCATTTTTTTCAACCATCTCAGAACTGTTTGCCGAATTATAAATGAATGGGTCTTGACTGGGAATTAAACACTATTGCTCCATTCCACTCCACTCCTCTCATGGTCATGGAACCACTATGGTAGCTCAGTTGGTAGAGAACTTGCTTTGTATGTGGGATGTCAGGGTTCGAACCTTGACAGAGTCCAGCCAAGACATGAAAATTGGTAGTTTTTTGCCAAGCACTCTGCATTTAGAAATGGAAGTCACAGGGTCTTTTGGAAGAGACCATTAAAACTGTTGCCCATATTATGGTAGGCATGTCATGCTAAAGAATCCTCCCTCATATTGCCCTTAGCATAATGCAGAGGTAAAAAAAAATTTCTGCCACTTCACCTATAGCTTGCAACATCTCAATATAAGTGAAATATTCTTGACTGGGACATAAAACTCATTTAAAATCAAATCAAATCATAGTCATGGATGAATATTACAGAACACTTGAACAAAACCAACTAAAGGAGAAGCCTAAGATTAGGAAAAAACCCTTTCTTACTTATGGCTGAAAAAGACAGAAGTAAAAAAGTGTAGAAGGCTTTGGCCTTAACAATTGACTTGGCCACATGTGTGTGTGTGTGTGTGTGTGTGTGTGTGTGTGTGTGTGTGTGTGTGTGTGGTGTGTGTAAAAGAGAGAGAGAGAGAGAGAGAGAGAGAGAGAGAGAGAGAGAGAGAGAGAGAGAGAGAGAGAGAGAGAGAGAGAAAGAGAGAGAGAGAGAGAGAGAGTGAAAGAGGTGTAAAAGATAGATAGATAGATAGAGAGAGAGAGAGAGAGAGAGAGAGAGAGATAGATAGAGAGAGAGAGAGAGAGAGAGAGAGAGAGAGAGAGAGAGAGAGAGAGAGAGAGAGAGAGAGAGTGAAAGAGGTGTAAAAGATAGATAGAGAGAGAGAGAGAGAGAGAGAGAGAGAGAGACAGAGAGAGACAGAGAGAGACAGAGAGAGAGTAAAGAATGTCAGTGAGTAAAATACAGTGTGACTTGTAAATAATATTTAATATTTTCATATATTCTCTTTATATTCTTGACTACAAAAAAAAATTGATTTAAAAAAAATTTAAAAAAGATTAAACCTTATTATTTACAAGTGGAACTGGGGTAGACAGAAGTCCCTGATGTCATATAAAACTAACACCTGATTTGTATAATTATGTGTTTAATTCTAGAGTTTTTACTAAAATTTTAGGAAACACCTGGAAAAGTTTAATTGTGACTAAATACACACATTAGCATCCAGGTGTGCCACCATTAACCTGAAACCTGGAAGGTGAAATCAGATCAACTAATGATTACAAATTACCAGTACAGTAGATATAAAATAACTTCATAAGTAATATTCCACTAATCACCACTTTAAAATACATCTATCACAATGGAACTTAAAATCATCGGCACCTGTGTTTTTAATATTTTTTTTTCATAATTGTTTACCCTTTTTGAACTAATTTAAAAAAAAAAATCTGATTTTTTTAATGCTTCATTATTGTGGTCCAAAAGATTTGAGTTGAGTAATAGTGTTTTATGCCCCACTCAAGATTCTTTGACTTTCATCAAGGTGGTCAGTTCCGGGATAGTGGAGAAAACTGGAGTGCTCGGGGGAATCCACTGGTCTTCAGCATGCTAACTTTTTTCACACTAAGGTCTGTCTAAGTGGGATTCAAACCCAGTCGCTGAAATCTGTAAGTTGCCATTTGGATCATTCAGCAACTGAGGCCTGGCAAGGACATATAGACAAGTACATGCATCTAAGAACATTCTACAGTACCAGATATTCAAGTGTTTCTGATCTGCATTGTACTAGTGTGTATGGCAACCTTAGGAGTGTTAGTTATATTATTTTTCTATTAATAGTCCATTATACTGGTACCAAGCCAACCAGTGGTGGCCTATGACAAGGAAAAACCTTCTCACTTGCAGATTACTGGGCCAAACCCGTCATGGAGAGATGCCTTGAATTTGAAGTTTTACAGTCATTAGTCACAATTGTAATCACCAAGAAATATATCACTGGACATTTTTCATTTGGTTAGTTCTCTCTGTCCTTGAAAATCAAGTGAATTGACAAACTTTCTCTCATTAAGATCATCATGCTTTTAATCTGGGCAGTGAGGGGCAATGTGATTTTTAAGTGTACACTTTATACCACTTGGCCACCAAACCCTCTCCCCCTCCCCCTCTGACAGATAAAAAAATTTCAGATTAATTATAGTAATTTCAAATGTTTCAAATAGTTTTAATCTTTTTGCTCCTCTTGTAAATTTCAGGATAATAGAAAAATTAATTATCAATATACAACATTCAAGTTAAAAAATTTATTACAATTTGGCTTTTAGCCAGATGAGCTTAAGCATACTGGTCAAGTAAATATACTAAATTAAAAAAAGGGAAGTTATCCCCAACAGATTAATTGAAAGTCAATGAAGATAAAAGACATTTTAATCAAGATGATCCCCAGATTTTCTAAAAGTAAATTAATTAGATGGATTGACATGGGTGTTAAAAAACCTGGGGTCAGATATCACCCAGAAGGTCAGACATCAGTAAGACCAGATGTAGTAAAACTGACCCTAGTCTTTATCAGAATCAGGAGAGGTAGTGCTTTAACACCTCTGGGTCATCTTTATTTGATAAAATCAGTTTTTACAAGCACTTTGGGTACAATGATTTCAATCTTTAGATAAAATGATTTCTTAATTAGTTTGACTTCTTCAAACCTTCAAATTGATGCTGAAGACCTTTTTTTTTTTTATTTTAAAAAAAAAAAACAAAAAACAAAACAAACAAAAAAAAAAAACAAAACAAAACAAAACTTTTAAAGTCAAATTCAAATAATATTGTATACTATTTTTGTTTCAGTTTTAATATTATTATATTTTTATAAACACATATTGTCAAGATTATTATTTTAAATTGAAGTTTACAATGAGTTATCAGAAGGCATAATGTTGTATTGCTTAGAGAGGTGAATTTTTAGTTTAGCTTAATACAGAAGAACCTGTACAAACTGAACTCTAGTTAAACTGTAAACAAAATTACTTGAAAAACAATAAAGGTCAGGGGATCTAACTCTGGCTGGGACTTATATAAGACTTTGAAACTGCAGATATAACATCCTCGCCTGGCCCTATTTGGTATTAAGGGGGTGGGGGCGGGGAATTATCATCAACTGGTTAAACCAGTGCCATCATAATGTGACAGGAGAAGTGGTATGCTTGTCTGTGGCATACTGTTTCTGTGGTCTGGCACCTCAACACCCATGAGTGCACGCCAGTAGAAGTAAGACCTCAATAAACACTCAAATATCTCATACACACACAATCTTGTTCTATTATTAATCCTCCAAGCAGTTGAAAAATTGCTGCTGTGATGTTAAACAACATCACAACCAACAGCCAACCTCTTGGGTAGAATACAGTGTGAGTTAATTACTGTGGTAGGTGTTTTTCAATAGGTTCTACAGTTTCCTCCACAATTCAGCACCTTGAAAGAAAGTGAAATATTCTCAACTTAAGCATTTAAACATCAGGGCAATGTGCAGGGAGGATTCCTTAGTGTGCCATGCCTGCCATTACACAGGGCATCAGTTTTCAAGGTCTCCTCTGAAGGACCCCAAAACTTTTATTTCTAAATGTCGACTGCTTGGCAAAAGAACAGTCACTACCAATTTTCAAGTCTTGGTCAGACCTGGCCAGGGTTCAAACCCCAACCTCGAAGTGAGCACTCTACCAACTGAGCTACCATAGTGCATTCACTTCTAGGAGCCAACTTTGGTTTTTATCATATATAGTTTCTTCAAGATATACGGTATATATATAAACCTTAAACAATAAATAGAAATCTACTATGGCTTGAAGTAATTAACCAGGAAGTAAATGTTCTCATTTCAAATAAAAAACATTATTAATTTCTGTTTCAACATATGTTTTGATAAAAAAGAAAAAAAGAAAGTACTTCACAAAAATTATTTGAAAAAAAAGTAAAAAAAAAAAAAATTTCTCCACAATATCTTTTTGTTTTTTAATAAAACATGTTGGTGGTCAAAAAAATTGCTATAACTCAAAAACCAGAACAACTTAACTAGCATTATAAAAAGAGTTTGTTGTCTAATAAATAATATATTCTATATTTGTTTTATGTAATGAGAAGATTTATGTAGATCCATCATAATTTTTATGTCATAAAACATTAATAATATCTGTAATTTTATATAAAAAACTCCTTTATTTGATCTATGACTATAGATTATACACTTATCATACCAGTACAACAGCAGGGGGATTTCTACTGGAGTTGAGTGGAGCAATAGCTTTTAATGCCCCCTACCCACCTTCCATCAAGATTGCTTCACTTATAAAGAAGAAATCAGTTGAGAAAAATGGAGTGCCCAGAGAAAACCACCAACCACTGGCAAGTGCACTGACAAAGTTTCTCATACTAGAGAAGAGAGAGAGAGAGTTATATACTTAACTTCAAAGAAACTTTTAAAAAAGTAAAAATAATATATCAAGTTGAAAAAGAAAAACATGTTTGAAATTTTTGTGGTTAGGATAAAAACAGTTAACACTTTACCATCAATAAATTAAATATCAGTTTTGGTTAATTTACGCTTTCTTTTTGCTTGAAATTACACATTCAAAGCATAACTAAATAAATACAGAAAGTTTTTTTTTTAATCACTGTCACTTTGAGGTTTCCAGAGTCTACTTTAATTACTTCAGTATGCTTACATCATGGAGACAATTTCAAAAAAAAAAAAAAAAAAAAAAAAAAAAAAATGAAGCCACACTTCACACAGAAAAATTACTCAAAAAATCACATTATCATATAGACTATTCTTCATTTATTGCATTTTTTTTGTATATATATATATACAATGTATATTGTAATTTTTATATTCCATATACATGTACCAGTATACTAGTATAATATATTTAATTTCTGATTTCATGTGAGTTTTGCATTTTTTTTATACAATTTTTTTTTTTTGGCAATTTTCATAGTTTTTATATTTAATATTCTTTATTTTATGTTATTTTTGTATTTATATATATATATATATATATATATATATATATATATATATATATATATATATATATATATATATATATTAATTATAGAAAATTTCTTTATTTTTTTGAAACTAAAATAACCTCATTATCAATGTTAGTTTTCTTATATTTTCAAAGAGAGCATCTGGAAGCACTTGTATTACTGGTAAATGCTATGTTAAAGAATTACTTTTACTGTACTTTCAAAGTAAAACTGCAATGATTTTTAAACCCAAAACACAGGATAAAATTGATGTACACTCCAGTAAAAAGGATGGTGAATGATGGTCGCTCAGCTCAAAACACTTCATCGAACAACTTAACATTCACTTTCAAATTGTTCCATTGCTCCACTTATATTTTAAACATTATTTTCATGTAGTGGGTAAAAAAAATTTTTTTTTTTCAAAACCAGGTTTATTTCTGTCCATAAAATTCAAAATTTTTTTTTTATATGAATATTAAATGTTTGTAGAATTATTTTAATATGAGTCAAATTTTTAGATTTTATTTTGAAATTTCCAATAATTTTCATCTCTCTCTCTCTCTCTCTCTCTCTCTCTCTCTCTCTCTCTCTCTATATATATATATATATATATATTTATATATTATATACTTAAAAGAAACCTCAGTTGATAATTTGGATAAAGACCTATACGGAACAAAGTGTTATTCATAACCAAGATCTGAATCCCACTCGAGAGATCCAGCATGACAGTTCACTTGCTGAGGGTCGGTGACTTCCTGCAACCGGTTTCATAATCTTTCCTTTAACTTAGATTATTTTAAAATTAAATTAAGCAAATTTTGGCAATTTCTTTTTAAATTATAAAATAAACATTTTTGATAGAACTTATAATTATAGATTTAACTAAGCTTTAAAGTGATCATAAAATTAACATCTTAAAAACCTAAATATCATAAACAATTGACCAAATTATCGAGATTTAAAATTTGATTTATGTTAAGGAAAATCTTAGTTAAGGAATGATTGTAAAACAGGGAACTTGTAGTTATCTACACCATCCAAAAACTGACCACTTCATATATGTGAAAGAAGCTTCGGAAGCTGAAGTTAAATATTTACCATTACTTATTATATTTCACTAAATGTTTACTAATTCACTAAATATTTACTAATTCACTAAATATTAAAAAAAATAATAACAACCCCAAAAAAGGTTATAAAATTTGATGTACATTTCATCTTAAACTGCAGTAATTTTAAATAAATAAAATGCAGTATAAAAGTCTAGTGAAAATGGATGTTGCTTCAAATTAAATCCTTTATCTGAAAACATTCAATCTAAAAGCATTTTTACTTTATTCATGTAAAAGCTTTTCGAAAAAGTCATATTTTTTCTGTCTTAAAAAAATCATAATTTCCCAATCCAAAAAATAACACAAATCAGATGTTTACACAACAGATATAACATAATTATTATAATTTTTTAATTTTAAAAACAAGCAAGCAAGTAAGTAAGTAAGTAGGCAGGTAAATATTTTATTATATTGTCACATTTTATAGTTACGTATATCTAAATACAGCTATACATTAAAACAATTTAAAAAATTCAAAATCGAAATTAACATATTCTTAAAACGTACTATGAAACCCAGATAATTATGACTTATGAGACACCTAGTACCTAAAACTATAGCAATATACTAGTATATAATAAATAAATATATATATATATATATAATAAGAAGTTGGAAAGAGTAAATGCCAATGATTTACTATATTGCAAAAGACTTTCAATTCACATGTGTGTATTGTTTTTCATTTTCAGAAATTTTTCCTTAAACTTGACGAAAATAAATCTTGATAGGTATATGTACTACAACAAAGTTTATCTTCAAATGAATTATTTCATTTTCTTTTTGTTGCTTGTATACTGTTTTTTTTTTTTTTTTTTTGATTTGTTTTTGTTTTTTGTGTTTTTTAAAATTTTTGTTTATGGAAAAATAATTGCCTATAATTCCAATGTTTTAAAAACCAAACAATTATTACAAAGAATAAAGAATAAGATACAGAGTTCTGTGTTACTGTGTTGTATATATTTATATGTTAAGTATTTATTTTGCAGAAAAAGGGAAAAAAAAAACAATGCAGGCACATAAAAATATTATTTGAAGTTTTTTCAACTGAGATTTAAAAAAAAACCAAAATTTTGTTTGATATATAAAACTTTGGGGTGGATGAATGGTTTACACGCCCAGGCAAAATGATTTTATTAAGGCATTTTAGTTTTGGAATGGTAGAGAAAACCTAAATTCCAAGGGAAAAAACAAAAATTTAGCAATTATAAAAGTTACAGGTAGTAGATGGCTTACAAACCACTTTTTGCAGTTATTTCATTTATATCAAAGTGCTTTAGTTTTTGGAATGGTTGAGGGAAGTGAAATATATAGCCAAAAAAAAAAAAAAATAAAAAAAATAAATTAAATTAAATAAAAAATAAATAAATAAATAAATAAATAAATAAATAAATAAATAAATAAATAAATAAAAATAATAATGGTGAATGGAAACAACTTGTTAAAAAAAAGGCCATCATACAAATAAGTTAAATATATTTCAATATTAAATCTGATTCCAGATATTACTATAAGTAAAACTAATGATTTCATAGTAAAACCATCATTTGTATATGTGTGTGTGTATACACTTGAGCATTTGCCAAGACTACTTGTAATGCCATTATCTCATTGAGTTAAGGAGTGTTGTTGTTGGCGAATCTATGTCTAAGCATATTGCACAGGAAATTAAATCATCAAAAACCATAAGGATATAGTGTGAGGAGGGATGTCTTAATACCAGACTCCTCGTCAAATCAACATAGATATTAACTCATGATACACACAGCCACAAATCAAAAAAAAATTAACCGTCAATCGTAAAGAAAAAAAAAAAATCTATTTTATTGTTGTTAAGATATTTATGACAACATCAGCAACATATTAATTATAATGGTCTTTAAATTTTATATCATAGTTAAAATTTTTACATAAAGTATGTGTTAATTACGAATACTGTAATTCTGACGAAATATCTACCTATACACTTCTGACTTGACCAATCAATTATTCTTGGTATGCCAAATATTTCTTGACAGAATAAACAAACTGAAAGTGAAGTAGAATGCACAAATAGTGTTTTATTTCCAAGTCAAAATTCTTTCACTTATAATACGGTAATGATAATATGATAATATTTAAGATTTTTTTTTTTTTCTTTTGTTCCGGTCAAGATTTTTTTTTTTACTTATTTCGAGATGTCACCAGCTATAGGTAAAGTGGAAGAAATTTTGATCTTTCCAGTATGCTTTGGGCAATGTGCATGGGGGTTTTCTTTAGTGTACCTTGCCTGTCATGACATGGTGAATCAGTTTTTATGGTCTTTTCTAGAGGACCCTTTGACATTATATTTCTAAATTGTTGAGTACTTGGCTAAAGAACAGTGACTACCTATTTTCAAGTCTCTGTCAGACACAACTAGGGTTCCTTCGTTAATGGCCACAATTGCGAAGTGAGCACTCGAGCAACTGAGCTCACTGTATTAGTGGTCACCTTGTAAAGTAAAATCCAGAAAAAATATAATCAAATGAATCTTTTAAAAATTAAAATAATAATAATAATAATAAAAACAAAGCAAGAAAGATTAGGTGTTGGTCATTTTAAATTTTGGATAAATTTAGAAAAATTACAAGCACAATAATTATTTGGCCTTGTATTCGACAGCACAGAAAAAATAAGAGAAAAAAAAAGATATTTTAAAAAGAACAAACAAACAAAAAAAATAAAAAAAAAACAAAAAAAACAAAAACAAAAACAAAGAGGAAAATAAATATTGGTCTCTTCAATTGAAAACACCTCTTTGTGCAACGAGTGAAACAAGTGAAAATATCACAAAATTAGAGAATTTATCATAATTAACTATTTACGAATCAAATCCACAAACATCTGACAAAAGTTATTTTACATAAATTATGATTAATGATTATTTGTTTAAGTTACAAATTATAACAAAAAATCAACTTTATAAACAACTTCAAACAAAGACGAATCGGAATTTGAAGGAAAAATCAGATTGCTCATCTTTTT
This sequence comes from Tegillarca granosa, assembly GCA_029721355.1. Classification (NCBI taxonomy): domain Eukaryota; kingdom Metazoa; phylum Mollusca; class Bivalvia; order Arcoida; family Arcidae; genus Tegillarca; species Tegillarca granosa. The sequence continues at coordinate 26,879,966 of CM056605.1, forward strand.
ATCTACTGATTTCGTGAAATAATGAAACAAAATATATAATTGTTTTTTTTCCTTTTATCTTACAATAATGACAAATTTTTATCAAATCGATTGTTTTTTGCATATCGTCTTTTTATAAATCTTAAAATGATGATAAATGAAGACACTTAAGCATCATAAAACGCTCATTAGGAGTACGATAAATACAATACATTTTCTTTTTAATTACAAGTCATTTATATCTTAATGGTGTTTTTGATAGATATCAATTATATTACAAGATGAAAAAGAAAAGTTTTTGTTATTATAAAAAGACTTTAAGTCTATGTTTTCTTTTTAAAATTTTAACGAAACAGATTTTCTCCATGTTATTAACTATGGTTTCAGAAATGTAGGAAACATGTTTTAACTTATTCAGTAATAGATACAGTAAATTGGGAAATTTTTGCATCAGTTACTATTTGTGAAAGACAACATGGACATCTATTTGTGTTCTTCGAATTTTGCAAAATTTGGTGACCACCAGCACAAATAAAATTGACTTTTTATATTAGCGAAAGTTTTATTTTTGCGTCTAGCTATACTGGCGAAAATAAAACTATTGCCAAACTTTCCTGTTTTACAGTAAATGGCTGTCCAACATAGTCTCAATATTATACAATGGCCTCAGTGGCCAAGTGGTCTAATGTGTTTATTGATTTCAGGGCCTCTCACTTCGGTTAGAATTCTACTTGGATGCATGACCTAACAGGAGACAGTTTTTTTTCTAGCTGAAAGTCAACAATTTTTGTTTGGGTTCTCCAGTTTTCTCCACTGTCTTAAAACTGAATGTCCACCTATATGTGAAAGAATTTTGAATGGGGCATAAAACACCATTCCTTCACCCCACTCCACTCCATTTTGTCACATTACTTTGAAGAGATCCTTGGTAGCCAAGTGGTTCAAAGCTTTCACTTACAGATCACAGTCCCTCTCATTGTCTACGTTGGAATCCCATCCAGGCAGTTCCTAGTGTAAGAACGTATGTCAGTTCCCTTACTTAGCCACTGTGGTAGCTCAGTTGGTAGAGTGCTCACTCCGTAAGTGGAAGGTCGTGGGTTTGAACTCTGGCCAGGTCTGACCCAAGACTTGAAAGTGGGTAGTGACTTTTCTTTCGCCAAGTACTCGGCATTACAAAATGATAGTCACAGTTCTTTTGGATGAGAACTTAAAATAAATGAGGTCCTGTGTCATGGTGTGGCACGATAAAGAACCCTGCTGTATAATGCCATTAGTGCAAGCATAGGCAAAATTTCTGCACTTTCGCCTATAGCTGGCGATGTCTCGATATAAGTGAAATATTCTTGACTGGGATGTTAAACACCATTACTCAACTCTACTTACTCAACTTGCTAAATATCAGTGGTTATCCCAAGACACTCTAGATTCCTCCTTCATTTTAAAACTTTCTGCTTTGATATAAAAGAAAGAATCTTGACTAAGGCTTATCAAATACTACCCTACTGCTTTAAAATTGTTGTTGATTTAACAAATACTTTTGACTCGATGTAGTTTGGAATTACGCAGTAGATCTTAATTATAAATGTTATGTAGGATATAGGAAGGGTTATACTGGTCAAAAGGTAATTCCTGCAAGGTGTGCTAACAACCACAATTATATATATAATCACATTATAACCATGTGTTAATACCCATCATGCCTGGGTGTAATGGCTTCCATTTTTCTGACACATTAGACTGGCTGTATTTTAAGTAAATAAGCCTTACACGTTAATGTAAACACACACTGACATATGAAAAAGCTTTAGCACAACTGTTTGTATAATTGTGCCAAGATCAGAAATTTCTTCTTTTTTTTTTTTTTTTTTTTTACTAAACAGAAATCAACAACCATGTGTAACAATTACAGCCCACTTTTGTTGTAATTTCTTTGTACTTCCCAACTTTTACTCAGAAGTCATATGTATATAATATTTTAAAAAATAAAAAAATGAGGTTTTTAGATTTTTCATGATGTTGGAAATCGAGAAACTGTCACGGCTTGAAAATCATTATATTTGTAAGCAGATGGCTATAAAAAATTTTAACATATGAATATATATTAAAGCATGTGTTGTTTCAATCATTTCACATGTAAAAATTATAATGGGAGTCTGCAATGAATGCCATCTAAAAAGTCTTTTTTTTTTTATAAAAATTGTAAAACAATCCATCACTTTGTAAGTTTCCCGGGTCATAAAGAAGATTTCTGGGACATGATGTTTTGTGGGTTATTACCTAAAGAAGGGAAGAGAGAAATTATGAAATAACTCCCAAAATGACTCCGTAAAGTGATTTACACAGACAATAAAACAGATCACAGATTATAATAATGTATGATAATTTTCTATTTATGTACAGACATTTTACTCTTTTATCATTAACAACAAACCAATAACAAGGCAATTTTAAAAAATTAAATATTATGACAGTTAAAAAAAATTGAAACTGTTTCAATCATCATTACATTAAAATTTACAATTTAAAAATATTCTGACCTTTTAACTTTAAAATTCTGGTAATACAGATGTAAAATTGTATTCAGACTCATTAATCAAGTTGTTTTGAAATTTTAATTAATGAATTTTATTTCTGTGACTGGCATTGTTTCAGTTTTACAATTTTTACTTCAAAGATATGCAAATTAAGAAATGTGTAAACTAACATTGAAGGTCAATTCCTGATGAACTGAATATGATTTAGATTAAATGTTTGAAAATTATTGTTTTTTTCTGAGGCATTATTTCATGTTTATACATGACAAATTAAATTTGAAAATTCAAGAAGCCAAAGATAATTAGCTAATAAGCATAATGAAACATTCATTCATTAACAAGTTTAATGAAATATGAACAAAAACATATAAGTATATTACAAAAAAAAAAAAAAAAAAAAAAAAAAAAAAAACCATAATTATAATAATAATAATAATAATAATTTTAAAACTGAATAAATATAATAATAATAATAATAATACACGTAATAATAATACACGTAATAATAATAATACATGTAATAATAATAATAATAATAATAATAATAATAGGTATTTTTTTATGACACACTAACCTTTTTTCTAGTACATATGTACAATCAAAAAAAAAAATTTAAAAGGTATGTAAGAAAAAATTTTTTATCAAACAAAATTGGACATATATATTTTAAATTATTTTCAAAAGGATGCAAGAATAGCAAGGTGCCCTTTTATATATAATTTGATGTATTACATAATCAGCAATGCAATTCTTTTAAGGCTACTATTAAATATATTTAAGTTTCTCAACTCTTGACTCCAATTTTCAAACTAAATTAAACAGGTAACATTTGTTTAAAATTTTAACTAGCACACAGTCAGTGACATAATGTTAAATAAGAACTGTTATATTTTTGCCAATTCTGTTAAATGTTCTTTGTTATATGATGTATATGATAGGTGGTTTTGTTTTTTCTTATTTTTGATTGGGTCCATTGTAAAATAGATGATTAAAATACAAAAACAGGTGATAGTCTTAAATCTGTCAGAGGTGGAGAAATGATGTTTTACACCCCAGTCAAGAATCTTTCACTTATTTCGAGGCGGTCAGTTCTGGAATGGTGGAGGAAACCAGAGTACCTGGAGAAAACCATCAACCTTTGTCAAGCGAACTGACAAACTTTCTCACATTAGGATCCGTCCCAAGTGGGATTCAAACCCAGGTGGTGAGAGGTGCCGTGATCTGTAAGTGCATGCTTTAGAACACTCGGCCACTGAGGCCCCAATCTACAAATCAATGCTTTGACAGATCCAAGTGTCAGATAATTTGTCAGTTTTCTTGCTAAAGCTTGGTGATTTCTTGAAGCTCCTTTGTTATTCTCCACCATGTCCAAATTGTCCATATCAATATAGGAAAAATCCTTTGGGTGTTAAAAATCCTTTGGGCATAAAACACCATTATTCTAATCTTTTTAGGGTGGTTGGGGAGAAGAGAAGAAACAAACACTATTTTTTTCTTGGCCTTAACTTCTGTAAATTAAACCATTTACCTGTAATAAAATAATCAAACTTGACCTGACAAAACAATCTTTGAGAAAGAATTCCTTGTGATATTTCAACATAAAAAAATTATTTTAATTGTAAACAAACTATATACTTGTGCACAATATATCACATTTTATATCATTTTTAAGTTCATTTTTGAAAGATGGGTCTGAGCAAAAAGGTTACCATTATAATGACATTAGCTAATTTTTCATTTTTACTTTTTTTCATCCTATATATTACATGTATTTACTGATGTAACTTCAAAGAGCTTGCTTTAATCAGAGATTTTCTATGTCTCTGTTTAAATTTAATGGGTTAGCTGGTATATGCTGTATTATTTTGTATCTACAAATCATCATCATCATCATCATTGGTTTCTTTTGATTAATGTGCAGGTTCAGAAGCATTGTCTACACTAGTAGACTCCCTTCTGGATGACAATGGCAGATTTCACCCCATGTCTCCATTTCTTACAATAATGGGTTGAGATTTGAGAGCTTCCACTCTCTTCAATCTCTCTCTGTTAGCTCTTTCCAAGACATCTTTAGATGGCCAACACTTACATTCCAGCAACTTGTAAATCTTGTGCACACTTGGTAGCACTGCTGGATCTTTGTACATGTCCATACCAGTGGAGTCTTCTTTCTCGTCATATTTTAGCAAATGATCTCCCTTGAAAAGAGTAAGCCAAAGAAGTCATATCTTCAGTGGTATTGGGACCTCAGTGTAAGCTAAGTGGTCTAAAGCGTGTGCTTACAGATCACAGTATCTCTCATGACCTAGGTAAGAATGCCGATCAGGCAAATCCTAGCTGAGGTTTTTCTGTCTGTTTGCTGAAAGTTGAAGGTTTTTTCCAGGTAACTCCAGCTTCCTCTACCATGTCATTTCAGGTGTTTCTTCTCTCCTGTTACAAGAGCGTTCTGTGATCAGTAAGCACATACTTTAAACTATTTGGTCAACAAGGCCTCTTCAACATCATACCATGGGTATCTATTTTTTCAAAAATCAAGGGTTTCTCATTATTTGGAATACCATAGGTAACTCAATTTTTCTTGAAAGCCAAGGGTAACTCATTTTCTTGATTTCTTTATGTAACTAACATGAATATCATGTATAACTTGGTTATTATTATGATCACGTGGTTTTTATTTGTTAGTTTTTTCAAATTGGTAAACTAAAACTCCAAGATAAATCAAAATAAAAATGCAATTAAAGAGGTTATTTATAATTATCATAACTGAACTGTCCAACTAATCCACAATTTTCTCCGTCATCTCTAAATATTTCTGATCCAATTCACAAGCAGATTTCGTGTCATAATCTGTAACATTTCCTTTTTTCTTTCATGCACCGGAAAAACCTTTCATTTATGTCAAATAATGCATGACGATTGGTGCATACAATACACCAATGCAATATACACTTACACTTTTTGATAACCTTTGTTTATTGTTTTATATTTATCTTTGTATAATCAGACATTCCAATAAACATTTAGCTCTTCTTTTTTTTCTTTCTTTTTAAAAATCTACTATACAATAGCATCATTGTTCTGTGAACAAACTTAGAGAAATACTTAGATACTTAGATGATTTTTGATTTTATAGAAATTGAAATAAAGATAATCTGTCAGATACAAGAAGTAAAGTGAAGATTTACAACACATTACACCAAAGCATCTTAAAGACCTAGAAGATCATAATCCTTATAATGTTTCAGTGGTTACTAAAATTGTTAAGAAATTTGCTGATAAGGTTTCGTAGTTTGTAATTTTTAATTACTTAATGGCGTTTTCTCACACTACCTAAGGTACTACAGAATGGAGACTTGGGTATATCATCTGATATTGCCCTCTATTGTATTTTAAATACCAGATTGCATGATAGTTATCTTCGGGATGACAAAGACAATCTATCCTACCATATTTCTCATGACAATATACAATAGTTTATGTTTTCTTCAATGTCAGTTGTTTTATAAATCATACAGGTGATATTCAAATTCTTCAACTCTTTTATTTGATCGTTTTTGAAAAAGATGAATTCAATCTTTATTTAAAACTAAGTCATTAATTACGGCACATCTGCAGTTTTAGTGTAATTTGAAAAAAATCTCACACCCAAAAATTAACACAATTCTTTTTTATAAAAAATCCTTTTGACTAAAAAATTTTAATTCTTCTGAAATATCTATTTATGTATACAAAGATTCTATTTTCTGATTATTTGGATATTTTACGATTATTTGGATATTTTACGATTATTTGGATATTTTACAATTATTTGGATATTTTACAATTATTTGGATATTTTCCGATTATTTGGATATTTAACAACTCGTTTACATGTGTCCTTTAGTTTAAATTGTTCTCTTTCAATGTTAAACACTTTTTTTTTTAATTTTTTAAAATTTTTTAAAAAAGTTCTTTTTTTTTTTTAACTCTCAATCTCTTAATAAGCATAAGGATGTCTTTTTTTATCTTATTCAAAAGTATGTATTTAAAACTTAAAACAGATAAAATGTTGCAGGCAAAATCTATAAAAGTACAGTAAAAACCTTCTATAGCAACCACCTCTCTCAAAAAAAAACCATAAAACTAAAGGGACAAAGACCCTTATATAATGGTTTTTATGATACTAAAAACTGCTTGACAAGATATATATGAAAAAAAGAATGGAGAGAGAGAGAGAGAGAGAGAGGAGAGAGAGAGAGAGAGAGAGAGAGAGAGAGAGAGAGAGAGAGAGAGAGAGTGAGAGAGGGTGTAAAAGAGAGAGAGAGAGAGAGAGAGAGAGAGAGAGAGAGAGAGAGAGAGAGAGAGAGAGAGAGAGAAAAAAACAAGAAATTGATGGGGATCCAAATACACAAAAGACAAAGTTACTAATATTAAATTATTATAACCAAAACATTCAAAAAAAAAGGAGAAAATGTAGGGTTTTTCTCGAGAAAAATTATTCAAAACACTTAAAAAAGACAAAGTTTTTGATATAACAAAAAACTTTAAAAAAAAATGAATTTGATCCAAATTTAAAAATGAAAATGTAGTTCTTCTCCCTTTTTTGAGGAATTTTTACAGAACATTAATTCTCATATATTTCTCATTCTAATACATTTAAAATTTTGATAGTATAAATCATTAAAACTATATCTAAAATGACATAGTAAACATCTTCATCGTCGTTAGCATCATAATCACACATCTGTTAAATCCATTAGCTTGATAGTTATCTAAATATATATTTTACTTTACAAGAGGTTTATTTTGTATATTTCTTTTAGACTAAACATGAAAGAAAGAGGCAAAGCCAGTAGTCAATCATTATAGGTACAAGGAATCAAAAAGCTTGAAACTTCACAAGCAATCCGTACTCCATAAATCTTCTAAGTATAAACAAAAGGGAAAGAAAGATGAGGAAAATAAAGATTTTTATACAACTAGAATCATCAATTGTGATGATTGTATTTGTTGATTTCTCCACAGTTTAGAGACGTTGTAATCATGCATAATAAACTACAGTGGAGTGGAGTGAAGTGGAAGGGATTACTGGTGTATTAGGACTAATTAATATTCTTTTACTTAATTAAACCAATGTGGTCAGTTCTTAGATGGCTTTGAGCCAGACATAATATATATCCTCAATTTTTTTTTCAGATTGCCTAAAATAAAAGCAGTGATAACTGGTTCCAGTTCCCTTTGTTTTACTAATGACTGCTGTGGTAACAGTTTCTGTTAGTACCAACAAAAAGATAGCCATGGTAACAGTTTCTGTTTTTACTAACAAAAGTCACTTTCAGTTATCTACCCTTTAAAGGCACCTTCCCTTCAGTTTTAAATGATCTGCAAGACCCAGTGCTGGTAGAAATAAGGAATCCCCCCTCTCTCTGTTTGACTCTCTAATATATATGTATATATGCATGAATTAAACTATGACTTGATATAAGTGGAAAAAATCATAATTGATATAAAACACCAATTCTCCTCACTACTCCTACTTACCAGATGACAACGGTAGCTCAGTTGGTAGAGTGCTAACATCCTATGTGGGAGGTCAAGGGTTTGAAGCTGACCAGGCTGACCAAGACTTGATAATTGGTAGTGACTGTTCTTTCACCAAGAAAAATTAAAGTCACAGGGTCCTTTGGATTGCCTTTCTGATGCCTTTCTGGGTCCTTTCTGATGCCCTGCACAATGCCCTAAGTGCACTGCAAAGGTAAAAATTTCTGCCACTTCACCTATAGCTGGTGATGTCTTTATATAAGTGAAATATTCTTGACCCCATTAAATCAATCAATCAGTCCTATTTACCAGACTGTAACCAGAATGAATTAATTAGGTCTGAACGTTTGGTTCAATCACAACCCACCATCACTATTGCAAAATGTAACTTACATCTATATATTTAATAGCCCTAAAAAAATCATGTCAAAAAATGAGGTCTAAATGATGCTATAAAGGTTTAGTTTATGGTAGCAAACCTTAAATACTGCCGAATGATATTCTGAAAAGTTTTGACTAATTTGGTAACAATTTCTTCATAAAGAGTTTCTAGTTAAACAATCTAGTCCCCTCTCCAAATTACCATAAAAAAAAAAAACTGACATAAAATATTTAGAGGACCCCAAACCTATTGGTAGTACCAACAAGTTTACCAAGTCCAAAAACTATGTATCAAATATTTATGCATTAAATGCTGAATTGAATCCAGTGTGTATTCAATGCTATTTCTGTATTATTGTGATTTATTTTCTCCTATATATAAAATAACTTATTCTCTCTGACTGGTACAACTCAAGACTGTTGAAATCTTTCAACATTTTACACTCTGCAAATCTATCACCAACTCACAAAATTACAGTATCTTTGTTTCATCAACACAAAATCTGAATATGATATGTGACAACTTAAATGCATCATGGGATTTTTTTACCAGACATTTTAAATGCAATGATTGGTGATCTATATGATACCTGACAACTAGAATGCAATGGGGTTTTTTTTGCAGACATTAACTGCAGTATATTGATTGGTGATAAATCTATATCATATCTGACAACTCCAATGCGTTATGGGTATCTTCTGCAGACATTTAACTGCAGTATATTGATTGGTGATAAATCTATATCATATCTGACAACTCCAATGCATTATGGGTATCTTCTGCAGACATTTAACTGCAGTATATTGATTGGTGATAAATCTATATCATATCTGACAACTCCAATGCATTATGGGTATTTTTGCAGACATTTGTAATTCAGCAATCTTTATGATACCTGGCAACTGCAGTGCATAAAGGGCATTTTTCAGCCATGGAATGGCATGAAATCATAAATCTTTTATTCTGAGAATAGTACAAGATAAAAAATTTTCTTATGTGATCTTTAAGTAATTAACCCTTATTTTTTCCCATTGAAAATATTTTGAGGTAATAATTTTTGCTAATGACTGTTCTTTCGCCAAGCACTCGGCATTACGAAACGAAACGAAAGTCACGGTTCTTTCGGATGGGAACTTAAAATAAACGAGGTCCCGTGTCATGGCAGGCATGGCACGATAAAGAACCCTGCTGTATAATGCCATCAGCCCAATGCACAGGCAAAATTTCTGCACTTTTTGCCTATAGCTGGCAACATCTCGATATAAGTGAAATATTCTTGACTGGGATGTTAAACACCATTACTCAACTCAACTGTTTATGTAGAGGTAGTAGCTATACCAAAAGCAAAGGGCTCATATTGGACAGGTGCTCTTTATGTAGAGGTAGTAGCTATACCAAAAGCAAAGGGCTCTTATTGGACAGGTGCTCTTTATGTAGAGATGGTAGCTATACAAAAAGCAAAGGGGCTCTTATTGGACAGATGCTCTTTATGCACAGGTGACACAACAAGTTTCACTGTATGCTTTGTTGTTTTTTGGTTGGATTTTGAAGCCTATCTCTTATACATAAATGGGGCTTTGATGGCCAAGAGGTCTAAGTGCAACACCTAGGTTAAAATAAGTGTGAGAAACTCTCAGTATGTTTGCCAAGATCAGTGGGTTTTTTCTGACCACTTCAGCTTCCTCCGCATTCCCAGAACTGACTATCTAGAAATAAATTACTGGGGTGTAAAAGATCATTAATCAAATCCACAATTTCTGTGTCTGTGATATCTGTAAATGGTTAAACTAAAAAAATAATTTGGTATATAAAAACACAATAAACTTCCCAACTCTGCTTGCTTCAGAATGATATATTAAATCACTATTTACCAGGTTTGCTGGAGAACAACCTTAATGGTTAAAATATAACATTATTATTGCCTTACTGCAATAAAAAAATGACGAGACAAAATTCAGCGATGGGGGGCCTTCAATGGTGGTGGGGTATATATCATTTATAATTTAGCTAAAATTTACAGAAATAATACTACCAGAGAAAAAAATGTACCTGTATCACATAAAAAACATGATAACAACTGAGATATGATAGAATGGTAGAATGCTGTTACATTTTAAGAGTTGAGTTGATTAATAGTGTTTAATGTCCCAGTCAAGAATGTTTCACCTTTATCAAGACATCACCAGCTATAGGCAAAAGTGCATAAATTTTGTCTGTGCATTGCACTGATGGCATTATACAGCAATGTTCTTTATCATGCCAGGCCTATTGTGACACAGGACCTCATTTATTTTCAATTCCCATCTTAAAGAGCTGTGACTTTTATTTCATAATGCCAAGTGCTTGGCAAAAGAACAGTCACTACCCACTTTCAAGTCTTGGGTCAGACCCAGTTGGGGTATGAACCCACAACCTCCAACTTAAAAAGCGAGCACTCTACCAACTGAGCTACCACAAGTGGAATGCTACATTTTAAACTAAAAGTAATGACTGTTTATTTGCTGCACATAACCAGCCATTTTTGGGTGACCTGGTAGGCAAAGGCATTGAAAAAATACTGCTGAAAATTCATTTATCTGGGTTTAAACCCACAAACCCACACAGTCATATCAACTAGCAGGTCAAGCTGATTAAAATGAAACAGATCTGCAAACAAACAAGTCTGTTAAGAACTGTACCATGTACATTAACAATGGTGACTAAAACCTTATCACAGATCTTCCATGCATAACATAACAAAAGTTGTTACAATAAATGTGATAATATAAAACAGTATCCCATTACAGAAATATCAATATTCTTCATCAAAGTTTTTGGAGTCAGATTTCATAAGATCATAAGTCAATCCTACTCGATACCAATATCATTGTTCGAGAACTAAATGCATTTTTACTACTGTTCCTCTTTCTCTTTTGTGAGAATCCACTTGATCATGAAAATTTTGTTTTATCAGATGAAACATCAATATTTTTAATCAGATAATTTTATTTTTATAAAAGATTATCTCTGACACTAGTTACATATCGGTGGTTCAATTGTGTTTGTAAAAATGTAAAGAAAGGGGTGACTGAACTATAAATATTTTTATTTTTATTTCAAGACAGACATTTATACCCCCAAACAATCTACACATGTGGGATAACAAAATCATAGAAAGTTGTAAAAAAGCGAAACTACTCAGAAAAAAAAAGAATATTATCTTTAAATATTTAAGCTAGCCAATGGCTATCATATACATTGTACTTTTTGAGGTCATTATTTGTTAAACCTTTAGAAAAAAAGTCTGTCCTCAGCTTGGGTTTTGGAATTAAATAAAATCTATTTAAACCTGAAAATAGATTTAAAATAAAATCTCAAAAATAACAAACCCTTTTTTTTTCAAATGTGTTTTAAATTTAAAAAAAAAAGAAAGGAAGGAAGAAAGAGCTTAAATGTAAGGGCACAAAAAAATGGGTGTTTTACATAAGTGAATGTATAAAATGTCAAAAATAAATAAATAGAATAAACTACCAATAAAATAGTGACTCTCAATAAAATGATGATATATCACACAGCATCCTATGGAAAAACTCTCAGTATGAAAGGGAAGTTTTTCCCAGCATGCATACTACTTCCTATTGGGAATTCCATTCACTTCTTTGCAGTGTCTGATTGTTGATGTCAAATCTTTCATAGGGATAATCTGTCTTCTTAATTTTGTTTTGTCTTGTTAAAATTACTAATGATAGAATATCTCAAAAAAACATCAATGGTATTTCTTATTTCTCTTAAAGACAAAATGATTTATGAGCCATCATAAATGTCAAAACTTGAATGTCAAAATTATCTCCCTTTGATTGAGTACATCTAATTGTGTATGTTTTATCTTTTTGTTTTGTTTATATTTTTATTTAATTTTTGAAATTATTATTATTACTTCATTATTATAAATAAGAAAATATTGAAATATACTAAGAGTGTTTCAATTTAAATACTCAACAAGTTATTATATAAAAAAAATTTAAATATTTCATATTGCACCAAAGGTGTCTTTATTATCTCCCTTGAACAAGTTAAGTGTATCTTTTTTCTTATTTATTGTAAGATAAGAATATTATTCTCTATAAATCTTACATAACTTGTTTTAAAAGGTGATTTAAGACCCTATTATAACTTAATATTTTAGATAGATACATAAAATTTCAGTAATCAGCGAAATGTTTATTTAAAGACGATAAAGATTTCTTCAGTAGAGTATTTTTTCATCCTGCTATCTAAAAGAATAATCAGAAAGTTTTGACATTATAAGGAGTACGATATGGTTAATATCATATTTACTACACAGACAATGACAATATCGCTGTATTGATCATAAGGTTATATGTCCTAAGATAATCCCTATCAAACATGGTGTCAATTCTTATGATAAGTCAATAAATTTATCAGATAGTAAACACATTCAAAAACCCTGATAGAATCTAAAGTAGTCTTGTCTGATGGTAACATTCAGCCTTAAACAACTCTGATGATTGTTACAGACACTTCTCTCTACTTAGTAACAATGTCTGACTGTTAACCAGTTCCATGGTACTAATGTACTTCAAGTGTTTGTGCCGTGTATCTTTAAAGGAAATTTAGGAAACAAGTGAATGAAACATATTTAAAGGGTTTGGTAGGTTGAAATGTTTTCTAATGTAGCATCAGCAATTTTAGAACAATTTGTAACTAAAGACAGGTTATTATAATCTTAATAACCTGAGCAAGTTCATGCATGCATGTAATTGATTTTATTTGATTAAATGAGGTTTTACATCCCAGTCAAGAATATTTCACTTATATCAAGACATCACCAGCTATAGGTGAAGTGGCAGAAATTTTGACCTTTGCCGTGTGCTTAGGGCAATGTGTAGGGAGGGATCTTTTATGTGCCATGCCTGCCATGACATGGGGCAACAGTTTTAAGGTCTGATCCAAAGGACCTGATGACTTTCATTTCTAAATGTTAAGTGCTTGGCGAAAGAACAGTCACTACCTATTTTCATGTCTGTTAGATCCTGTTGGGTTCAAACGCCTGACATAAGACAGTGAGCACTCTACCAACTGAGCGAGCATAGTGGTATATGCATTTGTGAGTGTATTTTATGCTCTGCATTGTACAAGCCAGCACTCAGGGCACCATTTTGTTAATAATAATAATAATAATAATAATAATGAACTGAACTGAAATGAAACGGAAAAATGACATCCTCAAATCTTTTAAATCATGCTTAAAATCTCCAATTCATCTCTTAAAACCTTTGAAACCATCTGAATTTTAAATTTGTCAAGATTTAATATATGAATCTATTAATGTACTATAAAACTGGAACCCTGAGATAAAAGTTAACATTAAAAGACTGGTCATGGATATACATATGAATAGTGCAAAAAAAAATGCTTTACTGGTCAAATGGACATAATGTTTAAGTCATGAGTGTGAATAATTTAAGAAAGTCTAAACAAATACAAGGATAAACAGTTCAAATTGACATTTACAAGAAAAACAAGAATTCCACAGGATTTAAATGTCTCACCTGGTTAGTTTTGGATCGAGTAGAAAATACCGTACTTTAACATAAACTTTTACATTTTGACATGTCGCCGTCATTGCCACCTACACCATCGGAAAAGTAACACCTAAGTTTTGCCTTATGGCGATGCCAGGCTAGACAATGACTTTGTCTACCTGATTGTCCTCATCTTTTATTTCAGATACTTATAATGTATTTGTTTTATTATTCAGGTCAAGTGATTTACAAATAAGTTTTAGTGAGATCTCTGCTTTAAAGTTATAAAATTTTCCCACAATGTCTTGAGCAGCACATTTAAACAGTATCCTACAAGTTTTAAGAAAGAAAAATGGATACTTTAATAGGACACTGCAATATCCACATAGTGCTTAAGAACCTATGATTTCCCTGAAATATACACCTTTTTTTTTACTATATATAACTGTTTCCCCACAATACCTTTCGAAGCACATCAGAACAGTATCCTATAAAACTTCCTTGAATACCATTACCTTGTAAAAACTGGTACAAAATTAACAACTTCTTCCAATACCTAATGGACAGCACATTAAAAGCCTTATCTTACAAGATTAAATCATCAACATTGTTTATCTCCTTTTTGTACATTTGTAATTTTATTTTGGAACCTGTCTAAATTCAAGGAATACTTGAGAAGGTAAATAAAAACCTTATCCTACAAGATTCAAATCTTGCAACATCAATATTAATTACCTCCCTTGTATACATTTGTGATTGTCTCATTTGGAACCTGTCTAAAGAGGAGGAATACTGAAAGGGTCTTATAAAAATGTCATCATACAAGATTCAAATCTTGCAACATCAACATTATTTACCTCCCTTGTATACATTTGTGTTTGTCTCATTTGGAACCTGTCTAAAGGGAAGGAATGCTGGAAAGGGTCTAATAAAAATGTCATCATATTGCAACATCAATATTAGTTACCTCCCTTGTATACAGTTGTGATTGTCTCATTTGGAACCTGTCTAAAGGGGAGGAATACTGAAAAGGGTCTGATAAAAATGTCATCATACAATATTTAAATCTTGCAACATCAACACTGGTTATCTCCTTTTTATACATTCATACATCCATGGTAGTTATTTAATTTTCAACCAATAAAGTCTTAAATTTATCATTAAAAGCTGACAATGCATTAAAACAGCTATTTTTTTAACAACAATAACTAGATCAAGAAATCATAAATCAAATTATCATCTCAAATTTCTAGCCATCAATTATGTAAAACAATTATTCATAAATGATATATTTCTGGTGTTTTTTTTTTTTTGTTTGTTTTTTTAATGAGGTGGTAAGATAAAAATCTCTAGAAACTACAGATTCAAATGTTTAAAAGATTTAAAATTTTCCCCAGGTATAAACAGTTAAAAACACCGGATGTAGATAGTTTATATAAGAGAAGGTCATTTTCATAAGAGATTACATATGAAAATCTACTTTTTAGATATTTGTCAAGGTGATAAATAAAGATTTACACACAGGTGAAAATTGATATCTCCAGGTAACTGAATAATGCAGAGTCATATAGTAAAATGGGGTAGGGCAATGCAAATTTTCAAAAATATTTTATTGATTAAAACAAACTGAACAAAAAACAGGAACCCATTTATTGAGTTTTTTAGTATAAATTTAATACTTTTTCGGTACTGTTAACCCATTATATCCTATGACATCTTAAATTTACCTTTGAATTTAAATGACCCTTTATTGCTATAGAAATTTAATGTATTTTACAGCCCCATTTTTCATGAATAAATTTATTTTAAAAAATGAGATAAATTTTTTTAAAAAGGTGTTTATTAACAGTTATACCTGGTATCATTTAGTGCCATGTCATAACATCAGATAAAAGAAAAGTCAAAATAAAAAAAGGATTTTAAAATGTTGAAGGTTTTTTTCTCTAATTTTTTATTTACACATTTTTTTAAACATTTTTTTATTTTTTTATTTATTATTTTTTTTTAAATTTCAAATTTCTTTCAAAAAATATTATTTCCAAAAATTACTAGATCGAAAAGTAAAGTATAGGGAAGAGACAGGTGTAATACAAATCTCATCAGAAAAACTCTGTTGTAGATAAGCTACACAATCTTAACTCAAACCCATAATGGTTTCGGTTTGGAGGCTTATGCTGTAACCACAGGACCAATTCAGTTTCTGTGAGTTATAGGTGATTATGAATACAGAAGAACTAAAAATATGAAAGGTAGAAAACTAAAAAAAACAAGAGGCAATGAGGATATGGCCAACCTGAGGATATCCAAAATCATTTGCAAAAATACATAAAATATTGTAATGTACATGCCTACAAAAAAAGTTAATAGATTTCAAGATAATTAACAATTTGAGTCTTTTTATGCATCTATGACCTTGACCTTTAAACGTAAGACCTTGAATCTTATATCAGAATAATCACCGTATCAATTCCTACAATATTCTAATATACATGCACAAAAAGTTAATAGTTTCCAAGATAATAAACAATTTCAGTCTTTTTATGCACCAATGACCTTGACCTTTGAACATATGACCTTGAGCCACTTATCAAAATGATCGTCATATCAATACGTACAATATTCTAATATATATGCCTATGCAAAAAGTTAATAGTTTTCAAGATAATTAACAATTTGAGTCTTCTTATGCATCTATGACCTTGACATTTAAACGTAAAACCTTGAATCTTATATCAGAATGATCACCATATCAATTCCTACAAAAATCTAATATACATGCCAATACAAAAAGTTAATAGTTTCCAAGATAATGAACAATTTCAGTCTTTTTATGCACCTATGACCTTGACCTTTGAATGTATGACCTTGAGCCATATATCAAAATGTTCGTCATGTCAATAACTACAATGTTCTAAAATACATGCCTATACAAAAAGTTTATAGTTTTCAAGCTAACGCACAATTTTAGGTTTTTTTTAGCAAAAAAGTAACATTTCAGGGACAACAACTCCTACATGCATTATCATACAGTTATGAAACTTTGTACCTTTTTACATTTTGTCCTGCTGAACATTTTAACAATGTTTTAATATTATATATCTCTTATAATTTGGAAGAAAATAGCCTAAAACTGCACAAATTACAAACTAGGTCATGACCTTGAACTTCGACCTTGACCCCATTTTGAAGGTTATTTCAAGAAAAAGTCAAAACTGAAAATCCCATGTCAATATCTATTGATATAGTCAAGTTATAATAATTTGAAGCCATTTTACGAAATTTTTAAAATTAAACGCAACAACACGTAACCTAATTTTTTACCAAATTTCACGAAATGAACAATTTATAAGCTTAAGACTCTAGAGAAGCCAAATATCACATCAGATTTTTTCTCCCATCATTGCTTTCGAAGAAGATTTTTTTAGTTTTTTGAAACCATGGGTCACCTTGATCTAGTTTTGGGAGCCATGACAACGTCACGAACAAATCTAAATTGCACTGGCCCATATATGCATCTGACCAAGTTTCAATGAAATCTACCTCATAGTTTCAGAAAAGAAGTCGAAAATGTAAAAGTTACGCTGCGGACGACAACGAAGACGCCGACGACAGACAAATTTTGATCAGAATAGCTCACTTGAGCCTTCGTCTCAGGTGAGCTAAAAAGTTGTATTGTTGTTTAAAGTTTTTTAGCAACAATCTCCATGACAAGAGCATGGTTATTAATCCCTACGGATTAATCTAAGATCAAGTTCCTGTATGTCCAAGATGTGTGAGTATATTTTATGGCCTTCCATGTACTAGCACACACTCAGGGGCAACCTTTTGGTTAAGTACTAGCTCATTGATGTAAGAATGCCACAGACAAGCATACCACTCCCCAGTCCATTACCCTGGTACCGAGTGATCCAGTCCGTACTCTGACCTCCTATGAAGCTCTAGTATCTTAAATTTAAACCTCTTGTGTATGATATTGCTAGGGTTTGAATCCAGTATCTTTCACAGGTATTTAAGAATTTTAAATTTCAAAGTCTCATGTATGACTCCGTCAGGGTTCAAATCCACAACCTCCCACTCTAAGAGACAGAAGCTCTACCAATGACCCAAAAAAACAGAAAAATAAGAAAAAAGAGGAAAAAAAAAAAAAAAAAAAAAAAAAAAAAGAAAGGATATATATACATGTGCTGATTATCTGTTAGAGGAGTACTTGTTATTTATCAGTGATGAATTTGAGATTTCAATATAACTAATTTGCATACAGGTGTAGCCAATTTGAACCTGCCATGGTAACTTAGAATCATTATTACAAAATTCCCTCTTCATAAAATTAGATGTCATCTCTGATAGAGAATTCAATACACTATGTTTATTGGTGTGTATAAGCATATTAAATCAAGGATTTCTGGTCCATATCAAAATTATTTTTTTTTAGTCAATGGCACAATTTTCTTTTTTTTACTATTTACCTCATGGTTTTGAAAATCTTTATTTTAAATAAAAATAAACATCAAAGAATCTCCATTATATTTTAATGTAAAACTAATGTATATGTTGAAACTTTTAATCTTTTACAATATTCAATTTAATAACTTAGATACAGACTGCAGATGTTGACTTTTTTCAGGTTGTTGGTTATAACACCTTCACTTTTCACAACTTACTATTGATTCTGATTACTTGGATAGATCAGTTGTCATGTTGTGTTTTGGTTTGTTCTAATGTGTTGTGCTGGCTGGTTGTAATGTTGTATTGTGTTGGTTGGTTGTTGTGTTGGATGATTGTAATGTTGTGTTGTGCTAGTTGGTTGCAATGTTGTGTTGGTTGGTGTAATGTTGTATTGTGGTTGGTTGGTTGGTTGTTGTGTTGGATGATTGTAATGCTGTGTTGTGCTTGTTGGTTGAAATGTTGTGTTGGTTGGTTGGTTGGTTGTAATGTTGTGTTGGTTAGTTTCTTATGTTGTGTTGTTCTGGTTGTAATGTTGTGTTGGTGGTTGGTTGTAATGTTGTGTTGTGCTGGTTAGTTGTAATTTTGTGTTGGTTGGTTGGTTGTAATGTTGTGTTGTGATGGTTGGTTGTAATGTTGTGTTTGTTGGTTGTATTGTGAGTGATGACTGGTTGTAATGTGTTGGTTGGTTGGTTGTAATGTTATGTTGGTTGGTTGTGATGTCGTGTTGGTTGTTATGTTGTGTTGGTTGGTTGTAATGTTGTGTTGGTTGTTATGTTGTGATGGTTGGTTGTAATGTCATGTTGGTTGTTATGTTGTGATGGTTGGTTGTAATGTCGTGTTGGTTGTTTTGTTATGTTTGTTGGTTGGCTGTAATGTCATGTTGGTTGTTATGTTGTGTTGGTTGGTTGTAATGTTGTGTTGGTTGGTTGGCTGTAATGTTGTGTTGTGATGGTTGGTTGTAATGTTGTGTTTGTTGGTTGTATTGTGAGTGATGACTGGTTGTAATGTGTTGGTTGGTTGTATTGTTGTGTTGGTTGGTTGTAATGTTGTGTTGTTTGGTTTAATGTGTTGGTTGGTTGGTTTGTTGTAATGTTGTGTCGGTTGGTTGTACTGTTGTGTTGTGATGGTTGGTTGTAATGTCGTGTTGGTTGTTTTGTTATGTTGGTTGGTTGGCTGAATGTCATGTTGGTTGTTGTGTTGTGTTGGTTGGTTGTAATGTTGTGTTGGTTGGTTGGCTGTAATGTTGTGTTGTGATGGTTGGTTGTAATGTTGTGTTTGTTGGTTGTATTGTGAGTGATGACTGGTTGTAATGTGTTGGTTGGTTGTATTGTTGTGTTGGTTGGTTGGTTATGTTGTGTCAGTTGGTTGGTTGTAATGTTGTGTTGGTTGGTTGTAATGTTGTGTTGTTTGGTTTAATGTGTTGGTTGGTTGGTTTGTTGTAATGTTGTGTCGGTTGGTTGTACTGTTGTGTTGGTTGGCTGGTTGTAATGCTGGGTTGGCTGGCTGTAATGTTGTGTTGGCTGGTTGTAATGTGTTGTTTGGTTGTAATGTGTTGGTTAGTTGTTTGTTATGTTGTGTCAGTTGGTTGGTTGTAATGTTGTGTTGGTTGGTTGGTTGTAATGTCGTGTTGGTTGTTATGTTGTGTTGGTTGGTTGTAATGTTGTGTTGGTTGTTATGTTGTGATGGTTGGTTGTAATGTCGTGTTGGTTGTTATGTTGTGATGGTTGGTTGTAATGTCGTGTTGGTTGTTTTGTTATGTTTGTTGGTTGGCTGTAATGTCATGTTGGTTGTTATGTTGTGTTGGTTGGTTGTAATGTTGTGTTGGTTGGTTGGCTGTAATGTTGTGTTGTGATGGTTGGTTGTAATGTTGTGTTTGTTGGTTGTATTGTGAGTGATGACTGGTTGTAATGTGTTGGTTGGTTGTATTGTTGTGTTGGTTGGTTGGTTATGTTGTGTCAGTTGGTTGGTTGTAATGTTGTGTTGGTTGGTTGTAATGTTGTGTTGTTTGGTTTAATGTGTTGGTTGGTTGGTTGGTTGTAATGTTGTGTTGGTTGGTTGTTATGTTGTGTTGGTTGGTTGTTATGTTGTGTCAGTTGGTTGGTTGTAATGTTGTGTTGGTTGGTTGTAATGTTGTGTTGTGCTGGTTGTAATGTTGTGTTGTTTGGTTTAATGTGTTGGTTGGTTGGTTTGTTGTAATGTTGTGTCAGTTGGTTGTACTGTTGTGTTGGTTGGTTGGTTGTAATGCTGTGTTGGCTGGCTGTAATGTTGTGTTGGCTGGTTGTAATGTGTTGTTTGGTTGTAATGTGTTGTTTGGTTGTAATGTGTTGGTTAGTTGTTTGTTATGTTGTGTCAGTTGGTTGGTTGGTTGGTTGTAATGTCGTGTTGGTTGTTTTGTTGTGTTGGTTGGTTGGTTTTAATGTTTAATCTCACATCATCAAATTTTATATAGCTATCTGGGACAAAAGCAAGGTTATACACCAAGACAAGCATATCACTCTTCCAGGTGGCCCTTGGTACACCAATCAATATCCTGTACTTGTATTACTAAGCACAAGATGAGGAAGCAATATCTCAAATGTATGACCTGGGCAGAGTTGGTACTGCTGACCTAACACACTCAAGACTGGTGCTCTACCACTGAGCAACCAAGAAAGTCATGGAAAGACAGGGAGACAAAATAGTCATAAAACAAAAAGCATAGCTCATCAACAAAACCTAAAGCTATAGGATAAAGTCCTTAAAAATCAACCTGTACCATAAAATCATGATTTAAAGAGTTGTGGGTTCAAGTCTCAGCTGCAGACCTTTCTTGCATAAAAATTGATGTCACTGAGCACAGACAGACTTTTGATTTTGACTTTCCATGCTATTATAACACACCTGTGGCAATAATCTAACCTTTCTGTCTATATATTATCAATGTTGAATTGAAAATTTATCTTATATTTTAATGACAATTAGATGAGTATTATTTGTCATTATCCCTTATTAAATGTGGCTGACAAATTTTTCATTAAAAAGACAACATATCTCATACAGCTGCTGCTTTAAAACTTAAATTATATAAAAATGAGGCCATTCCAAATTTATTCTATGTTTAGGTTAAGAGTCTCCTGTATGCGAATGAGTTAAGGTTTTTATCCAAAAACAAACACATGGATAACTTTACCATGCATATTTTTGCATGAAATAAAAAATTAGTTATTGGCTTTATATTTATTTTTTCAGCAATTTAGTAAATTTTAATTACTTATATACTAAACACAGAAAATATTGAAATGGCCTAACATTTTAAATATCTTGTCCTACATCAAACAGCAAAAAACATTAAATGTTATTTGGACCATGGTTAATGTTATTTAGACCTTGATTTATGTTAATTAGACCTTGATTAATGTTATTTAGACCTTGATTTATGTTAATTAGACCTTGATTAATGTTATTTAGACCTTGATTTATGTTAATTAGACCTTGATTAATGTTATTTGGACCCTGAATAATGTTATTTAGACCTTGATTAATGTTATTTGGACCCTAATAATGTTTTTTAAACCTTGAATAATGTTATTTGGACCTTGAATAATGTTATTTGGACCTTGAATAATGTAATTTGGATCCTGATTAATATAATTTGGACCTTGAATAATGTTATTTGGACCATGAATAATGTTATTTAGACCTTGAATAATGTTATTTAGACCTTAATTAATGTTATTAAGACCCCAAATAATGTTGTTTGGATTCTGATAAAGGTTTTTTAGACCTTGATTAACATTACTTGGGCCTTGATTAATACCATTTGGACCCTGATTAATATTATTTGGACATTGATTAATGTTATTTAGACCTTGATTCATGTTATTTGGACCTTAATTATTGTTATTTGGACCATAATTAATATTATTTGGACCTTAAATATTTTTATTTGGGCACTAATTAATGTCATCTGGACCCTGATTAATGTTATTTGAACCATGATTAATGTCATCTGGACCCTGATTAATGTTATTTGAACCATGATTAATGTTTTTTTTTTAAAACCTGAACTGGTACTTTCATGGAATTAAAACATCAATGTTAAAACAAAAAGGGTAAAGTTGCCGAAATTGAGTATAAGTGCATGGATGGTGGTGGCAGTGGAAATATATAGAATGCTAGGGAAAACTGAGTGCCCCTAGGTAACATTCAAATTGAACTAGAGCAGATCCTAGTGTAAGAAAGTTTGCAGGTTCACTTGCTGCAGGCAGGTGGTTTTCTTCTATTTCCTCCACCATCTTTGAACTGACAGCCATACAGGTGTAAAATCTTATTTGGGGCACATCTCCACCCTTCTCCTTTGTGTTTTTGGGCATCTGTGGCAGTGTGGTCTAAACTGCATGCTTATAGATCAGATCACACAGCCTCTCAATGGCTGGGTTTTCAAATCCATCATATAGGAAAATCTAAGTGTGAACAAATTTCTCAGTTTGCTTGACAAATAGGCAGGTACTCTGTGGTTTCTCCACTATCCATGAACTGAAAGCCACAATATTTGTGAAAGAATCTTGACTGGGGTGTAAAACAACTATTCATTCAATCTTCATCGTCATTGAGCACCTATTAACTCTAAAATAACAATATCATTAGTTCTGTCGAAGTAGAGATAGTTTTAATTTTCTTCTATTTTTTACAAATATAAATTCAATAATTTTTGACAAATAAATAGGTCAGAAAAAACAATCAATTCATGCCTGGTCCAGTTTTTAGTCCATAAATAACAGATAATCATAAAAACCAATAAGAACATATACTGGATAAGATCATAAATATCTAGACATTTGAGTGAAACCAGAGGAAAACTTAATTTGTATTTTGACACTTACGCCTGATTTAATAAGATGGGAATGGTATCATCATTAAATTTATTACATCTAAAACAGTTCTGCCAATATTTGTATGAAGCCTGCAGCCTAAATCATTTCAGAAAAAAAAAAAACACCTATAAAATAAATCTGTTATGATTGGTCAATCAAGATCTCTGAGTGCAACAAACTAGCGCCATATCTCTTAGTTCCATTATTTAGTGTTTTTTTTTTTTTTTTTTTTTTTTTTTTTTTTCTTCGTTTCTTTGCAGACAGAATCATTATGCTTTGGATAATAACTTTTACACTTTGTTTGTTTTTAGTTTTTCTGAATACAAAATTATTTTATAGATCACCTATGTTAAATGGACATTTACAAGTTTTCAAAAATATTTCATTTATATCAGGACATCACCAGTTTTAGGTGAAATGGCAGAACATTTTTTACCTTTGCAGTAAGCCGTTGAGTTCTGTACCAAGCCAACCCTACCAAGGACACAGCATTGATTTTCCAGGTCTCACTATTAAATTTTATTTTCTAAATGCAAAGAGCTTCGTGAAAGGACATTCACAACTTTTTTTTCAAAATTTAGTCCAACCAAACAAATGGTTTAAATCCCCAAACTTCCATAAACATAAAGCACTCTACTAAATGAGTTACCTTGTATCCACCTCATGAGATGGAAGTTGGGGGGTGGGAGTGGGGGGTGGGGGTTTGAACTCCAGACAATTTCCTCTACCATCCCTGAACTAATCATCACAGTTCAAGAGAAAGAAGCTTGACTTATATAACTCATTACTTAAAGTAACCATATCATGAAAGGCTTCACAATTCAATTTTTTTTCTTGATATATGTTTTTGAAAATGCAAAACAGACAAACTTGTATTAAAAAAAAATTCAACTATCTTAATTATTATCTATCCCACTTTAACCTAAAATAAAAGGATAATTTCCTTATTAAACTATATCCCTCCTTTGAATCACCCTATAATCATTAAAGTAGCTTGATTTAATTTATACCACATCTCACATCTTTAGGATATTACTGAAGTTAGGCCTTATAATTTCTTTCATATGTTTATTAAAACAAACAAAAGTTTTTATTTTGGAATTAATTTATAATACTTCCACGTGTTTCATTGATAGTTATGTTCGTTTCTGAAGTCTTTGTGGTTCTGACCCCAGGTCAGTCAAATCAGAGAAAAGTACAAAAACTGCACCCTCAAATAGAGACAGACTATATGAACACATGTTTATATTTAAATCTAGCTTGATTCAAAATAATTATTTTCATCTTTCTAGGTTTTTCTTTTATATAAAACAGATAAATCTTCATTATTTCATACTTGTAGTTTTTATAAAGTTTCTTGTGGAGTAAATGTGTTTTACGACCCAGTCAAGATTCTTTCACTTATTTCGAGGCGGTCAGTTCTGGAATGGTGGAGCAAACCAGAGTGCCTGGAGAAAACCACCGACATTTGGCTTAATATTTTTTCATTAAAGAGTCAGGTCTACAATTTGATTTGTAAAAATCACATTGGTGGCTCAGGCCTCCCTGCCAGGTCATATATAAGAATTAAAATTTGAGATATCGCTTCCTTGCCTGGAGGTCGCCATTAGGAGGACACAGTACTGACTGGGTAACTTAAGACATAACATTTTAATGGTCTAGCCTATTGAGAATGCATCTTGAACTTACACAAAAAGGTTCTAGCATATCTTTAAAAAAAATAGTAAGTGTAAACTCACACTGTTTGTATACTGGCATAAATATAAGAACAATTATATCCATGACAACCTGCTGTATTTAAAAATTAAGTAATGTTTTTACAAGTTATAAGCAGAAAATTGAAATTTTTGCATGACTGAAGATGTGAGTTCATTTAAAACTACTGACAGACAGGGCAGTGGACATAAATAAAACAACGATATTCTTCATTCCTTCAAGACAGACTCCTGGCCTTATAAATCACTTAGTGAAGTTTCGCATTCTCTGTTCCACAAGCATCTAGAGCAATTTCCCATAACAACTAAAAGCCATTGGTCTTATTTCTATTTTAGCAATTACTAAGTATATCTATAATTGATCTTATCTAAAATAAACTTCTAAACATTCTAAGATAAATATTTTGGTATTTAAATTTAAACACTTTGATTTAATTGCAGTTAGCAATGCGAAAACTCCTTGATTTTACAAACCCAACTGTGCGGCATAAATCAAACCCTTAAATTAATACCAGAGAAAGACATGCCTGCCTGCCTCAACGCCACATGCATGAAAAATAAAAATAAATACAAAAAAATTGCCACACAAAAATTAACAATTTATTTTAATTCATGAAATATCATATCACCAGAGCGAGTGGAGCTGCAAAAATCATCATTATTTTATCTCTCATTTAAGATATTAAAATATTTCTCTACTACTGAGGAAAAAATTAAGATAATACGGTTTAAAAAATGATATTGTTAAAATTGTTATTACTCAAAGCAACTTTTAAAATCTTAATTAAATAACAATTAAAGAAGACTAAACATTTTTAATAAATTTATTTTTTTATCGATTAAAAAAAAAAACATATTTCAAAATGTATCTGATGAAATGTTAGCTGGAAGCTGCATAATTTTTTTTAAGTTCAAACAAAACTAAGGTTTTCAGAAATTTGTAAAAAATTATTATTATTACTTCTTTTTTTTTTTCTTTTTCTTTTTTTCTTTTTTTTTTTTAAAGAAAATTTAATAATAAATGTGTAGTAAAACATTATTCTAATGCTCCTCTAAAATTCCCCTTTTTCTGTTTTTTCTTTATTAGTCTCCATCATAGTGTTCCCCACCACCTGCATCTGAATCCATCTCTGGGAAAATTCTGGTTCAAGAAAGTCTGTAGATTTCCATGCTAAAGGATGTTGTTTTTTTTTCTAGGTATTTAATATTTCTCCAGGAGTCCAGAACTTTCCATCTCAATATTGGTGAAAATACTAGTCTTGGACATTACAATAATAGTATTTATTGGCATAAGCATAATTGATCTTGTAGCCAAAACATATAGATTTAAATATGATAGCAAGCATGACAACAATAAGATACCAGACTGAACAAATGGTAGAGGTTGATGAATGCTTTACTATATGTACTATGTCTGGCTTTTTCTTCTATCTTCCAGTAAAATCACTAGGGGGTAAGCTGATGACCTGCAGTTACAGTCATCAGATTACTCCTGTAAAATCACCTAGATTTAGAATAATTTTTGTATGCATTGTTGTAAAAAATTGACAAACAATATTTCAAGTCAAACTAACAATACTTAAGCTAGGTATAGGATATACACAAAGTAAAATATATTTCTTACTTACGCTTTTAAAAACTTGAAGCCATGGACGCATACCAAAATGTTTCCAAAATAATCTGTCTTCAACAGGTGACCATAGGTTGTGTCAAACCATACACCTCTGAAAATAGAATGAAAGTAAAGTAATGAAGGGATGGAATGAATGAATGTAGGAATGAAGGAAAAAATGAACAATCACATGAATGAAGGAAGAAACAATCAAAGAAAAGAGAGAGAGAGAGAGAGAGAGAGAGAGAGAGAGAGAGAGAGAGAGTCTGATTTATAAAATACTTTTTTAAAATTTACCTCCCATTGGGAAAATATTACTTTTTCAAAATTTAATAAAATCAACCTTTTTAATATAATTTTGCTAGAAGTAACTATATTTTAAAGAATGTAATGTTATGATAATTTAGAATTTTCTATCATATAAATATTAAAAATTGTACAGAATTTTAAAAATTTCTTTTTGTATAAATTTTTAAAAATTCTGCACATTACAGTTACATTAATATTAAAACAATAAAAAATTATGTTGAGCCCAAAAAATATAAATGAATTTCTGAAACATCCATATGTGACAGTCAAATTCAATTCAAAGTCCCTAAAAAGTACTTCTACTTCAGGTATTTATATATAAAATAACACTTACATATAAATAAGCTCTTAAGACACAAGACAAAAACATGAATTGTCACTCCAATGACAAACCTTTGTGGGGGGGGGGGGGGGGGGAGGAGAGATAATGTGTGATGAGTTTATCGATACCTCTTTTACTTGCACTTGATTTGAAAATATTCTTCTTAGTGTCAATCCTAATAGAAGCGGGGGGGGGGGGGGGGGGGGGGGGGGGGGGGGGGGGGGGGCTAGATGGCCAAGTGGTCAAAAGTGTGTGCTTACGGATCATAGTGCCTCTTACCACCTAGGTTCGAATCCCACTTGGACAGATCCTTGTATGAGAAAATATGTCAGTTTCGCTTGCACAATAGGTCAGTGGTTTTCTTGGTGCATCCCCAGTTTCCTTCACCAACCCTACACTAATCATCTCTACATAAGTGAAAGAATCTTTAACGGGAAAATCAACATTATTAATCCAATCTTAATTTTGAATTTCATTTATCCATTAAAAAAAACAAATTTTCATTTACCAGGTAGTCAGCAAAATTCTCTGATTTTTTTGAAAGATAAAAATGTTCAAACATAAGCAAAATTTAAAATTCTGTTTCTTCTGGGGAGCCTTTTTTTTTCTCTGAGATACTTCCAAAAGCACTTGAAAATATTTAAATGAACCAGATGGGAAATTTGAAAAGTGACTTAAAAGTCACAGTGGGTTCGTTTTTCATCAAATGAAAATTTAAATTACATGCATATGTAATTTCAATCAAATTCTCACTTAATATTAAATCATTGAGATAAGAGTAATATAAAATAATTTGTGATAAGTATAATCGGTAATTAATCTTATCTCACGGTCACTGAAAATACAGGAAGTTAATTACTTGCAAAGCATTATGGGTAATACCCAATGTGGCAGTTATAGCTGATATCAAGTGTTTTGGAGAAAGTGAAAAATTGTTTCCATTTGATAACATCTTTGTTAAAACCGGAACTGTACACAGGAAATAAAATAGATGAGGAAGATGCCATACATACTAAAACGCAATGATTTAACTTTACAAGCTAAAGTGTTTATGTTTAAAATGATTAAAATTTCTCCCCCTGTCAATTTTTTTAACATAAATTCAAATACCGCAAAAGAAAAATCTGTCAAAAATGAAAACATCGTATTTATAACATTGTAAATTCAGGTTTGACAGCAAAAAAAATTATTTTGACATTTTGACAAATAATAAT
Source organism: Tegillarca granosa (assembly GCA_029721355.1). Classification (NCBI taxonomy): domain Eukaryota; kingdom Metazoa; phylum Mollusca; class Bivalvia; order Arcoida; family Arcidae; genus Tegillarca; species Tegillarca granosa. Next base: position 26,908,377 of record CM056605.1, read on the forward strand.
TCAATGAATTGCATTTGCAGTCTGAAGTATCATAGTATCTTGTGAACCAACCGATTTGATATTGGTAAAAAAATCAAAATTTAGATGCTTGATGAAATTGGTTTTTTTTAAAGGTAAATATTTTGGACCACAATTAGATTTCAAATAATGTAAACTTTCATAGCATGCCATTGTTTTTGTGTACTAAAATTTCAAATATATGTGGTTAACTAATAAAACTTAAAAAACCTTTTGGAAATAACTTTGACATTACATGTATTTTTATTTGTTATTTTTCTCAATCTTGACACACAATTTGTTTAAAATTTTTAGTGAGTTTTTAAGACAAAATTACCTTATTTTGCCAAAGCAATCAACCTGTTGAATTTCTGATGAAATACTAATTTTAGCATGTTTGTATTTTAGCATGATTTACATTACTAATTTGTGTGGATTTAAATTAGTGCAAAACAACTTTTGTGAAACAGACTATAAGTCAAAAAACATGTATTTTAGCTGTGTATTTTAATTAGTGCTACTGTCCTAGCAAGAAAATCGCTAAAATTAATACACAGCTAACATTAGTGGGTTTACATGTACCGGGTACATGGAATTATATTAACAACAGGTTTGGCTGTAAAAAGTCCGTTAAATTTATCTCAAATTTGACTGTTTTAACTTGTAACATTTTTGTAAGCTTTTTTTTTTTTTTTTTTTTTTTTTTTTAAAAAAAAAAAAAAAATTATTTATAGAAATTCTGCACCTGATAAAACTTAGGGGGGTGAGGTCACGCAAGAGTGGCACATATAATCTGGTTTAATGAATGAAAACATATGCAGGAAATGCATTCTAATCGCCAGACACACTTTCGAATAAAATGCAGATTTTTTATAATTTAAATGAAAATATTTATCAGAAAGGTTATCCAGAAAACTCATAATAAATCAGAATGTGACTAACAAACTTGTTATTAAAAATAGCATGTTGTTTATGTATACCAAGCTAGAGGAGAAACATATGAATTATTGCTTATAATGACGATTGTGGTCGTTCGTTCATTGGTTGGTTAGTTTGCTAAACAGTGGTAAAATGTTAAATGTACTCTAAAATTCTAAGTTTCATTTTGGAAAAGTTCAACGGAAGTCTCCTGATTATTGGCTGATTGATTGAATGAATATGGGTTTACAGGTCAAGAATACCATGATCCGAGCTAGGAATGTTGCTGTAAGAATTTACGCTAAAGCATTTGCCATTATTAAGATGAAAAGTTCAGATTTCTTACTAGCCTATAAGCACGTCTTACCAGTGCTTATCTCATGCTGTCAGTGATAGAGTGATCAAAGTATTTTCTGACAGATCAAACATTTCATGCTGCATAGGTTCAAATTCCAATCTGTCAGACCATAGAGTGAGAAAGTTTGTTAGTTTACTTGCTAAAAGTTGATAGTATTCTTCCCACATGTCCAAAAGATGATCAAGATGACAATTTGAACATTCACTTATTGTAGGATTAGACACAAATATCATCTGAATGCAATATTGCTAAGCAGTCTTGGCCCCTTTAGTGTAGAGGTCAATGGTAGCAAAGTTGTTCAGGCATAAGCCTTCAACCTCAATGTGTCTCACTGTCGTGTCTTTGACTTGACTGACCACAAGCTTGATAGATAGGTTTTCTCTCATCCTATGGGCCTTTACTTGTTGGCTTGGTACTGGTATAATAGACTCAGTGGTCTGCTATGTTTATCTGGGACATTGTAGGCAAGTGTACCAGCACTATAAAAGGTCATTATAAGTGCAATTATCAGAAAGTCACTGGTACACTCAGACAAATACGAGACTATTTCTTGAGATTAATTCAAAAGTGTTTCATCATGAACAGCAAAAAAAAAAAAAAAAATTGCTGATGTGACATAAAACAACATTTAACCAACCAACAACCAACCACCCACCCACCCACCCACCAACCAACCAACCAACCAACAACCACCCAACTAAATCAACTTACGTATAGTACAGAGTGGAGTGGAGTAAAGGTGTTTTACATTCTAGTCAAGATTTTTTCACTTATTTTGAGGTGGTCAGTTCTGGGATCAAACCAGATTGCCTGCAGAAAACAACCGACTTTTGGCAAGTGAACTGACAAACTTTCTCACACTATGATCTGTCCTGAGTTGGATTTGAACCCAGGTGGTGAGAAGTGCTGGGTTCTGTGATCTGTAAACGTCCCCTTTAGATCACTTGGCCACAGAAGGTTCCACACATAATTTAGAGGTTCGGTTGCAAAATTATACCCTTAAAGAAAATTCTTTAACTAAGATGTTTTCTCTCAAGGTAAAGGGTATACAATTTAGAGAGGTTCCACCCTAAAAAGATGAGCAACTGCTGAAAATTTGATTCTATTACTGCCAAAATATTTAACATTTTTATAATTATAATAGTAGTAACTAAAGATATACAGTAAATGATATACAGTAAAAACTATTTGATAACCGGTATGTATATATATATATATATATATATTTATCTGATATTTTTGAAAGATTTTTCATGTTATCATATAAATATTTATATAATTATTTACATAAATAAAAGTAACATTAAGACCCTTAATGAAACATAGATAAAATTATGTGTAATATATACCAAGACACTTATCTGTGGAAATGATGCTGTAAATTTATCAAATCATTGCTTAACAATTTACTAACAACTACAATTTAGTATGTTAAATTTTTGTAACTACTAGTGGTCTTGGTTGTGGCAGTTGGGAGGACTTATTGGTATTTTTGCACTCCAATTAAGTTTTTGATTAGTGGAGGAAACCAGAATACCTAAAAAGTAACCACCTTCTATAAGTGAATGTGGAGGAAACCAGAGTGTCTTAAAAGTAACCACCTTCAGGAGGTGAATGTGGAGGAAACCAGAGTACCTAAAAAGTAACCATCCTCTGGAAGTGAATGTGGAGGAAACCAGAGTACCTAAAAAGTAACCATCCTCTGGAAGTGAATGTGGAGGAAACCAGAGTATCTAAAAAGTAACCATCCTCTGGAAGTGAATGTGGAGGAAACCAGAATACCTAAAAAGTAACAACCTTCTGGAAGTGAATGTGGAGGAAACCAGAGTATCTAAAAAGTAACCACCTTCTGGAAGTGAATGTGGAGGAAACCAGAGTACCTAAAAAGAAATCATCTTCTGGAAGTGAATGTGGAGGAAACCAGAATACCTAAAAAGTAACCATCCTCTGGAAGTGAATGTGGAGGAAACCAGAGTACCTAAAAAGAAACCATCTTCTGGAAGTGAATGTGGAGGAAACCAGAATACCTAAAAAGTAACCATCCTCTAGAAGTGAATGTCGAGGAAACCAGAGTACCTAAAAAGTAACCATCCTCTGGAAGTGAATGTGGAGGAAACCAGAGTACCTAAAAAGTAACCACCCTCTGGAAGTGAATGTGGAGGAAACAAGAGTACCTAAAAAATAACCACCTTCTGGAAGTGAATGTGGAGGAAACAAGAGTACCTAAAAAATAACCACCTTCTGAAAGTGAATGTGGAGGAAACCAGAGTACCTAAAAAGTAACCACCCTCTGGAAGTGAATGTGGAGGAAACCAGAGTACCTAAAAAGTAACCACCCTCTGGAAGTGAATGTGGAGGAAACCAGAGTACCTAAAAAGTAACCACCCTCTGGAAGTGAATGTGGAGGAAACCAGAATACCTAAAAAGTAACCATCCTCTGGAAGTGAATGTGGAGGAAACCAGAGTACCTAAAAAGAAACCATCTTCTGGAAGTGAATGTGGAGGAAACCAGAGTACCTAAAAAGTAACCACCCTCTGGAAGTGAATGTGGAGGAAACCAGAGTACCTAAAAAGTAACCATCCTCTGGAAGTGAATGTGGAGAAAACCAGAGTACCTAAAAAGTAACCACCCTCTGGAAGTGAATGTGGAGGAAACCAGAGTACCTAAAAAGTAACCACCCTCTGGAAGTGAATGTGGAGGAAACCAGAATACCTAAAAAGTAACCATCCTCTGGAAGTGAATGTGGAGGAAACCAGAATACCTAAAAAGTAACCACCCTCTGGAAGTGAATGTGGAGGAAACCAGAGTACCTAAAAAGAAACCATCTTCTGGAAGTGAATGTGGAGGAAACCAGAATACCTAAAAAGTAACCACCCTCTGGAAGTGAATGTGGAGGAAACAAGAGTACCTAAAAAGTAACCACCCTCTGGAAGTGAATGTGGAGGAAACCAGAGTACCTAAAAAGTAACCACCTTCTGGAAGTGAATGTGGAGGAAACCAGAGTACCTAAAAAGTTACCACCCTCTGGAAGTGAATGTGGAGGAAACCAGAGTACCTAAAAAGTAACCACCCTCTGGAAGTGAATGTGGAGGAAACCAGAGTACCTATAAAGTAACCACCCTCTGGAAGTGAATGTGGAGGAAACCAGAGTACCTAAAAAGTAACCACCCTCTGGAAGTGAATGTGGAGGAAACCAGAGTACCTAAAAAGTAACCACCCTCTGGAAGTGAATGTGGAGGAAACCATAGTACCTAAAAAGTAACCACCCTCTGGAAGTGAATGTGGAGGAAACCAGAGTACCTAAAAAGTAACCACCCTCTGGAAGTGAATGTGGAGGAAACCAGACTACCTAAAAAGTAACCACCCTCTGGAAGTGAATGTGGAGGAAACCAGAATACCTAAAAAGTAACCACCCTCTGGAAGTGAATGTGGAGGAAACCAGAGTACCTAAAAAGTAACCACCCTCTGGAAGTGAATGTGGAGGAAACCAGAGTACCTAAAAAGTAACCAAGCTAAGTGGTGTAAAGCCCATACTTATGTATCACAGAACCTCTTGCTGTTAAGGTTCAAATCCCATTTGTGAAGATCCTAGCATCAAAAAGTCAGTTGTTTTTAATGGCACTTCATCTTCCTCCACCATTACAAAACTGACCGTTTTTGAAAATGTGAAAGAATCTTGACTAAGGTGTAAAACATAATAATTCCACTCTCATGCTTTTTGGCAACTTGAGTTAAGTGTTTTTCCTTCTGATATGTTTAAACTTTTGGCAAAAACAAATTCTAAATGTATCATCTCGGAAAAATTTACAACACAATGTACTAGAAATAATAAAATGGACAGTTTATGACAAAGAAATAATTAAAAAGTTTTAAATTAAAAAACAATAACACCTTTTGTATTTCTCTTTAAGAAATAAAGAAATCTTTTTTTTTCACAAACTTTGTTAAAAAACAAACAACAGAGTGTACTAAAGAATAAAAAGTTGTACGAAAGGTTTATGAAGTGTAAACTTGTATCATGACTTATAAATGTGTATTGTATTGTACTTTTTTGTTTAAGTCGACATTGCTCATCTTAATGATCCTTAAAAACAGAAGAGCGTTAATGTATAATGTCTTATAGGACATGAATTATACATCTTAGCAACCCCATCAAAGTGCATCACTCCCACCAAACAAATGGCTGATACCTTCAAACATTATAAGCTTGACTTATTTAAACAGAATTCAGACATAAATTTTTGAGATTTATATGGCAGAAATGACAAGAAAAATGTAAATTCAAAACCCACATTTCTGATTTTTTTATTAAAATGAAAATTATGTGTATTCCAGTCATTGATATATATATATATATGTATTTTAATCTTATTTTTACAATGTTGGACACCAATCTTTCTGATAAATGACTATAATAAGCTCTCCTAAATAACGAGGGCTTCTGTGGACAAATGCAGGCTTATGGGTAATGGCACAACTGACTGTCTAGGTTCCAATCTCAATCATGCAGATTTTAGAGTGCAGAGATTCTTTGTACAAGGTTGATGGTTTTGTGTGTACTTTTCTGTACTCTTGTCTCTAGTGTCATCTTAATATACAGGTTTAATTGTATTAGGATTTTGTAGGTGGTCTTTAAATACGGGTTTATTATTTCTAGGCCCACTAGGATGTCTTAATAAACACACACACACACACACACACACACACACACACACACACACACACACACACACACACACTGTATTTAGGTCTTGTTGGTGATTGATAAATTGATATAATGGGGTGTTACATCTCAGTCAAGAATATCTTACTTATATCAAGACATCACCAGCTAAAGGTGAAGTGGCAGAAATTCTGACCTACACAGTGTGCTTAAGGCAATGTACAGGAAGGGTTCTTTAGCATGCCAAACCTGCAATGACACAGGACATTAGTTTTTAAGGTCTCCTCTGAAGGACCCTGTGACTTTCAAGTCTTGTTTAGATCCAGCCAGGATATGAACCACGACCTCCCACATATGAAGTGAGCACTCAACCTACTGAGCTAATATAGTGTTGGTGGTTTTTGCATACAAGTTCACTGACCTTAAAGGCTTAAAATGTGTAAGCAGAAGACAAAAATCATCTCAATCATCTAAGAAAAATTTCCAAGCAGATTTTATAAAGACCTAAAATTCCATCTTAATATATATCAGGTGTAAAATTCAAAATATTGCAAAACATATCCCTCTCAACCTAATTATCTTGTAGATGAATATTAATTTAAGAGCCTATTGCAACAGCTGAACCCTGTTTCGGGAAAAAAAAAGATTTTTTAAAGACAAAAATATTTATAAAGTCCTTGCACAAGTAATGGAAATTTATTTAATGAGTAAAATAACTTTCATATGTAACACTCGAGGCACATCAGAATAATTCAACATTCCATTATTAACTATTAAGTCTAAAGTTATTTTTATCACAATTAACACTTACAAAAGCATTGCTGAGTACGCAAAATACCACACACAAGCAACAGAACTGCTACTGCTACTCAAGCTTTTACTCGAAAACTACCCAAGAAACAACACTAAATCTGCTATATCCAAGTAATAACCTCGTAAAAAACACTCCCTTTTTTAAAGTCATATTTTATAATCAATTATAGACATCAGGGGGATGATGATGATGATGATGATGATGATGATGATGATGACAGTGGAGTGGAGTGAAGTAATGGTGTTTTACGCCCAAGTCAAGATTTTTTCAATTATTTAGAGGCGGTCAGTTATGGAATGGTGGAGGAAACTGCAGTACCTGGAGAAAACCAACGACCTTCCGCAAGCGAACTGACAAACTTTCTCACACTAGGATCTGTCCCGAGTTGGATTCGAATCCAGGCGGTGAGAGGCTCTGTGATATGTAAAAACACTCGGACACCGAGGCCCCAATGAAGATGACAGGATATAAGTGATATAATGTAATGACTGTGGTGAACTCAATTGATTCAAACGATTCTAGGACAAAAATATCACTTCTCAGGAAATTGATGTAGAACATTCGGAGTTTTATTTCATAACATAATGATTTTAAATGTAACTTAGAGACATGAAAAATTTAGGTAAAACCTTTACCAATATATTATGCTATGTATATTATATTACTGGTAAAAATTTATAAATTTGGATTTTAACAATAAACATGCAAATATGCAGATAGATTTTTTAATTTTTAAAACATAGTATATTAAATTCAGCTTTACACCAACTCCAATAACCACAATATTGTTGTTTATTGTGTTGTAATTAGTAAAAGTTTTCAGCATTTCTTGAGTACATTCTTCTGCACTCATTATGTGACACCCAGCTCATAACAAATAGAAAAATGTCCATGTAGTCTTAAAAACAGGTTTTTATAAATGAATACCAAACATATGTTTTTTAACTAATTTCTGTCTGTTTCACTGCACATGGGTCTTCTATGTTAACCTTATAATAAAGTGAGTGCTTTTGCTCATACCAAAGATCTGACACATGCTCTTTAACACCTACATACAGATGAGCATGAAATAAGAAAAAATCTATCTAGTTAATAGGTATTTTCAAACTTTTCTAATTATGCCTGTTTTATTGGATGTGTTCATTTAGCAAAAAAACCCTTCAATTCACTGTATCAAAATTAATTATCTAAGAATTGACCAATCATATTCTAACTTAACCATCACTGTCTTTTTTTTTTTTTTTTTTTAATTTTTTTTTTAAATTTGATATTTACTCATAAAATAGTGTACAAATTGTATCAAACTACCAGTATTTTATCACCAACCTTATAGGAAATGAGGGATCATATTCAAAATCTGCAATGGCCTCAGGATATCCCATCTCACACAGCTTATCACGGATGAGGTTAAATCCAAGTGCTTCATAGTCTGGTGATTTGTAAACTGAAATTTAAAAAAATAAATAAAAGAAAAGAAAATGAATATCAAAAATATTCCAATATAAATTTATATTCATTCTTAATTTCCAATGTTGTAGCATGTATTAGAATTTTTACACCTGAATCTTATAAAGCCTATTGTAAGGGAGGTAACTCTTATAAAGGGATACATTAATATTTCATATTCAGAAATCTACATTTCTAAATGGTCTGGTTCAGTTTTATATTGACTATTCAGCTGTGATATCTTTAACTTAAACAAATTTTAGCATCTTTAATGTTACTAAATTAAAAAAAATTCATAAAAATAAATTAAAAATGTCACACAGCTAAATTTGATCTTCCAAATGGCACTTTTGTGGAATTTAAAATAGTGACAACTTAATTGATATTTAAAATGTTCTAGAGTTAGCCAAGAAAGATCAAACTAAAGAAATGATTGTTGTGAAACTAGGATTTATGGATATTTTTAAAAATTATTAAAATGTTTTCTTTTCAATAGTTGCAATATTCTTAAGTGGGGAGGCTTTTGGTTTACAAATGACCTAAAACCTTGGCTTATGTGCCCTTCTAAACAGTCTTAATTTAAATCTCCACCTGAAAAAAAACCTAATGTAAGAAAGTATAATAACTGTTCAATTGACAAAGGTCACTGGGCACTCCAGTTTACTCTACCATCTCAGAACTTAAACTTATTACTGTATTACTCCTGACTAGGACACAATACACAATTTGCCCTTTCTACTTAAAAAATTCAATCAAAGAAAGTAGGAAAGAAGTTTTAAAATACTTTTAAATAAGTCTTCTTGGAAATTTTTGTTTCATCTTGCTATTTTACAAAAAAGAATGATGCTAAATACATGTACAACTTTAATTACAATACCAATAACCACTATATGCTGACCATGTATCACAAAAATTACCAAAATTTATCATTTCACACAAAATTTGTAGTTTGTTTGAGTAAACAATTTTAATCTGAGGTTATCAGATTTGATGTGATTTAATGGGTTTTTTTACATCTTAGGCACTCACTTATATTGAGACATCACCAGCTATAGGTTAAGTGGCAGAATTTTTTACCTTAACAGTGTGCTTAGGGCAATGTGCAGGTAGGATTCTTTAGCGTGCCATGTCTGCTGACACAGGGCATTCTCTCTGAAGACTGAGTGACTTTCATTTCTAAATGTCGATTGCTTGGCAAATAAACAGTCACTACCAATTTTCAAGTCTTGGTCACGTCTGGCTGGGGTTCGAACCTCAAACACTCTAACAACTGAGCCCCCATAGCGGTCCTGATGTTATCAGAAGTAACATGATTAAAATCAAACAAAAAGTGAAAACAATATATATATATATATATATATATATATATATATATATATATACACAACATATATGACCAGGATATTTACAAGTATATTTTTTATTTGTAAACAAGCTTTTTTATGACTAAGATATTTTTTGAATCAGCTGTTTAAAGTTGGGAGTATACTTGTGATTAAGAAATGAACCTAAAAATGACTAAATAGTGAGTGAATCAGTTAGTATTAAGTTAATCAAATAAAAAATCTATAAAAGTAGCCAAGTCAGTTATATTCTGCTGGTATTGTGATATTACTACATTTGTACATATGTTAAACTAGCTTTGACTGATACCCCATCACTTTAAATATATACCAGAAACCTTAGTCATTGTTCCTCACAGCCTTGACATTTATAATATAACCTTGGCTCAAGGTCATGAAACAACATTTTATATTTATTTATGTGAAATTTCAACTATGAGTTTAATATAGTTTGTGTTTAACACCTAAGTTAAGATTCATTATCTTACATCTAGGGGCAGTTCTGGAATGGTAGAGAAAATAAGAGTACCTGAAAAGAACGAACTTACAAACTTTCTCACACCAGGATCTGTCTGACTGGGATTCAAACCTATGGAGAGAGAGTCACTGTGAGTTGTAGGCTTGTGTTTTAGACCATTCAATCACAGACCCCCTACTTTGTACTAGTTCTCAGTACTGAAAAAAAGCAATAAAGCAAACCCAAGACACAAAGACAAACAGACAGACAGACAGACAAGACAGACAGACAGACAGGCAAACAGACAAGACAGATGAGACTGACAGACACAGACAGACAGGAATGACAGACAGACAGACAGGCAAACAGACAAACAGACGAGACTGACAGACAGACAGACAAGACAAATGAGACAGACAGGCAAACAGACAAGACAGACGAGACAGACACACAGACAGACAACAGACAGACAGACGAGACTGACAGACAGACAAGACAGACAGACAGACAGACAGGCAAACAGACAAGAAAGACGAGACAGACAGACAGACAGACGAGACAGACAGACGAGACAGACAGGCAAACAGACAAGACAGACGAGACAGACAGGCAAACAGACAAGCCTGACAGACAGACAGGCAAACAGACAAGACAGATGAGACTGACAGACAGACAGAGACAAGACAGACAGGCAGACAGGCAAACAGACAAGATAGACAGACAGACAGACGAGACTGACAGACAGACAGACAGACAGACATGCTGATTTCTACATATTCCCTCCAACACTATTTAATGTATATATACATATATATAATGTACATGTATATCTTCTTTTGTTTAATACGAATGTCTATAATTAAACGAGTAATTCTTAAAAAATAAAGAAATAAAAAATTATATATATATATATATATATATATACATTCTTTGATCAGGTAAAAATTATTTTAAATACATAGAGAATTTTAAAAAAAATTAATTTCTTAAAAACATATGTATAAGAACTCTATAAACCTTATAAATTAGGAAACACAACATTACACAAAAAAGCACCTGTTTACATTAATTAAGCAATTCATAATGTTTAAATGTTTACAAGGCCAATATCATCAAAAAGTACAAAAATGTAATCACTTTGCACTGAAGTTTATTTCCAATCCCTAAATATTATTAGGAAGTTTGCGATTTAATTCAAATACATATTAGCTGTCATATTTCAGGATGAAAAGATAAACAACAACTGTTGATCTTCAGCAGTCATTTATTAGTTACCATGGTAACATTTTTCCTTATGACAAAATAAATATGAATCACTTAAAAGGAGAGTCTTTGAATATCTAATTATAGCCACATGTCAAATATAAAAAGTTTTAAAAAATGAAAATCAACCAAAAAAAAAAAAAAAAAAAAAAAAAAAAAAAAATCCAAAAAATACTGGCACTTTTTGTAAAGTTAAGATCTGAAAGGAAACAGTTCAGTTATGTCAAAAAATGTTGGCATTTTAAAAAAAGATGGGTAAAATATTTGAATTTTATTTCTATAAATTCAGAAAATGATAGGTAAAGATGAAAATGGAAAGTAAAGACGAAAATTTTATACAATTTGGATTTTTTTTAATTGTAAAGATTGAAGATGACTGTTGTTATTTTTGACGTAATGTTGTTTAACGTCACATCAGCAATTTTCACAGCTATCGGTATTCTTGATGACAGCATGGTTATTACCAGGTAATCTCTATGGATTAACCTATGGACCCATTTGTGTACACTTGACATGTGCAAATATATATTATGGTATGCCTTGTACTAACGTGCGTCAGGGTGGCTTTTGGTAAGAACCTTTCGGTGACTAAAGGCTTCATCTAAGAAATCCTTTGTGTATGTCTGAGTCTGAGATGTGCAAGTGAGTATTATGGTCTGCATTGGTCACTCAAGACCACTTTTTGGTAAAGGACCTATTAGTGACTAAAACTGGTTTATTAATCTTTATAGGAATAATCTAAGAACCAGTTTGTGTATGTTTTTTAGATGTACCAGTGGGTATAGCGATCTGCACTGCACACTCAGGGCAACTTTTTGTTAAGGTTCTAGCTAAATGAGGCAATATGCCACAGACAAACATACCACTCGTTCACTTCATCATCCTGCCACTTAGTGAACCAGTCAATACTGTGTCATCCTATAAAAAGTGCCAGCAATATTTCAAATTTTAAAATCTTATGTATATAACACCTGACCTGGGAGCAAACCCACGACCTCTTGCTCTAGAGGTGAAAGCTCTGCCACTTAGCCATAGAGGCAATTGATTGAATATGAACAGTCCTGTGTAAGAAACATATTTCTACACAAGTTAAAACCATTTCTTTAAATGTCTTTTATGCAAAGATGAAGAAAATAAATACATGAATACCATTTTTATGTGATTTGGTGGAAAAACATTTATTTTGTAATTAAGCTGTCAAAAATCAAAGATACAAGTTCATTCCCCTGGCACATATATAAAATAAAAAAAATATCATAACTGTATCAAATAAATATAAGTAATGATATATAAGTCATAAAATAAAATCATGATACTTCACATATTGATCAACACATGATAACTATATATATTGATCAACAGGTTAAAACCTGCAGAATTTTTTTTAAATTAAACCCCTTAACGTGAATATAAGAACGACAAAAACATACTAAAAAAAACAAAAGAAATATGTGTACTAGCAAAAAGGAAAGAAAAACAATTTGCGTTAAGGTCCTCTGAAGAGAAGGTCATAAAAGTTTTTGGTTGGATGAAAAGCTGATGGTTCCCAGAAGTTATCTGCTGTTAACATAACCCCTATGGTTTTTACTTTGATGCAGGGCACCAGGTCACTATCACCCAGTACTGTGACTGGTTATAAACTCAATATATCGCCCTCCTAATTAGGTTAATTGACAGCTTTTGTCTTATTCTGTCTGCTGTTATGTAAGAGAGATTAATTTTGATGTGTTAATTATGGGAGAGTTGGGGAAATCCAAGAGGTTTACTGCCCCTTAAATCACTACAATAGAGGCACGGTAACTTGGTAACTTATGTGTATATATCAAATTTATCTAAAGTCCTGTTAGTTAGTATTTCTATAATGTTGTATATCAAACCTTCCAGACAACAAGACTGATATTTACTTGTGAATCTTGAGAAAAAAAACTGACAATTTTGGATTGGCATTGAATCCAACACACAATATCTGGATTTATAAGTTACGATGAAAAAGTTGGTTCGTTGAATGTCTTTTTATGTCACATCAGCAATTTTCCAGCTTTTTGTGACAAGACAAGCAATAATCCAAACACAAGTTCATGTAGTATGCAAGGTGTTTCTGATCTGTATTACCACTACTGTAGCTTAGTTGGTAGAGTTTGTGAGAAGCTGAGGGTTTGAACTCTGGCCAGGTCTGAACAAGACTTGAAAATTGGTAGTGACTATTATTTGCCAAACACTAAGTATTTAGAAATGAAAGTCATAGGGGTTCTTTGGATGAAACCTTGAAAACCAATGCCCTGTGTCATGGCAGGTGTGGCATGTTAAAGAACCCCTTGTACATTGCAAAGGCCAAAATTTTTGTCACTTCACCTATGGCTGATAACGTCTTGATATAAGTAAAATATTCTTGACTGGGACATAAACCCCTATTAAATCAATCAATCAATCTGATCTGTATTGTACTTGTGTATATTTATTACATCCTCAGAGTGCTAGTACACTCAGCCACAATGTTGCAGATAAACGCTGCAGAACATTATAGCATTATACTGGTACCAAGCAAACCAGTAAGGGTCTACAAAAAGGATAAACCTTCCTCACTTGCAGTTGACTGTGATAAAACCTATAGTAGTAAGGCATCTTGAAAATGTCCAGGTCTAAATCTCACAATTTTTCTACATATAAGATTCTCCACTTAATTTGAGCAAATTTTGATTCTTATGTTAAATTTTTAAACGACTTTTGTTTAGAAAAAAATGACTCAAGAAAAATGATTGTTTTTCAATTAAAGTACTGTATAATTATATATGTATGTAATTTAACAAGAAAGGGTAAAAAACCAAAAATGCAGTTTCCAAACCAGCAGGACTCAAAACCAAAACCTTCCCAATATTAGTTGGACACTTTATCAAATGAGCCAACTGACAAGCTATCATGCCTGGTCAACCACATAACAACAACAAGTTAACAATCATTTTGGATTCTGATAGCTATCCAGATTGCACAGTACATGTACATATGGAAAAATTGCCAATTCAGATTTAAAATTTTCTTATTAGACATAAAAAATTCAAAGAAAGTTAATCTATATATAATAAAATAATTAACCAGAAATGTGTCAAATAAATTATATCCTGGATTATCCTCAAAACAAAATAAATCAATAAATAAATGAAATGTTTCCTTTGACTTTTCTTTATTTGTGCTTGTCCTTCCAAACCCTTAGATCTTAAGATCTACAAAAAGATAACCTTTTTAATCAAATATTTCCAACACTCAAAGATCCCTTCAAAAGAAGGGGCTTGTTCATCCTGAACAAAAAATCCCATTTCCTGGTCATTTAAGCCAGTGACTATGATAAATGACCAACTTCTACAAAAAAGACCATAAAAGGGACCACAAAACAGAATACAAGACAGGAAGTCAATAATATTATGGGTAATGCAAGGCAGGAAGTCAATAGAATTATGGGTAATATTACCTAATAAGGGGTTAACATCAGAAGCTTTAGCATAATGTATCTGGTGATTAAACAAAACCTCAATATTTTGTCATTGATAAGAAAATTGTCCACACAGCTTGATGTTTTTGTAATATGGCCACTTATTCTGTGGGATTCTGCTAACAATATAACTAGCAATGGTATTTCCATTGCAAGATAAGCCTACAAAGGGGGCAGAGTTTGTTAAAGAGATAATGATCATAAAGATGGAATGCTTTCTGTTAATATCAACATTAAATTTGAGCGAAAAGAAAAGCATCATTTCCTGAGTATGTATTCTGGTAGAACAAATCCAAATTATTTTGAAATCTGGACCAAATGTTACTATGAAAACAATAAAATTTCATTATGTTGCTATCATGCATTTATTAAAATTTAATTACCCAGTATTAAAAAAAGTGGAATGGAGTTAAAGGTTTAACACCCTAGTTATTATATCACTTGTATAAAAGCAGACAATTCTTAAATGGTGGAGGAAACCAGAGTGCCCAGCAAAAACTATCAACTATTAGTAAAGAGACTGGCAAACTTTTCTATGCTAGAATTTGCTAGAGTGTGAATAATAATACCCAATAAAATGTGATCTGTAGGACTATATATGTTGTCTGCTAGAATAACTACACCTGGCTGTACAATGTCTTTTAGATGTAAATCGTGTTAGAATAGTATAATTTAATTGATTGATTGAATGGGGTTTTATGTCCCAGTCAAAAATATTTCATTTATATTGAGATGTTACAAGCTATAGGTGAAATAGCAGATATTTTGACCTTTGCAGTGTGCTCAGGGCAATGTGTAGGGAGGGTTCTTTGGGATGCCATGCCTACTGTGACACAGGATATTGGCTTTAAATTTCTCCTCCAAAAGACCCATGCCTTTTATTTCTAAATGCAGAGTGTTTGGTGAAAGTCACTCCCTATTTTTAAGTCTTGGTCAGGCCCGACCTAGGTTTGAACCTGACCTCCCATATACAAAGTGAGCACTCTAACAACTGAGCTACCATAGTGGCAGTACAATTCTGTACAACAGAAAGCAGTAAAATTTACCTGGTATGTATGATCTACTGAATAGAAATAAAAATATTCCCCTAAAATAGAAAATAATCTTGATTTTCTTTTATTAGTAAAGAATTGTGGTTTTATACTCAGTCAGATAGTTCCTTGGTGATGGAGAAAACCAGAGTTCCCCCAGAAACTATATGACCTTTAGGATTCAAACCAAGGTGTTGAGTAGTGTTGCAGTCCATGAGCCTCTACTTTTGACCACTGGGTCACTTACACTCCCCCCTTATAACAGTTTTATAAATGTCATATCTGAAGCAGAAATACTTGAATTTGTTATCGAACAAGTGAACAGACACTTTGACTCTAGATCTATCACAGAATTTCATAAATATGACCTGGCAGCCTGGGACTGTATAACACCTTTGGATTAATTTTGTCATGAAAAACCACATCCTTTTGTTCAAAAATATTTCATTTAAACTTTTTAAAATTTCAAAATCACAAGGACTTACTGAGGCAAAATAAGTCCCTTTTGTTCAAGTTATTCAATTAAAAGCAGTTTCTTAATTCAAAAGTCACAAGAAGCTACTGAGCCAAAATAAGTCTATAATTAAAGCTTTTGTTGCTACCTGTACGGAACTGTGTTGGAAATTTTTCTGACACCTATGATAAATGAACAGATGATTTAGAATTTTATAAAGGAAATAATAACATACTTTTTGTGTCTTTTAAGTAGGACTATTTAAAAAAAAAAACTGACAAAATTTTCAATTAAAGGTTAAAATGAAATTTGAATTAGAAATTTGAAAATTAAACAGTTAATTGA
The DNA here is from genome assembly GCA_029721355.1 of Tegillarca granosa. NCBI lineage: Eukaryota > Metazoa > Mollusca > Bivalvia > Arcoida > Arcidae > Tegillarca > Tegillarca granosa. The sequence continues at coordinate 26,924,951 of CM056605.1, forward strand.
GATATTTGTGTCACATGGGCAAGCTGACAAAGAAGTATTTCAATATGGAGAATAGGACGGTATCCATAGTAACCAAAAACTACAGATATGTTCAATAAAAAATAAAAAAATATTAAAAAAAGTAAATTGCAAGCTAAATTTTAACAATTTTCTTTCAAAGACTGGACAATAATATATACACGCTGCAGCTAAATATAGATTGATTGGTTAACTGTTGTTTTACATCATATAAGCAGTTTTTAAATCAAACCATGAAGCAGTGGTTTTGTTTGCCTATAATTACTACTGAATAAAGGTAGTTTTCCCTTGAGAAATAAGACTAAAATTTCCCAATTTGACAACTAAAATTCCACAAAAGGCAACAGTGACACACAATAAAATAGTTTAAGTTAAATCCAGTTGTCCAAAACTGTTCTGGCAGACAAAAAATGTTAGATATTGTCACAATATAAAATCTTTGCAATGAATTTCAAAATTCTGAGCATAATACGTGACATAAAAAGGGTCCAAATTTCCCAATCTGAAAGGTGGTAGGTAGTTTTTATAAACCATAGCAAAATCACTGATGAAGAGACGATATTTCATAAATAGGTCACAGGGTCTTTCGAATGAGACCTTAAAAACCGATGTCCTGGTGCAGTACATTAAAAAACCCTCCCTACACATTGTCCTTAGTGCACTGCGAAGTTAAAAATTTCCGCCACTCCACCTTTAGCTGGTGACATCTCAAAATATGTGAAATTTTTTGACTAGGATGTAAAACCCTTTTAAATCAATCACTTTTTTAATTAATCTTCAAAATTAATTTTAACAAAAATTCATGTGGTGCATAAAGCGCGCAAATTAATGTTTCTGATTTTATAGGTTGTTACGAGTGCACACTACTACAATACATATCAGAAACACTTGAACACACATACACCACATGAACTTGTGTTAAAAATTGCTAAATTGCTAAATTGCTGAAAAATTGTTGATCTGATGTAAAACAACATTTAACCAGCCAATAAAAGGATGATGAATTCATTTGCTGAGAAAAAAATTCTGTTTATTCAATTTTTTTTTTTTTTTTTTTTATTTTTATTTTTTTTTAATGTTTTTAATTTTAACTTGCTTTCAGAAAAAAAATCAAAATAATAATAATAATAATAACAATAAACCCAATAAAAATATCTCTGTTTTTTTTTTTTTTTTAAATTTATAGGTCAATAAATAAATCAGCTGAAATAAAATTTTTAATTTTCATTTAATGCTGTTGTTCCAAAGATCAATTCCCCAAATGAAAACACATGATCATTAATAAATTTAAATGTTTCAACTTAGAAAAATTTATCATTTAAATGACAATAATAAATATCACATCAAATTATTAAGCTGTCTTTTAGGTGTTATTTTCTGTCTTCTTCAACACCCACATCAACTTGTGAATAAAATCCTGTCTTTAATTTCAATAATTAATTACTGTTACCATGGAGAAAAAAATTCAAGGACACCAAGACCTTTAGAATATTGATAAAAGATTGACTTTGTGTAAAATAATTTGTATTTTAAAACAAAGTACACATGTAATATATTTTTTGCAAGTAATTGTTTTAACCCACACAATGTGCTTAAAATAAATATAAAACATTGCAGCCTACCATTGCCCATAAAATATGGTAATCATAGATTCTCAGTAAACCTTATACAAAACCAAACCTTGAACATTCAATGTGGTTTATTTGTTATGAGAGAGAGAGAGAGAGAGAGAGAGAGAGAGAGAGAGAGAGAGAGAGAGAAATTAAAAACTGATTACAGAGAGAGAGAGAGAGAGACAGAGAGAGAGAGAGAGAGAGAGAGAGAGAGAGAGAGAGAGAGAGAGAGAGAGAGAGAGAAATTAAAAACTGATTACAGAGAGAGAGAGAGAGAGAGAGAGAGAGAGAGAGAGAGAGAGAGATTGTCTTTTTTAAATGAATAAAAAACTAAAAGTTAAGGGTGCAAAGTATACTTATGAGATTGTAAATAAATAAATAAATAAATAAATAAATAAATGTAAATAAATAAATAAATAAATGAGTGAGTGAATGAATTTAAAATAAAATAAATAAATAAGTGAATGAATTAAATAAGATTAATAAATAAAAAAGTGTATGAATGAAATTAAATAAATAAATAAATAAATAAATAAATAAATAAATAAATAAATAAATAAATAAATAAATCTGTAGACAAAAATAGGATAAAATGGGTGAAAAAGGTAATAAAAAAAAATAGGAATCTGCTATTAATGTATGTCATTAGCATATCTTAACCAATGCACCAAAACGTTTCATTTTTCATTTTTTCATCTTCCCTATTACTCTACTGACAAGCTATTTAATATTCCGGCTCCAAGCCAATTTTAGAACAACTGTTTTCATTAGAGTGTGTACAATAAATTGAAGTGGGATGCACCAGTAGTTCTACGAATAATTTTCCTGTTTTCATTTTCTGCCACAAAAGATATTACAAAACAAGTTAGCTTAAGACATCACTAACAGCTGCCAATGAAATATATATATAATGTTTTTCGGCAATTATTCTCGATGAAGATGTCTATGCTCTTCTCTTTATTCGACAATCTGGCAAGCAAGCATCAAAAGATTCACTTAAAACATAATTAGAAAACCAAAAAGAGAACTGCAATATACCTAACAACACAATATAACAAGCCTATAAGAGCGGCTTAATTACTCCGAAAACACAAACCTCCGTTTATGTAAACTCATCTGGGGTATAGAGTATGGGATAGCCCCGGTTGTTTTGATATTACGATGTGAAAATGATTATTTGATTTACTTTACGCTTTACAGTTTTCGATATTTATTACAATACAATAAGCTTCCTGTTAACAGGGCATTAATAATTATATTAAACTCATTAACATTACGCGATCTTTGGGTGCAGTTTAATTACGTATCTATCTAACTTTAATGAAATTAATTTGCGACTGTAAATAAAGGTTTAAGGTTAAAGTTACTTTTCAATTATTATAAAATCATGTTTAACAGAGATAGCAATGCACTGGTAATGATCTATTAAACCTGATTATGTAATTTGTTATTCTAAGCAAAACTTCACATGTTGAGAACAGAAGAGGGCTAAAAAATTTGGCTAAAAACAGTCATCAATGAGAAAGTTCACTAAATAAATATATACCCTGCCATGCAGTAATTGTTTTATATGTTTGAAACTTGTCATATTACTTTAGACTGAAAATCTTTAAAAAAAAATTAATTATTGAAAACATTCTGCTAAAATAAAGTGTTTTTTCCTACTAAAATCATGTTTTTATCTTGGAAAAACATAATTTTTCCCTCATTTTGCTTCAAAATCAAAAAAAATTCTGGGAATTTTTTTTTCAAGGAAAACAATTTTATCACATATACATTTTTAAAATATTTTTAACATATCACTATCAAATGCTTCAAAACTTCAATATTCAATTTCATGAATGAAACCTGACATGATAATTATACAATAACAAAAATAAATATGTAAATTCATTAATGGATGGCAGTGCAATATATGTAAACATTTTGTACATATAAATGATTAAATAAATGAACGAATAAATAAATTTATAAATAAATAATTGAATAAATGAATGAATGAATAAAATAAATAAATGAAAGAATGAATGAATGAGGAATGAATGACACAAATGAAATACAGAGAACAAATGAACCTTTTTTTAAATAATGTATGAAGCCTCATTTAGAATTACAAATTTATGCCTGTTAATCAGAAGTAATTAAGAAACAAATTTTAAGTCGATCATTTGACCTAATTATTTTATTCAAAACTAAAAGTACCTATAAAAATTCATATCATAAATGAATATGTGTCCATAAATTAGATTGCTTTCCCGATTTTCACATACCTTGTCTAAATCGGAGACTTTTAATACAGGAAGTTACATAATCAAATGAGGTGTATCAAAGGGGTTGAAAGGATTTTCTTTTTAAATTCAAAGCAAGGCATATTTATAATCATTTCCTAATCCCAACATAATTCTTTTAATTATGAACATCTAAATTCTTAGTGGATGATAATTTGTTTATCCGTAACCATCTATAACATTTAACAAAATATTTCCTTTCAGTTTACTTAATTTTATTTTTTCAACGTTTTTCTGGATTTCTTGGGAGAAAATAAATTCAATATCTTAGTAAATTAACATCATATTTTATTAATTGAGAGTTGATTTGTGACTTTAAAAGCTGATTTATGATTTCCTTATTTTAACATAATTTATTTTTTTCATGTCTTTTCCCTAATTTCTGAGTAGATGGCGATGTTTTGTCAAAAATAATTGTGTTCTTACTGAAGAGGAAAATGAAATTTTATTCTTCATATTATTTTCTGAATTCTCAGGAAAAATAAATTAACTATTTCAGTCAAAAACAATAATATTCCAACAATTAGAGATAAGTATGAAATTAATAAGGGCTGACAAAATATAATTTTCTTTATTTCAAGATAATTTAAAACTTTTCTGCATCCTGAGTGAATGGCAATTTTTATTCTTTGTCAAAAATAATTTAACTATAACAAACACTGAACAATTTGTCATTAAAATTAATTCAACTTTTTAAGTTTTTTTTGTAAATGTTTTAGAAAAAGAAATTTCATTGTACAAAATAAGAAAAAAGAAAAAAAAAAAAAAAAAAAAAAAAAGATTCATTTGATAAAAGATCATTTTTATTATTGAAATCGACAAGGGTTGTAACAAACATCCATGTATAAGTATGACAAGAGATAATTTCATCTCATTGATATTTCCTCAAACAGGAAATACATTTAATTCAAAATTGTTATATGGATAATAGAAAAATAACTGTCAAGTCATAAATGGTGTCATCTTGAAGAATTGTCAAAATTCTGACATTTAAGATTTTATGTACAAATCAATAAAAATTTTTTTTTTCCACTACAAAATTTATAAATATGGATGTGGATCTTTTTAACAAATAAGTAATAAATCAGATAAAATAAATAATACATGTACTGCTTAAAGATTCATCGTTGGAATCTATTTCAAATTCTGAATAATCATCATCAAAATCATGACTGTAAATAAAGATTTCAGAATTTTTATTTTATGTATCAGGAGTTGAGCCTTTCACTTTCAAATTTAAAATTCATGATTTCACATAATCTAGTGGATTAAATGAAAGGTTATTTACATTTAGCTGGAGTCTAAACCTGATTTTTAAAAAAATCCAAAAAAAAAAAAAAAAAAAAAAAAAAAAAAAAATGAACCAAACAGACTGAATTTGTTTTAAGTTCTAAAATTATTTCAAAATATCTATTAAAATTTTTAAATAAAGCATCATTTGTTTTTCATCATGAATTAAAGCAACTCTTGTTGCCTTTAGATTCTACTCCCACTCTTTGACTTTTTGTGTGAGTTTGCTATCCAAAGATCAAAGGTCAAATGATTTCTCAGATACCAGTACTTCAGTTTACTCCACCATCTCAGAACAAACAGATTGAATTTGTTTTTAATAATTTAAAAATATCTTGTATTGTTTTTAATCAAGCATAAGTCTGTTTTGCATAATTAATTAAAGCATTTCTCATGTCTAAAATATATTTCAACTATCCAAAGGCCAAAGGCAAAAGTTTTGCTATCAAAAGGTCAAAGGTAAAAGGTTTGCTATCCAAAGGTCAAGGACAAAAGGTGGCTATCTAAAGTTCAAAGGTCTAAGGTTGGCTATCCAATGATTTTTGAGATACTTTAGTTTCCTCCACCATCTCATAAGAGACTTCCATATTATCAGTGAAATAATTTTGACTGTGAAACAAAATAAAGTTGCTATGCTCCATTCTTCACCAAAAGGGAAAGAGTTAAATATGGTGAATTCAGTGAAAACAAACCCTTTGCAAACTGAAAACATATCTAAACTGACCTATATAGACCTAATTTGTAAAGGTACACCAGAAATACAAGGTAAATGAAACTAAATAACCCCAAAAACCCTATAAATTTCAAACAGAATTTTCAGTAAAGTTGGTGCCTAGTTTAGATAAGTTTCACTGTAAAAAAATTGTAAATTCTTAGCATAAATTAAAAAAAAAAAAAGATTGCTAACATAATTGACATTTTGAATGAATCAAAGTGAAATTTTTCCAGCAAACTTCATTCTTAAAACATGAGTTATATATAGAATGTGGAATTAACTACTTTAATAATCATAATGCTTTGTGCCAAATATTTATGTCACAATAGATAAAACTTTACATTAGAGTTAATGAGTTTTTAATTTTTTTTTTATAAAAAAAACCACATCAGTGTTTTAAAAAAGAGGTCATCATAGAACACATTTATCACACTTGTTTTGATTTTCTTCATCTGCAATGTCTTGATGAAATTATATGTATATAATGAAGTTATGTTTATGCAACATGTTTCTCTGTGCATTATAAAAACATGTTATAGCAACTATAAATCAGAGGTTAAAATCACAATTTAATCCTAAAGCTTTTATCAGTAATTTTCAAGATATTCATTATTAATTTCAAGATACTTTGAATTAGATTGGATAAATAGTGCATATTGCCCCAGTCAAGATTCTTCTACTTATATCTAGGTGGTCAGTTCTGGGATGGTGAGGAAACCAGAGTACCTAGTCAAAAAATACTGACCTTCAGTAAGAAAAAAAAAACAAACTAAACAAATAGAATCTGCCCAAGCAGTATTTGAATCCAGGCAGTGAGGTAATATTATCCATAATGTGCACTTTTAGACCATTAGGCCATATTGGTGTCTCCCCAATGAAAAAAGGTTTTTTTTTTTTTTTTTTTTTTTTTTTTTTTTTTTTTTAATTTTAGCCAATCATTAAACACATTTTTATAATATAAAAATATTAATCTGAACACAAGTTTACTGATAAGATTAAGCTAGATCTTAAGATTATTAACATAACACAACGAAAGCCCACAAACAAAATGAAACCTCTCATGAGCTTTCATTTTAAAGCTACTGGTAACCAGGATTTTACCTACAGAGGCTTCTGGTTAGCAAACTTTGAAGACTTACTTTTTCTGCAGACATAAGGCTTCATATTGAATATTTTCATGTTTATTTTGATAGTTATTTTTATAATAATTACTAATGCAAGCGCAAAAAAAAAAAAAAAAAAAAAAAAATCATTTTAAATCATTAGCTTCATAATGTGTCATCTACATTAGAAATGATCTGGTTAATGGGGTTATTAAACTAAATTTAAGATCTGATACATAACACGATTTCCTGTCACAACTTTGATAAAAGTTCCATGAAATTAATATTTTTGTAAGGGCATCACTACCGTTTGATGAATAAATTTGGTTATTAATGATACAAATATTAAAATTGATTTTTTTTTATGTTTCAGGATACATAGACATAACAAAAGAAGTCATAATTTCTTTCTACTTATTCCCCACATTAATTTTAACATTATCCCACCAAATAGACCATAACGTAAAACCTTTTTGTTACGGATAGTTGGCTTTTGCATCCCCCATGATGCGACAAATCAATTATCAATATAGGTCATTATAAAAAAAAAAACAGATAAAAATGTATCTAGAAAAGTGTTTCATTAAAGCTTAACTGAGCTTAATTACCTCAAGCTAAAAACCTGTTACAAGGCTCACTCAAATTTCATAATTCTTTTTAACAAAGATTGCACCTGTAAGTAAGTATTGACATGTAAATTAATTTTACCAGTTTTCCAGACACAGAGATAATTTATAGATTACTTTAGGCCTGCCTACAAGTAACTTTAACTGCTTTATGTAACAGCAGATCTTACAATGACATGTATTTAGATATTTAAATCTGTTAAATGAAATTGATTGGTTGATTGATTGATTTACTGACTGACTGACTAACTGACTGACCGACTGACTGATTGATTGATTGACTGATTGATTAGAGTCTTACATTCTAGTCAATATTTAACTTTTATTGGGATGTTCTCCAGCTAAAGGTGAAGTGGCAGAAATTTTGACCTTTGCAATGTCATCCAGGAGGGTTCTTTAGTGTAGCCTTGCCTGCCTTGTAAAAGGTCATTGGTTTTTAAGGTCTCATCTGAAGAATAAGATACTTTCATTTCTAAGTGTTTGGTAAAGGAACAGTCACTACATATTTTTAAGTCTTGTTCAGACCCTTCCAGGGTTTGAGCAAAAAATTCCCACATGTTAGCACCTATTTACAGTATTTGGTACTTAGGTAATGGCTTTAAAGACATACATTTAGTCAGTTGATTAAAACAGAGTTGAGTTGTGTTGAGTTGCACTGAGTTGAGTAATGGTGTTTTAAACCCAAGTCAAGATTCTTTCACTAAAATCAAGACAGTCACTTATGAGATGGAGGAAACCAGAGTGCCCAAACAAATACACCATACTTTCACAAGCAAACTGACAAACTTTCTTACATGTGATCAGTTTGCACAAACTTTAGACTAATTGACCACAAAGACCCCTGATTAAAAATGGACTAATATTCTGTATGTACAATGTTAAAAAAACTAAAAAAAGTTTTGATAGAATAACCTTGTTCAAGCACAGAATTAATCAGACTGCAACTGAAAAGTACTTATATCATGCACCTTCCATCCTGTAGGATTTAGGTAAATAATACATCAAACTCTCTCTCTCTCTCTCTCTCTCTCTCTCTCTCTCTCTCTCATTGTGTGTGTGTGTGTGTATGTGTGTGTGTGTGTGAAGAAAAACTTAAAACCATAAACTGCAACAAAAATCAAATGTAAAAAGTTATCAGGTGTGATAAAAAAAAAACATAATAAAAATATAAAAAATACAAAATAAAAACTAAAATAAAAGAAAAATTAAAAAAATAATAAATTTTTAAAAATTTACAAATTTATGAAAATTATTTGAAACTCCTGTAATACCACTTTAAAAAAGAATGAAATATATATACAAAAAATACCAACAACATCTAGGAGCAAATAAAAAAATCAAACAAAGGTAAACTAATCAGGTGTAATTTTTTTTTTTTTTTTTTTAAAACCAAATTAATAAAAATCATGTGTACACTTAGTAAAATTCTGGATCATTACAAAACTCACCAACTTAGATAAAATGTCAAACAAAGTTGTCATTAAATGTCTATAAAACTCTTATTTTATTGTATTATTCTCTTCTGGTTACTGTAATCACGGACAAGCTTTTAAAGTTTATATCCTTGTACTTAAAATTAACCCAAACAAAATTTCTTAATTTATCTACAGACACTTTAGGAGATTTTTACTTGATTTTTGAAGTTTATCATACTGAAATTAAGATCTATTGTTGTAAAAAATATTAATGAAAGTCAGCATTGTGAGTGGGACTTTACTCTTAATTGTAACTAATTACTATTTATTTATTTATCTCCTTTTTTTTTTTTTTTTGTAATTTTTTTTTTTTCGCTGCATACTACTAATTTAAATCTTACTATTGAATATCTTTGTGTGAGGAAGTTTATTAGTGCTTGTCAAAGGTTAGTATCTTTTACAGGACACTCCAGTTTTCTCCACAATCCCAGAACTAAATGATTTGATAGAAGTGAAAGGATTTTGACAAGAGTGTAAACAATATTCTCATACAAAAACAAGAATTCCACAGATTTAAATGTCTCATCTAGTTAGGTTTTGATCGAGTAAAAATACATTACTTTAACATAAACTTTCACATTAAATTTGGCACGCCTCTGCCACCACCAACGACACCCAGAATAGTAATACCTACGTCTCGCCTTATGACAATGCCAGGCTCGACAATAAACCAAGCTTGGTCACAAAGTAAGATGTATCAAAAGTTGTAGAATCAGCCTTCTAAATTTTTTTATCATAAACTGAAGTTTGTCTACCCCCCCCTCCCCCAAACCCTTTGAAGTTGTTCAAAAAAAGCCTTCTAAATATTTTCACTAAAAACAGAAATCTTTCTATCCCCCCCCCCCTTTTCCAGGGCCTCGATGACTGAGTGGTCTGAAGCGCGCGCTTAAAGATCACAGTGCCTCTCAACGCCTGGGTTCGAATCCCACTCGAGACAAATTCTAGTGTGAGAAAGTTTGTCAGTTCACTTGCCGAAGGTCGGTGGTTTTCTCCGGGCACTCCGGTTTCCTCCACCATCCCAGAACTGACCGCCTCGAAATAAGTGAAAGATTCTTGACTGGGGCGTAAAACACCATTACTCCACTCCACTCCCCCCTTTCCCTAATACTATCAAACAGGGACATTTATGTTTTTAAGTCTTGAAAGGGAAAGTAAAGTAATAAGGTTCTCTAGCAGTGTAGAAAGTACTCTAAAAATTAGTGTAATAAAAAAAAGTATCTGGCAAGAAAAAATGCAATTTATCATTACCTAAGTGCCAGAGAATATTTTAATTGATTTAAACAGGCTTAAATTCCTGCATCTTACTTACTTACTTAATTAAATGATTTCTGACAATGTATGTGCAACAACATAGTAATATTATATATGATCTAACTTTCTAGTGATTAGACAGTTATCATTCTTTTATTAACTGTCAGTGGAGTGGAGTGGAGTAATGGTGCTTCAAGCCCCAGTCAAGATTCTTTCACTAATTTCCATGTGGTCAGTTTTGGTGGAGGAAACCTGAATGCCCGGAGAAAACCACCGACCTTTGGCAAGTGTATTTACTAACTTTCTCACACTAAGAAATGTTCTAAGTCAGATTTGAACCCAGGTGAGGAGAGGTGCTGTGATCTGTAGGCACAAGCTTTAGACCATTCAGCAGCCTGAGGCCCCCTTAACTGTCAGTGTAAGCAAGTTTATTTGGGTTTAAAATCCCAGCAGTGATTAATTAATTCATTTACTTACATCAAGATGTCACCAACTATCGTTAATTTGCAGAAATACTTATCAAATATACATATGCCAATTAGCAGTTTTATTTTAGTTTTTCATATCACACCTATCATTGGCATATGACATCAAACATTTTGAAATTTTATCTGAATGAGATTGGTGGTTTTTTCCAGACACTCCAGTTTCCTCCACCATCATAGAACCAATCAATCTTGACATAAGTTAAAGAATCTTGACTGGGAGGTTAAAACACCTTTACTTTACTCAGATGAATTACCCTATGATGTGGTTTTGAACACACACCCATGACTTGGGGGTCATTCAGTCCTTTCCACCTATGGATTTATAAATGGTTCACATAATCAGATATACAATATGTTTTTTATTTGTCTACATCCCTAAGAATCTGATGATGACTTAGCTGTGTATATCTGTTTATTCTACTTTAATTCTCTGATGAAGGTGTTCAAGAGGAAATAACAAGCATTGAAAATCATTTCTGTGGAACTGCCAAGGGTACTTAAAACTGCCTGATTTTAAATTTAACAGACAATCCTTAAAATCTTTGATGTATCCATAAATCCAATTATGAGGCCAGCTAAAGGAGACACTCAAAATTTGTAGTGAAAATATTTCAAATAAAGTTTTTTTTTTTTTTTTTTTTTTTTTTTTTTTTTTGTATTTAAAACAGGGTCATTTATAGTGAACACTTAAAGGAAAATAATTAAAACATAAATAAATAAAAATTCAAGAAATTGAGTGAAAAAAAAGCAAAATTAAAACAAATTAGTTGAGCATGAAAAACTGAAATGTTGATAAACAATAATCAGTCTTTTTCCTTTTTCTTCCCCTTGGGTCTCCCCAATCAGAATGGACCCAGGTGATATGGGTCAACAATATTCAAGGGGGGGGGGGGGCTTATAATGTAGTAACACCCACAGATCTTTTATGTCTGGTTTAAGCAGATTGAAAGCATAATAATAGTTTATTACAATAAAATGTTATTTTTGAAATACTAAAGCAATAATTAAATACTGATAAGTTTATTTTTAAAAAAAATAAATAAATAAAAATAAAAACATGGGATGTAAAAATTCATTGCATAATAATTATTTTTTTTAATTTAATTACTAAAATTGGTGGGAGGGGTAGAGGGGGGTTGCTGGGTATCTCAGTACTGTGTTTCAAGTGCATAAATCATTGTGGCTGCAAAAGAACAGGTAAATCTCTAATGATATTGTATAACCTACCACTCACTTATGTAACAACAGATTCAAAGTAACAGGTAAATGTGACTTGGATGGAAAAGAACAAGAATTCAAAAGGATCATCTGTCTTGTTAAACTGTGACATTTAACACATAGATTGACCTAGGTTTAAAACCTATAATGTTCATATTGTGACATACCACCACCACCAACAATACCAACATTACCACCAACAATGGAAAAGTAAAAGTAAAAAAAATATTATAAATAATATATAGTCATAAAAAATGTTATTTGGTTTTGTATAGCAATCATATGTTACAGATCTGAAAAAACCAATGTCTATATCTTATCCTTCATCATTTAATTAGAATAGGTTATACAAGTTAATTCTCTCATCATATTACAATACAGGGTCTATTATTCTCATCTCTCTTCAACCAGGATAGGGTCTACAATTCTCACCTCTCATCATTCAACCAGGATAGGGTCTACTATCTCATCTCTCATCATTCAACCAGGATAGGGTCTACAATTCTCACCTCTCATCATTCAACCAGGATAGGGTCTACAATTCTCACCTCTCATCATTCAACCAGGATAGGGTCTACAATTCTCACCTCTCATCATTCAACCAGGATAGGGTCTACAATTCTCATCTCTCATCATTCAATCAGAATAGGGTCTACAATTCTCACCTCATCATTCAACCAGGATAGGGTCTACAAATCTCATCTCTCATCATTCAACCAGGATAGAGTCTACAATTCTCACCTCATCATTCAACCAGGATAGGGTCTACTATCTCACCTCTCATCATTCAACCAGGATAGGGTCTACAATTCTCACCTCTCATCATTCAACCAGGATAGGGTCTACAATTCTCACCTCTCATCATTCAACCAGGATAGGGTCTACTATCTCATCTCTCATCATTCAACCAGGATAGGGTCTACAATTCTCATCTCTCATCATTCAACCAGGATAGGGTCTATAATTCTCACCTCCGATAATTCAACCAGGATAGGGTCTACAAATCTCATCTCTCATCATTCAACCAGGATAGAGTCTACAATTCTCACCTCATCATTCAACCAGGATAGGGTCTACTATCTCACCTCTCATCATTCAACCAGGATATGGTCTACAATTCTCACCTCTCATCATTCAACCAGGATAGGGTCTACAATTCTCATCTCTCATCATTCAACCAGGATAGGGTCTACAATTCTCACCTCCCATCATTCAACCAGGATAGGGTCTACAATTCTCACCTCTCATCATTCAACCAGGATAGCGTCTACAATTCTCACTTCTCATCATTCAACCAGGATAGGGTCTACAATTCTCACCAACAATGGAATAGTAAAAGTCTAAAAAATATTATAAATAATAAATAGTCATAAAAAATGTTATTTGGTTTTGTATAGCAATCATATGTTACAGATCTGAATAAAACCAATGTCTATATCTTATCCTTCATCATTTAATTAGAATAGGTTATAAAAGTTAATTCTCTCATCATATTACAATACAGGGTCTATTATTCTCATCTCTCTTCAACCAGGATAGGGTCTACAATTCTCACCTCTCATCATTCAACCAGGATAGGGTCTACAATTCTCACCTCTCATCATTCAACCAGGATAGGGTCTACTATCTCATCTCTCATCATTCAACCAGGATAGGGTCTACAATTCTCACCTCTCATCATTCAACCAGGATAGGGTCTATAATTCTCACCTCCCATAATTCAACCAGGATAGGGTCTACAAATCTCATCTCTCATCATTCAACCAGGATAGAGTCTACAATTCTCACCTCATCATTCAACCAGGATGGGTCTACTATCTCACCTCTCATCATTCAACCAGGATATGGTCTACAATTCTCACCTCTCATCATTCAACCAGGATAGGGTCTACAATTCTCATCTCTCATCATTCAACCAGGATAGGGTCTACAATTCTCACCTCCCATCATTCAACCAGGATAGGGTCTACAATTCTCACCTCTCATCATTCAACCAGGATAGCGTCTACAATTCTCACTTCTCATCATTCAACCAGGATAGGGTCTACAATTCTCATCTCTCATCATTCAACCAGGATAGGGTCTACAATTCTCACCTCTCATCATTCAACCAGGATAGGGTTTACAATTCTCACTTCCCATCATTCAACCAGGATTGGGTCTACAATTCTCACTTCTTATCATTCAACCAGATTAGGGTCTACAATTCTCATCTCTTATTATTCAACCAGAATAGGGTCTACAATTCTCATCTCTCATCATTCAACCAGGATAGGGTTTACTATTCTCATCTCTCATCACTTAATCAGAATAGGGTCTACAATTCTCATTTCTCACCATTTTATAAGAATTGGGTCTATAATTCTCATCTCTCATCATTTAATCAGGATAGGGTCTACAATTCTCAACTCTCATTCAACCAGTATAGGGTCTACAATTCTCATCTCTCATCATTTGACCAACGCAGGGTCTACAATTCTCATCTCTCATTATTCAACCAGAATAGGGTCTACAATTCTTATCTTTCATCATTCAACCAGGATAGGGTCTACAATTCTCATTTCTCACCATTTAACTAGAATATAATCAGTATAGGTCTACAATTTTCATCATTCATTATATAACCAGGATATAGTCTATAAATCCCATCCCTAATCATATAACCAGTATAGGTCTATAATTTTTAAAATTCATCATATAACCAATATAAAACATACCACCAGGATAGGGTCTATAATTTTCATCTCTCATCATATAATCAGTATTGTGTCTATAATTGTCATCATTCATCATATAACCAAGATTATAAGGGTCTATAATTCTAATCCCTAATCATTGACCGGTAAAGGGTAAAGTTATTATTTTTGAGTACAAGAACAAAAGAATTGACAAAAAACAGGCTCAAGTGATGTCGCTAACCAACTAATCATATAAAATACATGTATCCAAAGATTTTTGGTACATAATCAATGATTTCCAACACTACTTCCAGTTACTATGATAACTACTTTTTTCTGTATTGAAAGTTTTAATTTCTGTGATCCATTAAGAAATAAAATCTGACCCCAATACATATGTCGGACAGAAAAAACGGAAAAAATGACAAACTCTCATCATGTACAGGAAATAATTATGGAATTCGGACATAGAAAATAATATGAAATTCTGACATATAAGAATTTTATTTCGATATAACTGATGTATAATTTGTAACTGTAATATCTGCTGATTAGTCACTGATTTGTACTGAAGATGACATATTGATTTGGTTATATCAAACACCTCCTATCAAGTTTATGACCTAAATCAAACTTCATAAAGGAAATCATCAATGTCTGTATGAATTAACACATTCTGACAAATTACAATCTTTCATGTAGTGGGCACCACAGTGACTGAGCAAGTGCCTGGGGAATTACACTCTCTCATATAGTGGGCATGAGGGCATGAGAAATTACACTCACTCATAAAGTGGGCACTACAGTGAAGGGTGAGTGCCTGAGAGAGAGTGGAGTGGAGTAATGGTGTTTTAAGCCCCAGTCAAGAATCTTTCACCTATTTCCAGGTAGTCAGTTCTGGGATGGTAGAGCCTGGGGAATTACACTCACTCATATAGTGGACAACACAGTGACTGAGTAAGAGCCTGAGGAATTACACTCACTCATGTAGTGGGCACCACAGTGACTGAGTGAGTGCATGAGGAATTACACTCACTCATATAGTGGGCACCACAGTGACTGAGTGAGGGCCTGAGGAAATACACTCACTCATATAGTGGACGCAACAGTGACTGAGTAAGTGCCTGAGGAATTACACTCACTCATATAGTGGGCACCACAGTGACTGAGTGAGTGCCTGAGGAATTACTCTCACTCATATAGTGGACACCACAGTGACTGAGTGAGTACATGAGGAATAACACTCACTCATATAGTGGGCACCACAGTGACCGAGTGAGTGCCTGAGGAATTACACTCACTCATATAGTGGGCAACACAGTGACTGAGTGAGTGCCTGAGGAATTACACTCACTCATATAGTGGACACCACAGTGACTGTGTGAGTACTTGAGGAATTACACTCACTCATATAGTGGGCACCACAGTGACTGAGTGAGTACCTGAGGAATTACACTCACTCATATAGTGGGCAACACAGTGACTGAGTGAGTGCCTGAGGAATTACACTCACTCATATAGTGGACACCACAGTGACTGAGTGAGTGCCTGAAGAATTACATTCACTCATATAGTGGGCACCACAGAGACTGAGGAATTACACTCTCTCATACATATTTTGCATTACAGTGACTGAGTAAGAGCCTCAGTGGACAGGTGGTCTAAAGCTTGCCTTTGATAACATAATAACTGTCGGGGGCAAGTATTTAACATTTCTCAGGATCAATTTAAGAACAAGACTGAGATGTGCTGGTGTTTATTATGGCCTGCCTTGTACTAGTGTGCACTCGAGTGTTTTTTTTTTTTGTAAAGGTGCTAGCTCACCAAGTCAGTATACCACAAACAGGCATACCACTGACCCAGTCATATTATCCTGGCACTGGATGAACCAGTTGATACTCTGTTCTCCTTGTGCAGTGTGCAAGGAAGCAGTTTCAAAAAAAAAAAAAATTAAAGTCTTTATGTATGACCAAACTGGAGTTTGAACCCTGACCTGCCACTCTTGAAGTAAATGTTCTACCACTGTATTGAGTTGGGCTGTGACAGATAAGGTGATTTTTCATTTATTCATTTGCAGTAGACTCATTTTTCTGTTTAAATTGATGAAATGCAAGTTTTCTCAAGTACAACACATAAATATGATACAGAATAATGTGGTAATACAACATTGAAGATTAAGTACACATGTACTTTTAGTCTGGCTTATTTTTGTAACATCATAGGGGAATCCCCCATGTAACAAATGATTCAGAATATATACATAACTTATTCTTCTTCCAATCTTTTCATTTTTCTTAACAACAGATTCTAACTGTAATTTCAGATGGTAGAAAATATGTAAATATTAAAAAAAAAATTAATTAATTTAACTACTTCTAAAGATTCTAAAGAAATAATTTTTTTGTAGAAAAACAATAGGTACTTGTCTTTAAATTTAGGAATCGCTCAAGGCAATGTTCAACAGCTGTCCAGTCATAAAAAAACATTTTTTATAAAAATGATTTTATACAGTCACATCAAAATCCATGCATATAGCATGTACCGTAACACTAAACATACTATGTAGTGTCGATTGTAACTCAAATTCAAATAATCAAATACATAGTGACAATCTCTGTTTTCATAGGTTCCACTGTAGAAAAGTTTTCAGTTTGATCATGATTTGGTTTTCACAGGTTACATTGTACTAAAGTTTTCAGTTTGATCATGATTTGGTTTTCACAGGTTACATTGTACTAAAGTTTTCAGTTTGATCATGATTTGGTTTTCACAGGTTACATTGTACTAAAGTTTTCAGTTTGATCATGATTTGGTTTCCACAGTTTTTTATTGTAGAAGAGTTTTCAGTTTGATAAGGATTTGGTTTTCACAGTTTTTTTATTGTAGAAAAGTTTTCAGTTTGATTGATTTCGTTTCTACAGTTTTTTTTATTGTAGAAAAGTTTTCAGTTTGATCATGATTTGGTTTCCACAGTTTTTTATTGTAGAAAAGTTTTCAGTTTGAACATGATTTGGTTTCAACAGTTTTTTTATTGTAGAAAAGTTTTCAGTTTGATCATGATTTGGTTTCCACAGTTTTTTATTGTAGAAAAGTTTTCAGTTTGATATGGATTTGGTTTTCACAGGTTACATAGTACTAAAGTTTTCAGTTTGATCATGATTTGGTTTTCACAGGTTCCACTGTAGAAAAGTTTTCAGGGCTTGGTTTTCATAAATTTCATTGTAGAAAAGTTTTCAGTTTGATCATGATTTGGTTTCCACAGTTTTTTATTGTAGAAAAGTTTTCAGTTTGATCATGATTTGGTTTCCATGTTTTTTTATTGTAGAAAAGTTTTCAGTTTGATCATGATTTGGTTTCCACAGTTTTTTATTGTAGAAAAGTTTTCAGTTTGATCATGATTTGGTTTCCACAGTTTTTTATTGTAGAAAAGTTTTCAGTTTGATCATAATTTGGTTTTCACAGGTTACATTGTACTAATGTTTTCAGTTTGATCAGGGCTTGGTTTTCACAGTTTTTTATTGTAGAAAAGTTTTCAGTTTGATACGGATTTGGTTTTCACAGGTTCCACTGTAGAACAGTCTTCAGTTTGATCAGAGCTTTGTTTTTGCAGGTTCCACTTTAGATAAGTTTAGATTAGGTTTTTGAATTACTTATGGGTTGATTGTTACAGGATTCAATGTAGAAATTTTTCTGTTTTCCAAGGTATTGATTTTCACAGGTTTCACTGTAGAAATAATATTATTTTCTTCATACAGTTAAGTGCTAATATCTTTTCAAATTACAAGTCATTTTTCATTCAGACAACAGAGATAAGAGTTAGACACTTTACTGTCATTGTCTGTCAACATGTAAGATACTACAACATCCTTTTTTAAGAGATACAAGTAGTGAGGGGGAGAGGGTGTTCTTCAGTGGCTGGTTAGTTGTCTTGTACTCTCTGTAAAGTACCCATCTGACTTCTGTGCCCTAATTCATGCACTTAACATAAGTGTACTAGTTTATTCAGCTATAAAGCATGGTCAGTGGAAGTCAGTAGGTTGAAAGTGCTGAGTTGAGTTATGTAATGGTGTTTAACGTCCTAGTCGAGAATATTTCACTTATATTGAGATGTCACCAGCTATAGGCAAAAGTGCAGAAGTTTTGCCTTTGTGTTGCGCTGATGGCTTTTTACAGCAGGGTTCTTTATCGTGCCATGCCTACCGTGACAAGGGACCTCTTTTTTTAAAAAAGTTCCCAATCGAAAGAATTGTGACTTTCATTTCGTAATGCCAAGGGCTTGGCAGAAGAACAGTCACTACCCACTTGGGTCAAACCCGGTCAGGTTTCAAACCCATGACCTCCCACTTACAGAGCAAGCACTCAACCAACTGAGCTACTGCAGTGGTGGTTGGAAGTGTGTTTTACATCCCAGTTAAATGTAATTGCTGTAATAGTGGGGAAGACCAAATTTTCCAATTTTAACTAATTTTCTAACATTATAAGGATTGGCCCAAATTTGTAGTGAGTTTTGTCATTTGTGAATTACTCTTTAGACCATTCAGCTCCCCCATGGCCCCCTGGGATGTCACTAAGGACGAGCATTTAGTCCAATGACATCATGGGGTCTTGGTGGCTGATTAAACTAAAGGATGCACATATAGATTACAGCAAACACACCACCCCCTCTCTCTCTCATTCTCAATTTTGGGACAAGAAGTTTGAAAAATCAGTTTAAAATCAAACAAAAATAAAAGATTTATCAAATCCTGATTTTGTAAGAACCTGAACTGAAACAAAGTCAGTAATTTTTAAAATCATCCTTATTAACTTCATTTTTCCTTCAGACAACATGGATATGAGAAAGAAATCTTTCTATATATGCAAAATATATTTTATTTTCAAATAAGGAAACAATAAATAAATAAATGTTTTATTAAAAGCTGAAATTGACTTTAAAAAAAAAACATAAATACCCATCCTTATCCCTAACAATAAACAACAAAATCCAATAAAAGAAACATAGAGGTTGATTAACGGATATAGTGACGATAATGGTTGGCATATTACAAATATTGTGGTCTATTAAAATCTGTTGAAGCAAATCAATCTTTGAAGATGAGGATTAATGGTGATAACCCTCTGATAAGGTCACCAATTAGTCCAGTTTGGACAGTGGTCATTTATTTAAAAAGAAAAATGACCTGTCCAAAATGACACCTTGTCCATCTGATAAGAGTGTACTAAGAAATTAAGACATAAAAGTGACAAAATAAATATTCTTCAAATCTAAAGAAGCATGTTGCATGTGTTTAACTTATATACAGGTGCAAGGGTTTTTTTTTTTTAAATAAGAAAAAATGAAATATGAACAGAAAGATGGCCTATTACTGATTATAATAAACAATATTATCAAATTGGAATGGATGCTGCAGAACTATAAAAGAGTTGAGTGGAGTGGAATGGAATGGAATGGAGTGGAAGGGAGTGCAGTGGAGTCAAAGGAATAGGAGTGGAGTGGAGGGCAGGGTAGTGGAAGGGAGTGCAGTGTAGAGGAATAGAGGGGAATGCAGTGGAGTGGAAGAGATGGGAGTTGAGTGGAGTGGTATGGGGAGTGGAGGAGAGTGGAGTGTTCTTTTATGTCATATTCATGACTCTTTCAGTTAGTTTTATGATTGTGGAGGAAACTGGAATGCAGGGGAAAAAACCACTGACCTTTGGCAAACAAACTAACAATTGTTCTCATACAAGGATATCCATAACTGGGATTAAAATGAAGGAGCTAAGAGGTGCTATAATCTGTAAAACAATCAACCACCAAGCCACTAAGATCCCAAATTGAGAGAGAGAAAAAGAGAGAGAGAGAGAGGTGCTGTAATCTGAATGTGCATCCTTTATATCAATTGGCCACCAAGACCCAAAATTGAGAGAGAGAGAGAGAGAGAGAGAGAGAGAGAGAGAGAGAGGGTGAAATAGGAGATATATATATATATATATGTGTGTGTGTGTGTGTGTGTGTGTGTGTGTGTGTTACTGGTTATACATGTGTTATTATTTCAATAAAATTTAAAATAAAAACACAATAAATTAATAAATATCTTCGTGTTTAACAGCAGTGTATGTGAGTGTTAACAAGCAAGCATGATGTAAAAATAATATTTTCTCACAAATGGTTAGATGGTTGCATATTGTCTACTATCACATCTACAATGTATATTTATTCCCAAATGAGTTAACATTATAAGTTTATTAGATAAATTAGAGTACGGGTATATTACAGAAAACATCATTGCATTAATTGATTTCTACCTGAAATATTCAGCATTTCTTCATAAACAATTCATGCAGAAAATAATCTGGAAAACAAACCAAAACAGTCCCAAACTTCTCTGTTTATTTAATAATACATGTATTTAAATAGAAATGGTCAGAAATCAGTACAAAAAAATTAATTAGAAATTGAGACATATAGGAAAATCATTTAAAATAGAAATCTGTATGGTTAACAGCAATAAATTTATCCCTTAAAAAGTCAGGTGAAAATTACAAAGTCAGAGTAGCATTCAAACTTTTGACCTCTCTTACTGCTGTAAGTAATTGCCATACTACTTCAATTAATAGAAACTTTCATTTAATTTAAGATTAATGATGCTGAATAGTCTTTAAAACATAGTTTAAATCTGAATCCTAGTGTTAGAAAAAGCACCAGTTCACTGGCTGAAAGATCAGTGGTGTTCACTGGCTGAAGATCAGCAATATTCACTGGCTGAAGATCAGCAGTGTTCACTGGCTAAAGATCAGCAATATTCACTGGCTGAAGATCAGCAGTGTTCACTGGCTGAAGATCAGCAATATTCACTGGCTGAAGATCAGCAGTGATCACTGGCTAAAGATCAGCAATATTCACTTGCTGAAGATCAGCAGTGTTCACTGGCTGAAAGTCAGTGTGTTCACTGGCTGAAGATCAGTGATGTTCACTAGTTCACGGTCACGTGGTGCTTTAACACTAGCATCTGACAAGGATATAATATTTCACGGTGGATTTATTTTCGCGGTTGATAAGCGACCGCGAAAATAGCAAACATTAATACACAGCGAATATTTCTACGTATACAGTATTGCTAGTACACAGCAGGCTTTTTCATCTCAGACAATCATAGACTTGTTCCCGGATTCATCCATAGAGATTAATACCCTTGCTCTTATTGCAAATAACTGAATAACTGTTGAAGGCACATTAAAAAATATAATGACATCAACCTGGATCTCTTGCTGCAATGAACGCTCCCTGAATGTAGGGATAAACGCTCACTCAATGTAGGAATAAACGCTCACTCAATGTGGGAATAAACGCTTACTCAGTGTAGGAATAAACGTTTACTCAATGTGGAAATAACGCTTACTCGATGTAGAAATAAACGATCAATATAGGAGTAAACGCTCACTCAATGTAGAAATAAACGCTCACCCAGTGTAGGAATAAACGCTCCCTGAATGTAGGGATAAACGTTCACTCAATGTAGCAATAATCGCTCAATGTGGGAATAAACGCATACTCGATGTAGGAATAAACGCTCAATGTAGGAATAAACGCTCACCCAGTGTAGGAAAAAATGCTCTCTGAATGTAGGGATAAACGCTCACTCAATGTAGGAATAAACGCTCAATGTGGGAATAAACGCATACTTGATGTAGGAAAAAACGCTCAATGTAGGCATAAACGCTTACTCGATGTGGGAATAAACGCTCACTTGATGTCAGAATAAATGCTCACTCTATGTGGGAATAAACGCTTATCCAATTTAGGTATAAACGCTCAATGTGGGAATTAACACTCAGTGTAGGAATAAAAGCTCAATGTGGGAATAAACGCTCAATGTAGTTATAAACGCTCAATGTGGGAATAAAAGCTCACTTAATGTAGGAATAAATGCTCACTCAATGTAGGAATATACACTCAATGTAGAAATATACATTGAATGAAGGAATAAACGCTCAATGTATGAATAAATGGTCACTTAATGTAACAATAAACGCTCACTCAATGTTGGAATAAACGCTCACTCAGTGTAAGAATAAACGCTCAATGTAGGAATAAACGCTTACTCATTGTAGGAATAAACACTCACTGAATGAAGCGATAAATGCTCACTCAATGTAGGAAAAATGCTCAATGTGGGAACAACCGCTTACTCGATGTAGGAATAAACGCTCAATCTAGGGGTAAATGCTCACTCAATGTTGGAATAAACGCTGATTCAGTGTAGGAATAAATGCTAACCCAGTGTAGGAATAAACGCTCCCTGAATGTAGGGATAAACGCTCACTCAATGTAGGAATAAACGCTCAATGTGGGAATAAACGCATACTCGATGTAGGAATAAACGCTCAATGTAGGAATAAACGCTCACTCAATGTGGGAATAAACTCTTACTCAGTGTAGGAATTAACGTTTACTCAATGTGGAAATAACGCTTACTCAATGTAGGAATAAACGCTCACTTAATGTTGGAATAAATGCTCACCCAGTGTAGGAATAAATGCTCACCCAGTGAGAAATATCAGACATGGATCTCTTGAAGACATAAGTCATATAGAAATTTGCTGCAATGAACCATACAGAAATATCAGACATGGGTCTCTTGAAGACATATGTCATATAGAAATTTGCTGCAATGAACCATACAGAAATATCAGACATGGGTCTCTTGAAGACATAAGTCATATAGAAATTTGCTGCAATGAACCATACAGAAATATCAGACATGGGTCTCTTGAACACATAAGTCATATAGAAATTTGCTGCAATGAACCATACAGAAATATCAGACATGGGTCTCTTGAAGACATAAGTCATATAGAAATTTGGCAAAGGGAAGTAAAAATGGCAAAAAGGAAAAGTACAACAGATAAGGCATAGATGTCAAAATCTGACAGCACACCTGTAATATGTACAACCATGTGAAGATGGTCAAGTGAAAATAATTGAAACAAAAGAAATCTAAAGCAGTTGAAACATGAAATATGTACTACAAATCGGAACAGGAAATGACATCTACTTAAAAAGGCAAACTAATTCTAACTTTGAAAGAAGACATCTTAATTGACCAAACATATCACGCATCATGTCAGTTATCATTAATAGAATCAACTTATCATGTCCAAATTCAACATTTTTTTTCTCACGTCTCACTGATCACATAATAGAAAAATAATGAAAATAAATGTCTTTACTCATGATAGGTAAAAAAAAAAAGTAAAAACGGGTCAAACTTTACCTTGAAGTATCCCACGGTAGAGAAAAAGAAGAGGCAAGGAAAAGCAAATGAAAAATTTGAAAGTTTAGTATCAAATAAAAATTTTAAAAGTTCATTTTCATGAGCAAACTTTTTTAATATTTTTTCTAAAGAAATTTTTATTTTTCTGCACACAATGTCATGTTCAGACTTTCAGATCGAGGCAAGTATAAGCAGAAGTTTGAAAGTTCAGTATCATTTGCTAACTTTTTAAATTCTTTCCAAGGGAAAATACTAATTTTCTAAACTAAAGGTCATGTGCAGATTTAATTCTACCATTTTTCTTTGTAAAATTAAAGTTTTACATGAAACTAAAAATTTTAACATGATTTTTCAAGATTGATAAATATATTTATTATTTTATATTTTTGACTTTGTGTCGATATAGACAAATAATATGTCCTTCACTTACCAGTTTAAAGTAACAGACATGATGTGGAAAGAAGCCTATTATGATAGACTTATTTATTGATTGATTAAAAGATTAATTGAATGATTATTTGATTGATAACTGACTGATGATGAATTGATTAATTGATTGATTGATTGTAAATGACTGATTGATTGTAACTGATTGTTTGATTGATTGTTTAATTGAATTTGACCTGGTCTAGACTCAAGATGTTAAGTAGCAGAAACTATTACTCTTGAGTGCCCCTTAGGGGCAATGTGTAGATAGTATAAGTTACATGGTTTGTAAGTGTCCGGTACAGAAGGATACAGGGTCAGTAGAAAAGATACTGGGTGGGGCATGAGCTGAACCCGGTATCTTTTTTACTGACCCTGTATCATTCCGTACCGGACACTTACAAACCATGTAACTTTTTAACCCTACCAATGACCCAATGCTAGATCTTTTTTTTAAAAATAGAAATATTGCTGTTGAAAGAAATTAAAAATAAAAAAATATCCGACTGCAATGAAATATTACAACAAGGAATATCACTTAATAAGGTTTAATGCATGTTATTTAATAATATAACATTTAAACTTCAAAATAAATAAAATAAAAGTTATAATAAAAAAAATTTTTGAACTGTCCTTACGTGTTTTGAACCGCCCGTACACAGTACAAAAATTTGTAAAATGACGTACTTGTGATGTATACAAAGAATTAAAATTAGGTCATTTTTGTTGACGTTTACGTTAGGGACAGGGGACGTAACTCTAACTCACCCTGTATCAGCCTTGCTGACCCAGTATTTTTGCGTGTGCGGCTATGTACGGAATGATACTGGGTTGGTCATGTGATTCAATTTAGCCAATCACTATCATAGAATTTAGTCAGAGGTAGGGTAAAGGTTTCTAACATGCTAGGGCCTACAATAATACTTGACATCTATTTTTTAACATCTCTTCTGTAAGAAACCAAGGCTTTTATTTCTAAATGCTTAATGCTTGGCAAAAGAACATTCACTATATCTAAGTTGAACTCAAAGTACCAGGAAAACAGAAATTTACTTTTTACAATCTATCATAAAACTGTATCAATGTCACAATTTTATCATTTTTTGAAAATTGTGCTCTAGTTTATATCTCCAATGGATATATCTGGGTTACTTCACAAATGACATAATGGGAACAAATAAGGTAACTTATATGTACTTAGATGTGTTGTTATTTATAACCAAATGTAAACAGTCTAAACCAGTAATACAACACAATGTAGGTGCTTTAACAAGTAAAATAATAACTAAACCATATTCATTATTACTAAAACCCCGTTTTAGTTTTTCAGTTTGAAGTTAAATTGAAAATTTTACAGAACATGCAGACTTTTTAAAATAAGATTTTGAGTAGAGACTGATATTGTACATTAGGTCACCTTCAAATAAAACATTGTAACTAGAATAAATTGTAAAATTAAGTTCAATGTGGCTACAATCCTTGAAAAATTGGGTTTTAGTAATAATGAATATGGTTTAAGGCTGTTCAGGTGAAACAATGGTTAGCATTTATAACTCAAGGTAAACCCCTCAAATCTGCAAAATGGCTTAATCAAGTAAAATAATAACTAGGTGTGTTCACGTGGCTCAAGAGTTAGCATTTATTACTCAAGTTAAACCACTCTTGGCTTAATCAAGTAAAATAATAACTAGGTGTGTTCACTTGGCTCAAGAGTTAGCATTTATTACTCAAGTTAAACCACCCAAATCTGCAAAACAGCTTAACCAAGTAAAAAAAAAAAACTAGGGGTGTTCGTGTGACACAATGGTTAGCAATATAGCCAATATCCAATGCATCACAGGTTTTAATTTGTGACATAATATGTGAGAAGGCACAACATGAATACATGGGTTAAATTCAACCCGGCTGATGTCCTCCGGTTATGATCCCACATATCAGTCCTTAAACATGATAATCCTTTTTTGTCTGGCCCCAGTTTCACAATCATTTACTCAGCTGAGTGTACACTCAACTCAAATATTCCAATTTTTTTCTCATCAATATTTTAATAATTTTAAGTTTTATGAGACAATATTTTGTTTTGTTCAACAAAACTACACCAAACAATTCAGATGTAACATTAGATATTCAATTTTAACTGTGTAGTGTCTTATAAATTGACATTGACACTGAAATATTCCCGAATTTGAGTTGAGTGTACACTCAATTGAATGAATGATTGTGAAACTGGGGCCTGGTGCTCAACATAAGAGGACGGGATATTTACTGGTTCATTCAGACTGCCACAACCATGTGACTTGGGGAGTGGTATATTTGTCTGCAGCATACTGACTCAGTGAGCTAGCACCTTATCAAAAAGTCACCCTGAGTATGGGCTTGTACAAGGCAGACCATTAAACACACCTGCACATCTTACACAATGTGACATATACCACTCTGTTTTTAGATTAATCCTTAGACATTAATATCCTTGCCCTCATAAAAAATAACTGAAAAATTGCTGATGTGATGTTAAACAGCATAGCAACCAACAAACCAATCAATTGTATAATTAAAAATACAAATTTACGATTCCTCTGTAGACATCACTTAAAAAAAATTGTGCTGAAAAAACTGGAAAATATATCAATTCTCACATTTTGGGTAGCAAAACACTTTTGAGTTGTAAACAATTAGGAAATTAGGGAATAAAAACAACAAATGTGATTTCATTTTTGGCAATAATCAAATATATTTTTCTGCTTTCTGTTATTGATTCATCTATTCAACATATCAATAATTCAAGGTAGGACTTTGTTGTCACATATCTGATACGGAAAAAGAAAACGTAAGAAAAAAAAAAGAAAAAGAAAACAAATAAAACACACTGCAGTATTATCGCCTTATTGTACCATCAGATGTACAGGTAAACTCTAGGATTTGAACAATATTTTGAAAAAAGTTGAATCAGGGTGTTTCAGGCCTGCATGATCACATTTCTTTCATTTATATTCATATATTTAAATTTTCATGTATATGTATATTTCATTTGTATGAAGAGTTGTATTTGTTTTTCATTTGAAAGGTTCTTTTACTTCATATATAATGAGGTGGTCAGTTCATTGATTGAGTGGACTGGAGTAATGGTGTTTTACGCCCCAGTCAAGAATCTTTCATTCATTTCAAGGCGGTCAGTTCTGGGATGGTGGAGGAAACTGGAGTGCCTGGAGAAAAACACCAACCTTAGGCAAGTGAACTGACAAACTTTCTCACACTAGGGTCTGTTCCAAGTGGGATTCAAACCTAGGCAGTAAGAGGCACTGTAATCCTTAAGCGCAGGCTTTAGACCACTCCGCCACCAAGTCCCCCTCCCTTTAAAGGACTTATAGTCATTGCAGAAAGAGGACCATATAATAAGGGATTACTAAGATATCCATGTACAAAGACAGCAGTGACTAACTCCCTAAAAGATAAATAAGATACACAGTAAAGACTAAAAAAAAAGAACACCTTTAAAAACCAAATAATTGTTTCAATAATGTAGGCTGTCTGATACTGTAAATGTAGTAATTTTAGCATGTACATATTTTAGCACAATTTACATTCTCCACTGTTCCCATGGATTTCAATCAGCACAAAACAACTTTTGAGAAACATACTACATTACGTTCTTATTTTAGCAGTGTATTTACTGTATAGGACAAAAATCGCAAATATTAATACATCCCTAAAATTAGTATGTTTACAGTATGTTTAACAGAGTAAACATGTTATCCTAATTTAATACTGGCACTTCAGTTAAGTTAATTGATTATTAGGAGTTTCATACAGACCAATTACACTGTATATGTCTGCCTGTAAAAAACACTTACTAATCCTAAGACAAGTGGTTTTAATATACAGGTTTGACTGTAATACACATATAAAACATTTTACAAAACATGGGCATATGTACATGCTCATATGTTATATGATACATAGCTTCAAATGTGTAATCCATACCAATGTACAGGTATAACTGCAATACACATATAAAACATATAACAAAACATGGACATATGTACATGCTCAAATTGCTCATATGCTACACAATACTTAGCTGCAAGTGTGCAATCCATACAGATGAACAGGTTTGACTGTAATACACATAAAACACATATCAAATAATGGACATATGTACATACCTGCCAGCGTGTAATCCATGTCAAATCCATAAAACTTGACTTTCTCTAACATAAGACTTCTATTGACGAAGACCCTAGAAACAGGAGCAATTTCAGATTTAGGTACATAACTATATCTTCGTAACATAACAGACATCTACCTCGTATAAAAATATAAAAACCCTAATCTATGATTAATTTGATAATAATGGTACAAAAAGGCGATATATCCTGTATGCTGTGACAACTAATCATTACTTGTCGTTAACTGCACTTCATTTTGTGTTTTTAGAAATCATTTACTGAAAGCTTTTAGAAAATGACCTTCAACAATACACAGTGACCTTGAATTAGAAGTTAAGCAACGTAACTTTTCTTGGCAGAGAGCTATATGCATAAATCTAAAGTTGCTTAATTCTGTATAAAGCTTTTTTCATTTCCAGACAATTCACTTAATATGCATCCAATATAGAATATGGTATAATTTATTTAATACTACGAGAAATCATACAGCTATATGCAATAGAAAATGGTCATTTTTTCATTTAATTTGCAAACATAGAAATGATCTTGTTTAATTTATTTTCAAGTCTTAAGAGAGCTTAATTAATTAAGAAGTAAAAGCAATAATTAATTTAAAACATTGAATTAGTTCTACAATCTATTCTATATGACATATATAACAGACAGTACAAAATGGAGTATTGATCTTACGAATAACGAAAACGTAATTCATGATAGGTGGCTAAGTGAAGAGACATGACAAATCACGGCTTTACATAGATACTTGGTGTTTATATCCCCTGACAGAAGTAACAACATGTATATTTACTGCTTACAGAAGCTCTTAAGTGATTTGTACAAAAGGACATTTATAAATATCAAACGCATCACATTGAATTCCATGTGACAATGTATTAAATATATTATTTTTTAATAATGGTTTTGTCTTTCGATCATGTTCTAAATACGGATGTTTAAAATATGTAATAACAATCTGATTTTTTTTCATTATTTTGAGCTTGAGATGAAACAACAATCTGATTTATCTGACCATTTTCAAAAATAACCTTGTATTAAAATTGAGACTAACTAACTGTTGTCAAAATCCTCATTTATGTTATTCCCCCCCCCCCAAAAAAAAAAAAAAAAAAAAAAAAAAAAAAAACTAGAATGTGTCAGAATGACATATGCCTGCTACAATTACCCGAAAGTTTCGATAAAATTACTGTAAAACACTTTATTTTCGTGACATGTTTTTTGTTTTTTTTTCGCGATTTGCTTTTTAGAATCAGTTTGCGAACTTTTATTTTCACGATTTCCTTCATACATAAATGCACATAACTTCCCGCCTGGTGCAGGTAAATTTCAAACCAATATAAAAAATATTAAGATTACCTGTTGATAAATATACCTGATATATTAAACAACTTATTGTTACATATCTTTATGAATAAAAATTGTTCAGTAATCAACTTTTTTTTGTTTACTGCCAAGCCGATCAGTACTCAAAAGCTTACCTGAATTAAACAGATTTTAGACATTTTGTGGGATTAAATAGATTTAATATAAAGATGGAATGTATATAATAGTGAGTATGAAATGTAATAAAATTAATTTATATATCACATAAAATCTGTTCATCAAATCACAAAGACGCGACTTTAATTTCACGACACTTTATTTTTGCGAAAATCTCTTACCTCGCAAAATTCGTGAAAATAAAATGCCCGCGAAAATAAAGTGTTTTATAGTATCAGTTTGCTTGCTAAAGTTTGCAATTACAATTTGCTCTGACACTCCAGTTTCCTCCACCATACCAACTGATAACCATGATTTAAGTGAAAGAAACTTATCTGGGGCATATAAACATAAAAAATCCAATCCAATCCAATAAAACCATAAATTATTATGTCATAAATATCAATTTAAAATAGTTAAAAGATACATGTAACAGATATTTTGAAGGGAACTATGCTGTACATGGTGATTTTTTTCAATATCCCATGATCATTTCTAATTGTAAGGTTATAACCTTTAGTCCCTGGCAACCATTTATTTATTGGTTTAAAGGAGTACAGCAATATTAAATTACCGGTAAGTGTCTTAACTAAAAAAACAAAAAACAAAGCAAAAAGCCAGGCTAGGGATTGAACCTATTAAGGTAACTATAATGTAAATGGTAAATTTCTATGGATATATCACATGATCATCACCAATGGGCTGATAATGCTATCCAAAAATATGATTTACGGACCCTGATCTACTAGAGGGTAAGTACTTCTAGGGAGTTCACGAATGTAAACAACTTAGTTGTTACCATGTGTCTATTAAATGTCTGGCATATTAATTTAAATACATCAATAGTTTTATGTAAAATGGTTGTGAATAAGGGCTGGACTCCAGCAGATCAAGGGCTGTAACTCTATATTTTTGGAAAGTGATATCGGCCCATTTCAATGTTAACTTTCAGTCCCTGGCAACCATTCATTTATTGGTCAAAAGCCTGAAATAATGTAAAATTCAGTGTCTAACTGGAAAACAATTCAAATAGCCAGGCTGGGTTTTGAATCACAAGTTGCAGCTTATCAACTTGACCATATTGCATGCCTCTACAAGCTCAGAAGTGGTCTGTTGTATTTATGGAAAGAATGAGATCAATGAAAGAAGCATGATATTTGTCACATTATTCTAGATTCTATTACTATCAAGGCATTATGATGGATGATGGCAAAAAAAGTACTTGACCATACTTCATGCCTCTACAAGCTCAAAAGTGGTCTGTTGTATTTATGGAAAGAATGAAATCAATGAACAAAGCATGGCTTATGTCACATTATTCTATATCCTATATATCCTATACCCATCAAGGCATTATGGATGATGCCAAAAAAAAAAAAAAAAAAAAAAAAAAAGAACATGTTTTATTTTATTGGTTACAAATGCAGATGATCATCAGATCTGATGTTTTCATTGTTTGATTACATCTTCATTACAGCAAATACAGAGATTTATTGATTTTAAATATCGTGTTTTAGGCCAAGACAGAAATATTTAATTATCATCAATCAGAATAATCGTGAAGGTCTTATTAAAATGACATTTACAAGACAGCGAGAATGATGGGAAGGATACAGACAAGGCTCTGACAGTTGTACAATTGTGACAGTATTAAATAACTAGTCTGTTGTTGATTGTTTGTCGCATCAACAATTTTACTGATATTTATGCTTAGTGTGACAAAATTTTATTGATCTCTCAAAAATAAATACATGTATTGATTTATATAATATACACAAAAACTCATTTGATAACTGTTCATGTGGTAAATGTATGATATGTGTACACTATAATATATGATAAATGATCACAGGTTTATGTGATGCATGTATACAGGTTTATGTAATGCATGTACACAAGTTCAAATGGTTCATGTACACAGGTTCATATAGTACAAAGACACAGGTTTATGTGATGTATGTACACAAGTTCATACAGTACACAAATACAGGTTTATGTGATTCATGTACACAGGTTTATGTAATGCATGTACACAGGTTCATATAGTACACAAATACAGGTTAATGTGATGCATGTACACGGGTTTATGTGATGCATGTACACAGGTTTGTAAAGTACACAAATACAGTTTTATTTGATGCATGTACACAGGTTCATATAGTACACAAATACAGGTTAATGTGATGCATGTACATGCGTTTATGTGATGCATGTACACAGATTTGTAAAGTACACAAATACAGGTTTATTTGATGCATGTACACAGGTTCATATAGTACACAAATACAGGTTTATGTGATTCATGTACACAGGTTTATGTGATGCATGTACACAGGTTCATACAGTACACAAATACAGGTTTATGTGATTCATGTACACAGGTTTATGTGATGCATGTACACAGGTTCATATAGTACACAAATACAGGTTAATGTGATGCATGTACACAGGTTTATGTGATGCATGTACACAGGTTTGTAAAGTACACAAATACAGGTTTATTTGATGCATGTACACAGGTTCATATAGTACACAAATACAGGTTTATGTGATTCATGTACACAGGTTTATGTGATGCATGTACACAGGTTCATATAGTACACAAATACAGGTTAATGTGATGCATGTACACGGGTTTATGTGATGCATGTACACAGGTTTGTAAAGTACACAAATACAGTTTTATTTGATGCATGTACACAGGTTCATATAGTACACAAATACAGGTTAATGTGATGCATGTACACGCGTTCATGTGATTCATGTACATAGATTTGTAAAGTACACAAATACAGGTTTATTTGATGCATGTACACAGGTTCATATAGTACACAAATACAGGTTTATGTGATTCATGTACACAGGTTTATGTGATGCATGTACACAGGTTCATACAGTACACAAATACAGGTTTATGTGATTCATGTACACAGGTTTATGTGATGCATGTACACAGGTTCATATAGTACACAAATACAGGTTAATGTGATGCATGTACACAGGTTTATGTGATGCATGTACACAGGTTTGTAAAGTACACAAATACAGGTTTATTTGATGCATGTACACAGGTTCATATAGTACACAAATACAGGTTTATGTGATTCATGTACACAGGTTTATGTGATGCATGTACACAGGTTCATATAGTACACAAATACAGGTTAATGTGATGCATGTACACGGGTTTATGTGATGCATGTACACAGGTTTGTAAAGTACACAAATACAGTTTTATTTGATGCATGTACACAGGTTCATATAGTACACAAATACAGGTTAATGTGATGCATGTACAAGCGTTTATGTGATGCATGTACACAGATTTGTAAAGTACACAAATACAGGTTTATTTGATGCATGTACACAGGTTCATATAGTACACAAATACAGGTTTATGTGATTCATGTACACAGGTTTATGTGATGCATGAACACAGGTTCATATAGTACACAAATACAGGTTAATGTGATGCATGTACACAGGTTTATGTGATGCATGTACACAGGTTTGTAAAATACACAAATACAGGTTTATTTGATGCATGTACACAGGTTCATATAGTACACAAATACAGGTTTATGTAATGCATGTACACAGGTTCATACAGTACAAAAATACAGGTTAATGTGGGGCATGTACACAGGTTTGTATAGTACATGTACACAAATACAGGTTCATGTGATGCATGTACACAGGTTTATGTGATGCATGTACACAGGTTAATATAGTACACAAATATAGGTTTATGTGATTCATGTACACAGGTTTATGTGATGCATGTACACAGGTTGTATAATAAACAAATACAGGTTTATGTGATTCATGTACACTGGTTTATGTGATGCATATACACAGGTTCATATAGTACACAAATAAAGGTTTATGCGATTCATGTACACAGGTTTGTATAGTACACCAATACAGGTTTATGTGATACATGTACACAGGCTTATGTGATACATGTACAAATGTTTGTGATACATGTACACAGGTTAATGTGATACATGTACACAGGTTTATGAGATACATGTACACAGGATTATGTGATACATGTACACAGGTTAATGTGACACTTATACACAGGTTAATGTGACACTTATACAAAGGTTTATGTGATACATCTACACAAGTTTATGTGATACTTATACAAAGGTTTATGTGATACATGTACACAGGTTGGTTTATGTGATACATGTACACAGGTTAATGTGACACTTATACACAGGTTAATGTGACACTTATACACAGGTTAATGTGATACTTATACAAAGGTTTATGTGATACTGATACACAGGTTTATGAGATACTTATACAAAGGTTAATGTGATACACAAAGGTTTATGTGATACATGTACACAGGTTGGTTTATGTGATACATGTACACAGGTTTATGTGATACATGTACATAGGTTTATGTGATACATGTACACAGGTTTATGTGATACCTGTACACATGTTTATGTGATGCATATTAACTAAAAGTGGTTAAGACAATGGAAATAAGTCACCAAGTCAGGGCTTTATTTTCTCAATGTAAAGAAATCATGCAGTATAATTTGTAAACAGATATATACCTTTTGCCTGGTTCTCTTTTGTATATTTTTCCTGAGGAATAAGTTTCCTGTCTTCTTAATTTCACATTGCCACCATCATGTGTTGGGGAAGCAGGTGAGGTTGGTGAATGAGGTGAAGTTGGGGATGTTGGTGAAGTTGATGAAGTTGGTGATGCCATATTGTTCAATTCAGATTTTTACAATTTTTCTGCAAAAGAAAATAAAATAAACATATTCTTTTATACTTTAAAAAAAAAATGGAAATGGAAAAAAGGTTTCAAAGTATAATCATAGTGAATTTGCATTGCATTTCCATATGACTGGAAACTGTGTAAAATGTTGTCACATAACAACAGATCATGTGATGAAATATTTGTTATGTAGGAAAAATTTGCATATAAGGAAACAACTTAAAAAAATCTTAAAAAACATTTTCAAACAAAATACAGGCAATAACAATTGAAATATCACAATTTATCTTCATAAAATTTATATATAAAAAGAATATAAACACAAGACCATTTTTTTGTCATTTTTATCAAATACACTTCATCAGAGGAATGTTGACTGCTATAGTAATGAAATGCTTCTTTGCAAAATCCCTCTCACTGCTGAGATTTAAAAAACTGCTTAGGCAGATCTTAGTGTAAGAAAGGTTGTCAGTTTGCTTGCTCAAGGACCAAGTTTTCAGACACTCCAGTTTCCTCCACCATCTTAGAACTGACTGTCTTAATACAAGAAAAATCTTGACTGGGGCATTAAAACACTATTAC
This sequence comes from Tegillarca granosa, assembly GCA_029721355.1. Classification (NCBI taxonomy): domain Eukaryota; kingdom Metazoa; phylum Mollusca; class Bivalvia; order Arcoida; family Arcidae; genus Tegillarca; species Tegillarca granosa. Next base: position 26,960,386 of record CM056605.1, read on the forward strand.
ACGACTCCACTCCTTGCATTGCAAATGAAGTGGTCAGTCTCTTTAACCCAAACACCTTTGTATTCACTTAGCCACTTTCCTTTTAATCATGTTTTTCTAAATCAAAATTACGTTAAAATATATTATTTGTAAGTCTTTCTCAATTATAACCAAACCTCTTAATAAATTATATAAACAAATGGTTTCATAAAACTTGACATGGCTGAATTTTCTAAAAATGATGATTTTACACTCCCAATGTCTGAGATCTGCTGCAGATTTTCATTGACAAATGTTTCTCACACAACATTCGAAAAATAAATATAACATACTCTTCTCTAAATGATCTGCACAAATTTTAGCTGCAAATATTCCAATGCTCAAAAGGAGAAATAATTAAGAAATTATTCCAATAAATGCAAAATGAAATATTTTTACAATACTAAATATGTTCCAACTACATAAATATGAAATAATCCATATGAATGAAAATAAAGTTCATTCTGATAATGCATATTACAGGATAAAATTATATATTTGATCTGCCTCCCAGTGGTATAAAACAACAAAGATAATTAGTTCACCTTCCCATACTCCATTTGCCATAATATGCAGAATTTATGTTCAAAACCAATTCATGTTGCAATATACTGCTTTACATAAAATATCAATTTTCTAAATAAATTATCCAAAATATACCTGCTTTTAAATTGACATGTTTTTCCTAATTTTTTTCCCTATAAAAGATGACCTATGTCAGAAAAACATGGAAAGATTTAGTGTTAAAGATCCAGCTCTCTAAAATTGGAGGCTCTAAATGTGTTACATGGATTCATCAAATCACTAAAACCAATAACACAGACAAGAACGATATTTTAAATCGCATTAACTGTTCATATGACTTGTTACTGGACAGTGTTTAATAGTAAAATAATTCAATCTACCATTAAGTTCCAAGTGATCCGAGATCAATATATAGTGCTTAGGGATTTTTGTGAGTGTTTTGGGGCTAGATCAAAATAATCAAAATGCAAACAGAAAAATTGGACTGAAAATATATCTATAATTAAAATTTATTATTATTATTATTTTTTTTTTTTAAATCTTTTTTTTAATTTTTATTTTTTACAATTTTTATTATTTTTTAAATTTTTCATAATTATTTTTTATTTTATTATTTATTTATTTTTTTTATCTATTTATTTTTTATTTTTGTTGGTAGAGTGCTCGCTCCGTAAATGGGAGGTTGTGGGTTTGAACCCCGATTGGGTCTGACCCAAGACTTGAAAGTGGGTAGTGACTGTTCTTTCGCCAAGCACTCGGCATTATGAAATGAAAGTCACAGTTCTTTCGGATGGGAACTTAAAATAAACGAGGTCCCATGTCACAGTAGGTGTGGCACAATAAAGTATAATGCTGTATAATGCCATCAGCGCAACGCACAGGCAAAATTTCTGCACTTTCGCTGTAGCCGACATCTTGATAAAAGTGAAATATTCTTGACTGGGACATTAAACAACAATACTCAACTCAACTCTACTCCAATATTAATGCCTCATAATATAAAAAAATTGAGGTAGCCACAAAAATGGTATTCAGAGACATTGGACAAAATAATCTGGGATTTTTAAGTGAAAATCTGGGATTTTATCCATCACAGTCAGGAGACATTTTTATGATAAAAAAAAAACTGGGTGTATCAACAATTAACACCATTTTAAATACACAAAAATTGACCGGAGTTAAAAAAAAGTTACAGAATGCTTTGCTAAACCTAATTGAGAAAAGTCCAATATTCCACTCTTTAAAAATTATTCCACAGAAATCTTTACACTCATATATATACATGTAAATATATATATATATATATATATATATATATATATATATATATATATATATATATATATATATATATTGTGTTATAGGTACTGCCGAGTACAATAACAGCAAATTTTCCAGACAATAGGAATTCATTTCATTTCCAAGATAGCATTATGACTAGAGAATAATAATTGATTATATTGTTACTACACAATGTAACATGATATATAACATCATACAAGATCAGACTGAAATGTTATCTAACTATCATTAATATTGGTTTTCTTAGGAACTGCAACCCAGACAGATTAACTATCACTAGTATGTGAACAATTTCAAACTGAAGAATAAACAGCATTGAAATAATGAAAGGAAAACAAGAGCTGTCAGAAACTGGGATCTCTACCCCCAAATCTAGTTCATTATAAGCTTTAACATGAAAATACATGTACTTGTATACAAACTTGCTTCATATACAGTCAAACTTGCCTTAAAGGCTACCTCTCTATAAAGGCCACCTGCTTATAAAGGCCAATAAAATTCTATCCCAGCTGTTCTTTGTTCATATAAATTGAACTTGTATATAAAGGCCACTTTTACTGATTCCCATGGGTGGCCTTTATAGACAGGTTTGACTATATATATATATATTACAGGGATTTACGGGACGCAGAAATCCTGCGTATATGACGCAAAAAAATTATGTAGGACTCCTGAAAAGTTTTAATATGCGTCCCTAGGGACGCAACTCGTTCCATTCTGATTCAGTTAAAAGCATTTCTTTTCTCAGTGTTCGCGGTAATCTTTGGAATATCTATGATCTAATCTAATAATGCCGACTCTGTCCGTAATTACTCTTAAGAAAAATGTAAATAAATTCCGATTGGTGATCACTCTCTTAATACTGAAAAAACGAGAAAAGTTCCGAACTCCAGTCAATACCGCCTATAGGGGGTTATACAATTGAACTGACCTCATTTTACTTTGATTTGTTTATATGTTACCATAGATAATTTGTCAGTAGAACAAAAGTAACCAAAAGTAAAACTGCTGACGAGGAAGTAGAGGCCACTACTAGCAAAGAACAACAAAGTGCTTCAAGAACTTATATTAATAAAAAATCAAGAAGTTTTAAACAAGAATGGTTGACCCGTTACACGTGGCTTCATGTTACGAGCCAGACAATGGCATGCTGTGTGACATTTGTATCAGTGCCAAATGTTTGGAAAACCCCTTTACGTCAAAAGATTCTGATGACTGTGTTTACAAGGTTTACAAATTACATGTACTTAATTGTAAAATTTTCTGGGAATTAAAATTTAAGTTCTTTGAATGTGACAATTTCTGTTTGATTGGTTATCTAAGTAATAAAACAAAACAAAATTGATATACAATTTTATGGTTTTTATTTTATATGATTTAATCAATTTCAATTATACTGTGAACTTACACATACACCACTTAACTGTAAGTCCTGCAAAAAACTTGAATTTCACAAATTCTTTTAGGGGACTGCCAAAATTTTATATGGACTCCTTGAATTCAAATTAGGGAGTCCCAAGGACTCTAAAAATCCACAAGTTATGTAAATCCCTGATATATATATATATATATATATATATATATATATATATATATATATATATATATATATATATATATATATATTATATTACAGACTTTCATAATGCAAAATAAAAATAGAAAAAAAATTGCTGATAATGAATTTACCAGTAAAAAAAGAATTGTATCAAATACATTTCTGGTGTACACTTTTGACAATGTTTAATATTTTTAATATTTTTTTTTTTTGAGGGGGGGGGGGGGGGGGGGGGGGGGTAAATAGTGCTTTTGGTTCATGTGGTGTCCAGATTATTTTTATTTAATAAAAACACTCTGGTCAAGTATGGTAGAAAAACTACAGTATAAGAGAAAACTTCTAGCCTTCAGCCAGCCAAATCACATTCTTTTCACTGGGAATTCTAACCTGGGTTATGACAGGCAATTGTATTCAAAATGAAAGGTTGGTGGTTTTCTCCGGTTTCTTCCACCATCCCAGAACTGACCGCCTCGAAATAAGTGAAAGATTCTTGACTGGGGCATAAAACACCATTACTCCACTCCACTCCACTCCACTCAAATGGAAGATTTTCACTTTAAGATCTGTCCCAAATGAGATTCAGACCTACATGTAATTGGTGAGAAACAACCAGATCAACTAGCCAAGGGCTTCAGATCAATAAATCCACTAGACACAAAACAAAGAAATGGATTCATCACCATTTCCAAATTTTTCTACAAGCGAGAACACTATAAAACTGATCTGGTAACTAAGTGACTTAGGTACAGTTAAAACTTATAAAGCTAACTCTTAATATATTAACGTAATACATGAAAATAGGTAATAGGTATTCAATGATGTTAAGACAGTTTTGAGCTACCTAGCCGGTTAAGAGAAGTAAGTAGAGTGGAATAACAGTTTTACATCCCAGTCAAGATTTTTTTTACTTATTATCAATGCTGTAAGTTCTGAGATGGATGAGGAAAACTGAGTGTCAGAAGAAAACCACCAACCTTTGTCAAGCCAACTGACAAACTTTCTCACGCTAGGATCTGCCAAAGAAATATTGGAAACTAGACAATGAGAGGAACAGTGATCTGTGCTTCAGACCATTCGGCCACCAGACTCCTGATAACCACAGTGGCTTATGTTCCCTAATAATAAAAAGAACAGCAGTAAGTACTTACATGGTTCTAAATTATCTTAATCCAGAAATCAACACTGGCTTTGACCAATTACATAAAAGTATATGTAATAATACAGTAGAACTGTTATAAGGATCAGGCTGAATGTTAGCAAGCACATATACTACATCAGAAGTCCATTAATAGTAATTAATGGACTTCTGACTACATGTAATTCATAAAGATGTATATAATATTGTGATATAGATGTCTGGAAATATGTATTTAAATTAATATATCTATATATAACATGTCAACAATACACATTTAACACAAAAAATGAATAAATCTTATATAAAAATAAATCATAAACACAATTTATCTCAAAAGAATACTGCTTCTGTATGCTTTGTTGGTGTGCAGTATAGTAGCATTTGTAAATAAATTGGGATACCCTAGGACTGCTAAGAAAAATTATTGGGCAACTCTATAATAAATTATTATAAGAGTTTTTTTTTTCTAAAGCCTAGCCTTAATAATGCCCTCAATCAATAAGACATCGGAGTGTGTGTGTGTGTGTGTGTGTGTGTGTGTGTGTGTGTGTGTGTGTGTTTGTGTGTGTGTGTGTGTGTGTGTTTATCTTATCTTATGGCAATTTTATACATCAGGCTTCACTTAAAAATAGACTTAAAACAGTTTCTGGTGATGATGATGATGATGATGATGATGATGATGATGATGATGATGATGAGCTAATTCAAAGTTAAACACCAGATGTCTTTGAAACATCTTTGAAACATCTTTAGGTAAATTAATCAATGCTGAATTCTATTGGCAACCATTGCTGTCTAATAATGACTTATAGTAATTTTTGTCAACATCAGTGACTTTTGGTATAAGCTAATTTATTGCAACATTTACCAAATGCAGATAAAGACTTCAAGTTGGGTAGTAATGGTACAATAAGGAGAACCTTTCACTGGCTGGATTTCCAGAAAACAAGATGGCAGAATCATTATGACAACACTGATATTTTAGAATAAATCTTACAAATACAAATGATGGTCAAAGAAATGACATGTAAGAATAAAAAAATGTGAAAGAGCTGTTGTAGCTGAAAAAATGTACTAGTATTTGGAAACAGCCAATACCACCAAAAAAAACCAGAAAAGGCATATAAAAAAGAACAGAAGACATGATAACACACAAAAGGTTAAATGATTATAAAACTTAAGACATCTTTAATGAATAACTTCAATAACTGATTATTCATCTGTATACATTCATAAACTAATTTTATTTTTTAACTTCCTGCATCTTTCAATGTTTTAAAACATGTCAGCATTATAGTTTTATTTTTTTATTCTTGTTTATATTTAAAATAATTTTAAGGGCCAATATCATTTAAACTTACAGATTCTGTATTCTATATTAATACCAATACCAAAGTCACATGTTTGTTGATTGCAAATAGTAACTATAATTCACTATAGGTTATCAAAAATTGCCAAACATAAAACATAGTGATGTTGCTACCTGCCAATGACACTACAGTGAACACGCCCAACAATATTGACATTGGTGTTAATGAGAATTGCATTAAGAATTAATGATAGCACTTTTCATAATGACAAAAAATGTCAGAACCTTGTGGCTACATTTGGTTTGTGTAAATTTAGAAAAATTAATTTCTGATTAATTGATGCAATGTATCATTAAAAACATGTTTTTATTTTCAAAAAAAGTAACATGCTCTTTGATGAAAAATTAAATATACAAGAGATTAATTAGGTACAAATAGATTAAAAATAAATTAAAATGAACTAAGCTTACAAAAGATGATTCAAGAACATGTGTCCTCTTTGTGAACTTAAGATAATTGGTACATGGAAGAACTTAAATATTAATTCCCTGTCTATGAAAGAGCAAAAGCACATGCCGACCAATAACAGTGCCTCTTGTTGCCTACATTAAAATCCCATTCAGACAGACCCTGAAAGTTTGTCAGTTCACTTGTCCAAGATTAAGCTTTTCGCATCAGCAGCACTCTGGTTTCTTCCACCACCTATATATATATATATATATATATATATATATATATATATATATATATATATATATATATATATGCAACATCTATATTAGTGAGAAAAAATGACTAGGCATTAAACAGCATTTCTCCACTTCACTCTACTCTAAGGAATAATACTTTGAAAGGTAAACCCTTGCCCATGAAAAACTACAAAACAACTTATATTCCTTGCACATGAAATAAACTATAAAACAACTTGTGTCCCTTGCCCATAAAAAAAACTACAAAACAAATTATGTCCCTTGCCCATAAAAAAACTACAAAACAAATTATGTCTCTTGCCCATAAAAAAACTACAAAACAAATTATGTCTCTTGTCCATAAAAAACTACAAAACAAATTATGTCCCTTGCCCATTAAAAAAAAACCACAAAACAAATTATGTCCCTTGCCCATAAAAAAAAACTACAAAACAAATTATGTCCCTTGTCCAAGAATATACAACAAAACAAATTATGTCTCTTACACATGAAAAAAAAAACTATAAAACAACTTGTGTCCCTTGCCCATAAAAAACTACAAAACAAATTATGTCCCTTGCCCATAAAAAAAAAAACTACAAAACAAATTATGTCCCTTGCCCATAAAAAAACTACAAAACAAATTATGTCTCTTACACATGAAAAATGGGGGTGGGGGGTTAAACAGCATTTCTCATTTAAGCTTCTTTATTGTTCAATGTCCAATAAGATGGGGCTGGAGGTATTTAGCTTTTTAAGATCTGAAGAGCAACAAAGACAATATTTATATTAATCCATATTCAAACAAAGAATAGTTACCACCTTATCTCTTATAAAAGCTTTTTTAAAGATCAGGATCAAAGCCACATCCTACAGCAACATTTTACAATAATAGCAATAATATAGAGACAGACACTAGTAAAAATACATGTATGATTAGCATGTCTGGATGAAAAACTTTGTACTTTGATCTTCAATAAAAAAACAAAATTTAGAGTTGAGAAAAGTTTTTTTTTCAAATTACAAAAAATAAATAAATGAATAAAATAAAAAAAAAATAATGATTAAATAACTCAGAAAGCAGTACTTTGTGCTGTCAAAAAATGTACCTTGTGGCAAAATTTTCAGCCGTCTTCATTTTTAAAATTTATATAAAACTAAGGTTTAATCTTAGCTAAATTTGGACTCATATAATTTTGGAACTTTGGATTCATTGATTTTCAAATGTTTGGGTTAGCTTTTTTTATCTATCAACTTTTTCGGTCTCCTAGTGTCACTGATGAGGAATAAATTTTCTAAAATGTGTACATATGGCACATCAAAATTAAATAGGTAATTTTGTTAAATATTATATATCATAATGTCATAAAAAATTGTAGGTCAAATTACAATTACCAAAAGCATTATAAAAAAATTATTTTCATTCACAATTAAACTTTAATCCACAGCATATAATTTTTGGGAAAAAGGTTGATTTTTTTTTTTTTTTTTTTATTGGCTCTTTTTGTACTTTACACAAAATTTAACAATAGTCACATGTCACATTTGATAACAGAAATGCAAAAAGTTCAAATACATTTGTTTTCATCATCAGGCTCTTTCACTTAGGCACAAATATGTGTTTATAGGTAAATACTATTAAACTTTTTTGATAAATCTAATGAAAAGGGTTTGTTCTTATCAGTTTTCGAAAAATAATAAAGTGTTTAGGTGATTTTTTGTAGAATGGTAGAGAAATATTCTGAGAACAATTCATTCTTTTTCTTGGCACAAAAAACAAGTTTCAAAATGGTGAGTTTTCTTTGTAAAATCTTTATGAAAGTTTCAAAACGAATTATAGGAGTTGAAGCAAAATTGTTAAAACTGTGAATATAGTATTTACCTAACAGTACACAAAAGTTTGAAGGATAACAAGATATGTCATAAAAACCAAAAATAATATCTTTACAAGTTATACTGTCTATGTAACATATTTCTAAAGAGTTCCACCATGATTTGAATTGATTCCAGAACACAACAATTTGTGGACAGAGAAAGAATTTGTGTTGTAATGTTTCTTCAACATTAAGTGAACACTTTCTACAAAGAGGAGAAGACTTAATTTTCATTTTAAATAAAAGTGCATCATGTGCTAGAAAACCATGAATAAGTTTGAACTGAAAAGATTGTAGTTTTGTTTCTAATGAACAATTAAATGGTAAAGTAAAAATGTTTCTAAAAATTCTTTCATCAAATTCTTTCTCAATAATATTTGACCATTTTCTAATACATGTTGGAGATTCGTACCTACTTTCTGTAAAGGCCCAATAATAATCTTGACATGAAATCTTGGCAACAGGGAGATTTTTGTTATTATAATTTACTGTCAAAACATCCCTGTTGACAACATTTCTTTTTTTTTTTGTTCTACAAAAAGTTTTCCATGAATATGGTATTGCAGATCTTATACTGTAATATTGAAGAAAAAATATTTTAAAACCAAGCTTCAGCTCTAGTTCATCAAGCTGTAAAAATTCCCCATTTTCAAGGTTGATTTACTGATATACAAATCAGACTTTATGCCACTGTCTTGGACAACATTTTCATTTCAAAATTTCATGGTTGTCTCATAGCTATAAGCTTATCAGAACTGGGTATTTTCATGCTTCAAGAAGTAAACAATTCCTCAACACTTTACAAACACAGGAAGATGAAAATACAAACAGCATCCATAACAATAAACTTCCTCAACACTTTACAAACACAGGAAGATGAAAATACAAACAGCATCCATAACAATAAACTTTCATTAACAAAAAAAAAAAAAAAAAAAAAAAAAAAAAAGCAACTGAATTGCAGTGGATGGATTGCAAAGGGTGATTTCAAAGACTTACTGTAATCAGTATTTCTATTTAGAATATACAGCATGCCAAACCAAAATAGAATTTCAGATCATCATATAACCCCTTATTTTGAAAGTTATTCTAAATGATTTTAGTGTAGGACTTGATTCTGAGTATAGCTAGAGGTGATAGCTAGGGCAAGTCCATCAATCTGTCAAGAGTTACATGAATTGCAGGAAGTTATGGATGTGTTTGCTCAGTAAGAGCTTTTATTAAATGCTTGAGACTTAAGTTTATTCACTCTTAGGGCTTGGATTTGACACCTGATTTTCAGCAAGAAGCAAAGTTTTGTATTTATATGGGTTTACTTCTTCTAAAAATCGAAAAATTGACAAATGAAAATCAAGAATCAAATAAAAGCCTTTTTTGTACTGACTTCCATATAGCTGAATAAAAGCTGAATGGTGAATGCCTGTAGCCACATGGTCTATTCAGTCGAAGAAAATGTGTCTATACTGAAAGAAGTTAGGCTCAAAGTAGCGGAGTAGAGTGGAGTAATAGTGTTTAACACTTCAGTTAAGATTCTTTCACTTATTTCAATGCATTAAGTTCTGGGATGGTGGAGGAAACTGGAGTACCCAGAGACAGCCACCAACCTTCGGCAAGCAAACTGACAAACTTTTTCATACTATGATCTGTTCCGAGTGGGATTCAAACCCAGGCAGTGAGAGGCACTATCAGTGTTTCAGATTGTTGGTGCGCCCGCGTCATTACCGCATTGAAGCTGAATAATGGCGCTATAGATTTAATCCAAATGGGTCATTACGACTATGTTATTCGTGTTATGTATTAACCCGAACAACCCAAGTCCATCATATGTTTAACGGGTGTAGTAAGGTAACGAGTAAGGGGAAATAATTAGTTATCATTATGAAAACGGTTTGATTTGAGAACGTTTCTTAACAAGGCGAACCAGCGTAAAAAAGATGTTAACACAGATGTATATACATATGGAATCATTGAACAAAATTAAAAAAAAAATGTTGATGCCAGTATTCACGAAAAATTTAGATATGCACTGTAGATTCTGAAGTTACACCGGTAGTGTTGTAGGCCTGACGAACCTTCCGATTAAATACTTAACAAATTTATTGTTTTTATTGACCCACTAGTTTCAGAAATGACCCCCTTATTTCCTGTTGTATGGGCCAATGTGGCCCCTATGGAACCCAAACAATCTGAAGCACTGCACTATGATCTGTAAGGGTGCACTTTAGACCACTGAGGCCCCTAGACTCAAAGGTATAAGGTCCTTTATTTTTTAAAACAAATTTTGGTAGTTTGTGAGATATGTCACATATTTTAAAATGCTGATCCTGTCTTTTTACATTAATTGAGAATACATGTATATATGGAATCACGGTGATATGCTCTGACAAATGTTCAGATTGCTGTTCTCTATTTAGTGCACATAAGTGATAAAATGTGCAAGTTGACAGATTGCAACATGAGGACACAGAATTAAAGAACTTAACCTAGTTTACCTGAGGAGACAGCTGACAAACAAAGATATGTCATGCAAAAAAAGAAATTTAACAAACACTTTGGAAATCTAATCATTAAAATAAATTGGGATATTTTGAGGATTCAAAACATATATTTTAATGGTCTAGGGGAATTTTTGGTGATATCAAGAAAATCTGTCAGTATAATTTTATTGGGGGGGGGGGGGGGGGGGGGGGTATAATTTCCTGAGAGGGAAAATACTGAACTGTGGATAGTCAAATTAGTCTAGATCAATCCCTGTGTTCAGTGATCTATAATGAAAATGTCCAGATCATCTAGCTATCTACATTCTTTAACAAGGTGTCAATATTGAAAAAAATTAGCACACAGACCAAAAAAAAAAATCCATTGGCAGATTCTGAAAAATATTAATATCAAAATATCTGATAGTCTATGATAAATCCTAGTCATTTGTATTCAAATCCCAAAAACCAAAAATGGTAAGACATCCTTTTATACCCCCACCCAATAAATTTTATTGGAAATTTTTGAAAATTTATTTTACAGAGGTATTCAAAATGGCCTGATTTCATCATTGTTTAGGCCATTTTAGTTTAAATAATTAAAATTTTAGTTAAAGGTACAAAAGGAAGTCTTTCTGAATATATTAATATAAATAGGATTGAACAACCCAGAGTAAAATGAAATAAGAGCAAATCAACCTGGTGCTAACAGGCATAATCTAAATGTGAATGGGTTTTAGGGTTACACACCACTACCTCAGGTTCTAACCCAAAACTTCCACCGTTACAGATGAGTGCAAAGAACTAGCTAGACCTCTGCATTATCACTACCAGCAGATGAGAAACATTACAACCAACAGATAGGTTGATTTGTTGTAAAGTTGATTAATGTTGCATCACCAGTTTTTCAGCTAATTGTGAAAAAAGCAATTTTTATAAAATCTCACTTGATTAGTCTGTTTGTTTGTGAGAAGTTTCAGTACTGTGCAAACTCGGGGGGGGGGGGGGGGGGGGGGGGGGAGGGGGGGGGGGCTCTTTATTTAAGTGCCAGTTGTAAGTTTGTATGCTTCAATCCCCAGTCACACGATTTTATTCTGGCACCAAGAGACCAGCAAAAACATTGTCCTCCTAATGCCAAATGAGGATACACTATCTCAAATTTTAAAGTCTTATCTATGACCCAACTTGGGTTCGAGCACACAACCTCCCGTTGCAGATGCAGGGTCAAGCATAGCTAAAACTATAGGACCCACAAGTCCATTGTATTTCTCCATTCCACTCCAAAAACTCAACACCCCTGATTGCTATATATGTAACAATATGAGGAGTTATTATGTTTGATTTCGCAAAATTGCACATGCACTTTTTGTCAAGTTGTAAAGCTACTGACATGTTGCAACAATTGCAGTGGGACACACTAGAAGCTCGGAGGAAGTCAAACCCATCTATGTATGCTCTACCGGATATTCAACGGCCAAGTAAGAATCAACAGAGACTCCTACCTGCAAGCAAGCAATCAAAGTGAGCAAAACCATTCCAGGAAAGACTCAACCACCATTCCAACTACCTGCTTGTGTTACCTCAGCTTCATCACTGGCAAACATCAAGACACTCCTTGGCATCATCACTATTACACTACAATTTTTCCTCTTTTAATTTTGTTTTTAATTTGTAAATATTAATGGCTGTATTAGAGGATGCGTTGTGCACTGCTCTAGCTGTAGCAGTGCAACTTTGAACACCCCCTGAGGGCCCAGTTCTTTACTGGATGAAGTTAACAACAGATTAAGTCTACTGCAGGTCAGAATAACCATGTACAGCTAGACGGTTAACGCAAGATGCTGAATTAACTTTCGTGCATAATGGGCTTAAAGGTGCTTATCCTATTGTTTTCATGGATTTTGTTAAACAAGCAATTAAAGACACTTACCTGGAATAAATTTTATGTAAAATATCCTAAAATTGCAAAAAACTTTCCTGGTGTTAAATTTTTATCTCCAAACTGAAGAGTTCTAAAAACCGGAAGTGCAGACGAATTTTGTACAGTTAAGTACATCATACAAAGAATGAAAATGTGTGATAGACCGGGCCAATATCTATGACCAATATACACATCAAATTATTTTCATGTCCAAAACAATGAAAAGCAAAATGAAAACTCTGAAAATTTGCTTATCAGTATTTAAACACATGAACCTCCACCCATATAGATCTATCCCACAGTAGGCTAGTAGTGCTGTATCCCACTTTAATAAGGCAGTTGACACAGCAATGCATATTAATGTATATCATTTAAAGTAATGCAGACATTGTTCTGATATGTTAACTGACCAGTAGGTTTCATTTTTTCCCTTCTAGATGAAGGCACCATTTAAAACTAGCATACCTGTCAAGACATATGCATGCACACATTTTGGATATCCAGCAAGGGAATTTCCCAGAGCTCCAGAGCATTTTTGTGGGACAATTATTTCTATTGGCGATGGAATCGCATAAAATGACTTTTCCCGTAATAACAATGTTTTTTCAAGAATATTTAATTTTAATGTGGCAGTGTTGGGATTTGTAGATTTTGTATATAGTTGTTGTTCGGTTTATTTCTTATTAAAATACATCACATATTACACTTGGGTAACATTAAATTCATTCCAACTCTTTCTGTCCAACAACGAAAGTAATGTCCAGTTCTATTGTATATCAGGTGACTGGTAGTAGATATTAAACAAAGGAAAGACCGGGGAAAGTGAAAATGAGACAATAAGCTATTGAGGCCAATAGAAAAGTAGTAATGTGTTTAATGTTACCCGAGTGTAATATGTGATGTATTTTAATAAGAAATAAACCGAACAACAACTATATACAAAAACTACAAATCCCAACACTGCCACATTAATTTTATCCATTTCATTATGCACAAATTTAAAGAGGTATTGATCACATGGTATTCAGGTGAGTTCCATAATACACTGATCCATAATATTTTTGTTTCTTGTTGCATTTTTGAAGATTCTCATTCTTCAAGGCATTACATGCTGAACTTTGAAAACCCTTGACATCTATGAACTAGGTAGGGGACAGTTGCGATAATAAAGTTTAATATCGTTGTAATCTGATTGATAAACCAATAATCAAATGCACTTTTTTAAAAGATATTTTAATGCAGATTATACATTTCAATGTTTCATTCTTTTGTTCATTTACATGAGGTCAAAGGTCAGGATTGTTAAATCAACATACTGACTGTTTGAAAGGATAATGAAACCTGCTTTTTCAGTTTTGATGGTTTTTTTTTTTAATTCTCTTGAAGGTCAGGGTCAATACTACAATGGATTTTTTTACCATTATGCCTTTTCTCTTTTTCCTAATGAGAAATGCAACAATGATTGATGAATTGTTAAAGGCATTTTCAAAATTCTTGTTAAATTACTTTGAAAAATAAAAAATAATTTATTTCATATGGTCAAACCAGTCGTATTTTTGAAAAATATATGTGAAATTTTATTTTGATTTTGAAAATAAACCTTGAAAAATTCAGTTCAGGTGAGAAATTCAGCCATGACACATTATATTTGCATATATAGGTATTTGGTTAGTAGTCGGTCATCATAAAATTTTGCATATACCACAGAGTGGTTATATAAATGGCATTGATTTTTCTCTACTGTTATACATCCCTTCCCATTAACATCGCCATGTCAACTACATAAAAAATTTTAATTCTTTCTTTTTAAATTGAAATCTTTCAAATAAAAACAATTAATTAAATGCTAAATATCAGTTAATTATCTCTCTAGACATAGCTTTTTTAACAAAAGAAATGATAATAATAATAAGAAGAAATAATAACAATTTTACCTGCAAACTATTTCATAAAACACCTTTAGTCGTAGTCTACAACACACAGGTATAAATATCAATTTTCAGTAGCACAAATTATGCAGTAATGCTCAGTTGTTTTTTAGATTTCTACCTGTGTTCAAGGAAGATCAGATTTCAAATTTATTCACTTTCAAATTAGATGTAGTATAGCTGAAACATGTGAAGTAATGTAATTTTATGCCCCAGTCAAAATTCTTCAATTGAAGTGATCAGTTCAAGATTAGAGGAGGAAACCAGAGTGGGCAGAGAAATCCACTGACCACCTGCAATTGAACTTACAACTCTCTCACTGGGATATGCCCCAAGATGGAATCAAACCTGGGCTTTTTGATTAGTAAGCACTTACTTTAGGCCACTAAGCAACCCTGGGTGTTGTGATTGGTAAGCACCTGCTTTAGGCCACTAAGCAACATACAGAGGCACCTATATCAGTAATAAAAACTGCAATTTTATTTTTTGGAACATATTCATGATCTATTTTACAATACAGTGATAACCCTGAGAATTCTGAACACCTTTCTAAACTGAACTGTTTTATTTATTAGGGCATACCATTAATCAAAGACTGTCCTTTGACTCAAGGCTCATTATTTAAATAAGTTATTTACGTTTCAGTACAATGTATTTTGAAACAACTGCGAATAGAAATATTACTGTATCTTTTCATTGGTTTGGATGTCAGTCAAGTGAGAGCAAACCCACAATCCTTAAATAAGGAGACCTGAAGCAATTGGTTACACGTTTCCACAAAAATCAATAACTTTGTTAAGCAAATTACCGTAACCAATGTTTATATTCCTTAAGAAAAACCTTGGCCTACTTCGACTTGTCAAAGTCGTGTTTCTAGAGTATAACTCTGGTAATGCAATGAGCATGTGCAAAACTTGGTCTAAATCGAACAGAAAGCGAGTTAGTCGTGTTAAATTCAATATGGAGATCGAGATAGTAAAATTTATGTTTGATGATAATGATGAACACGATCTCTTTTTTTGTTGAAGACATCGGTATTTTTTGCCGTTTATAATAATCTTCCTAGGGGCTTGGTTCCTAGAATAAAATATTTTGTTGAACATACAGTCCCTACATATTCTGCTGACGATTTTAGGTAGTGGTTTACTCACCGCACAGATACGGTAGTTTTTGTTCTTGTTCAAGAACATGGTACAACAATGTAGATCAACTTAAAATGTGAATATAATTTTTATTAGGCAGAGATTGCTCTGTCGTCAAACAAATTTTAATACTTTGATATTTTCCGTTTCGAAAACGGCAGAGCAATCTTGGTCTAAATTGTTATCAATCAAAATTTCATTCAACAATTCTTACTTAATTACCGCATCCACCATGCTGATCTTGGGTTCAACTCGACTAAACTAGCCTATTGGGTACTATTAATCTGGTTAACACAAGAAACGCCTACCCGTGACTTACCCTACCTGTTCGATTTGAATTGATTTGAAATACAGTGATTGCTATCTAATCTAAACATCTATGAGATTGGAGATTTTGTTTCATTTAGATAGGTATTGATGTACACAGGTAAATTTAGCAAACAGTATTTATGATGTGTTCATAAAAATAGGGACCAAAGTGGTCTCAAGATGATTATAAAAGTACATGTTTTTGGACCACAGTGCATTTACTGCCTATAGGTATAAATCCCTTCAGGCAGGTCGGAATATGAGAAAAATTTTTTTCAGCTCACTTGATTAAAGTTGGTGTTTTTTTTTTCCGGTACACTCCAGATTTCTCTACAATTCTAGGACTGAATGCCTTGGTATAAGTGAAATAATCTTGACTTGGGCTTGAAACATCATTACTTCATTCTACTCCACTATTATTTAAGAGTTTAGTTTAGACAGAATTTTTGTATACTAGGGGCTAGGTTTGTACTGTACAACTGTACTAAGTTTGCACACAGTACTATAGGGTTATTGAACTGATATTGTGAAATACTGTCCCTTGTTGACTTGGGGCAATATTTCACAATATCAGTTCAATAACCCCTTTATTATATAGCAAAATACATTTCATTTGCTCTCCACTTGTATTTCATCTTAAAATACCTGTACTATTTTTGTCTCAAAATACACAAATATTGCACTAGTTTGTATATATTGATATAAGAACTAGTGCAATATCACAACAACAACTCAGTAGTGATTCAAACAACAATGTCACATGACAAAGTTTGCAATATTAAAAATGGATTTGGGAGATCTCTGACCTGAACATAGTTTGAATACAAATATTGATATATATTGTACACTAATATCTCAGAATTTATCGTTTTATTTCTATGTGAAAAATATATTGCTATATAATAAAATTATATATTGTGTTATTGTTATTAGCAATTCTATTGTTGACAAGATGTAAAATCAATTATTTTTCATAACTTAATCAGCAACTGGGAATTATTTTAAGGAAATAAAAGGTATTGTCTTAATATTGATAACAAACAGACATTATACATGTATATATTTTCTGTCCTCTGAGATGTAAGGAACTAATGCTGTTTATTTATCAGACTTATAATTAGACCATTTGTGCCAAATAAATCAGGTCATATTTAAAAAAAATAAACAAGAAACAAATAAAAATATGTTACAGATACATGACTTTATTATTTTCATAAAATTCCATTGTTTGTCAACTTTTAGACATTTTTTATTATCATATTGTTGCTACTTTCCCTACAGATACTGGCGGCATAAGTGGCTAAATTGTCTAAAACTTGGACTTATGGATCAGAGTCAGTGCCTTTCACCCACTATGAGGTTTGGATCCCACTCTGGCAGATTTGAGAGTAAAAAAAATTTTCCATCTAACCCGAGATTGTCAACCTGTGTTAGTTAGGGATAGAGTACTTCGCTTCATTTTAGTTGAATGAGAAATACAGAAGAAAAGTAGGCGGCAGCTTCCTACTAATATTGAGAACATAGGGTTCATTTTCAGTTTTGCCCCTATTATTTTTTCTCTATTCTCGTTGCATATTATTCTATACAGAAACAGCAATTTCTTCAGCTATACATGAGGATAAAGTGAATCCAAAGAAAACCAATCCACAAATAAAACAAATACCTGCATAATCGATTTATTTTGTTTGTGAAATTGACTTGCGTAAACTTAGTACATATGTACTTGTCTAATACAAACAAAATGTTATTGTTTTGTAAAATAGCAATACATGTACATGGATTAAAAAAAATACTGCCTGAAAAGTTGACATCAATGTACTTAATGTCATAAAGACTCAATCTGTTTTAAGGTTAAAGGTTAATGTTCTAGACTTTTTAATCTAATTAAATAAAGTGAGGTCCATCTCCAAACAAACAAGGGTTGGCAGACTCAGGTGAAATGAAAAAAGATTGATATTGCAGTGGCAAAACTAAAACTGAATCTATTTAACTGAAATAAATTCCACCCTAAAAAAACAAGGGTTTGTAAACTAAAGTATACTGAAAGGGGGGTAAATATTGTAATGACAAAACTAGGACTTTGAATCTAATTAACTTAAGTGAGATCTACCCCCAAACAAACAAGGGTTGGCAAACTAAGGTGTACTTGGAAGGGGTTAATATTGCAAGAGCAAAACTAGGACTTTCCCAAATACTAGCAGGCCACAGTACCAGCTCAGCCACTGCAAACCCATACAACTTTTTGTCATCTAAATCCTGCATGCCAATAGATGGGATGCATGTTAACATTTTATTTGATTATAACCATTCATTTGAAATTTGGTTGAAATTGACTAGAGCAATAGAAAATTAAGTACCGGTAGTTTCTTCAAGGATAAATTACAAAGTCTAAATTAGGGTCAAACTCACTGCCTTTGAATCTTGATGCTACAATCCTAACCATTAACAAGCCATCACTGTGGTAGCTCAGTTGGTAAAGTGCTCGCATTCGTAAGTTGGAAGTTGTGGGTTCGAACCGTGGCTGGTCATGACCCAAGACTTGAAAGAGGGTAGTAACGGTTCATTCACCAAGTACTTGACATTATGAAATGAATGTCACAGTTCTTTCGGATGGGAACTTTAAATAAACAAGGTCCCATGTCACAGTAGGCATGGATGGCTTGATAAGAACCCTGTGCAAGGCACAGGCAAAATTTCTGCACTTTCACCTATAGCTGGTGATGTCTTGATATATCTCAAGAATTGAAATATTCTTGACTGGGACGATAAACATCATTTACTTAACTCAACTCAGCAAGCCTTCAGAAATGTTAGTTTTTGCAAAAAACACATGCTCCTTGTTGGAAAAGAATCTCAATTTGCAGATTTGTATAAATTTTGGGGGGAAAATATTTGTCTTATACAGTCAATGAAATATCAATATTTTTTAAAAAAAAATTAATCAGGAAATAGATTTTAGCACCATCTTAATGAACCGGTGTATCAGAAATTATTTTTATAAATTATATGGATACTGGGATACTAAGACATTATACGCCACATGTCTCCATATTACAACATTTGATGTTATAAATCAAACTTTAATGGTCTTATTTATTTTTATTATATTTAATATTACATGTTAATTTACATTCTTTAAATAATCAAATAAATTATTGAACACATCTGCATATCTACCTGTCGTGTAGCTATATATACAGGTATATATGTGGTCTTTAAGAGATAGACTTATTATGTAAGATCAGGTAGCTTATGTTACCTGGAATTTTTTTATTACTTATTTATATATTTATCTATGATTGGTGATTTTGATTAAAATAAAAACATGTTTGGACAAGTTTCACTTTTTCAGCAATGATAGGTTGAAATTTATTTTCCTTTGTATAAAATCTGCCCACACATTACCCATCTTGCTCATTACAGAAAAGAGAATTTTTACCTGCTAGCAGTATTTTTTTTTTAATATTATCTCTTCAGGAAGATTCAGATATGCTGCTGATGAAACTGGATACATGTATTACTAATGTGATCTATTGTTACCATTTTACCTGTAAGGATAACCTGTTATATATTAAGTTTGGTACACCTGAGTCCAGCAGGTAAGTGTATACCTATGTGATATCACACCTGTACTTATTTATGTACATTTAACCTTTACAGTACTCTCACCTTTATTATCATTTATTCACTTTAAAAAAAGAAGAAGAAGAAGAAGCTAGATCCTCCAATAACAGTTGACTTTACCCTTTAGATAGGTACACTTTAAAGCAAAAAAAAAAAAAAAAAGAAAGAAAGAATAGAAAGAAAAAGAAAGAAAGGAAAAGAAGTTCATACTCTAATTTGGTCCAGTATGAGTGTGGCAGTACATGTTTACTAACTCAAGAGCTGCCATTGCATATTGACACTGTCATGGCTTGATCCAGTTTTACAATATTTCAAATTTTCAATTAAGAAGTAGTTTGTACTTTCTTGTTTGTTGACACTAAAATTCTGACTCAATCTGGAAAAAAAACAACAACAAAATAAAATTCCTTTTAAAGGTACTTGTAACATGTTTCTGTAAAAAATATATATATATGTCAACATTTGTAAGCTGGGATTAACCCATACCAAATGTGTAAACACAGATTTGGCAAAATAAAGATTACACCAATTTCTTGGAATCCCGCTGATAATAGTTATATCAAAACTTGTCAAATAAAAAAAAATTAAGTAACTTTAGATCATCACATTATGCAGATCACTAATTTCACAAAAAGAAAAAAAATACTGTTAGGAAGATTTAGATAAAGTTGTAAAACCCTCATGCTATTTAAGAAGGATTTAAGAACTTTGGATAAATTTGTAATGTTACTTTTAAATATGATTAATGATGAAAAAGATTTGACACACAATAGGAATAAGTGTCATAATCTGATATGCAATGATGTTATGATTTTTTCATACCTGTAATGACCTTGACCTTTAATTTGCATGTAATGTTGTCAATATAATATGGAAAATTTTGTATAGTAATTATCTAAAATTTAAAGAAGAAAATAACCATATAATGTGAATAATTATTCAGTAATTTTCTTTCATTTTATTAGAAATAAGTAAGTCTTGTTATGGTATAAGCATTAATTAGTTATTCCTGTTTACAAGATCAATCAACATGATCGATTGATTAATTTAATGGAGTTTTACATCCAGTCAATAATATTTTACTTATATCACTAGCTGTAGGTGAAGAAGTAGAAATTTTGACCTTTACAGTGCACTTAGGGCAATGTGCAGGTAGGGTTCTTTAATGTGTCATGTCTGCTGTGACATGGGACATCGCTTTCTATAGTCTCATTTGAAGGAACCAATCAACATGATTGAAAACAACATGAAGTGATTGGAGTGGAGTAGAAGTATTTTATGCTGCAGACAAGATTTTTTGACTTATTTTGAGACAGAAAGTTCTGGGATGGTGGAGGAAACCAGGGTACCTAGACAAAATCACCAACCTTTGATTAGTGAACTGACAAAATATTCTCTTACCAGGATCTGCCAAAGTGGGATTTTGAACCTGGGTGTTAAGATGCATTATGATCCATAAGTGTACACTCTAGACCACTCTTCTACCGAGACCCCAACATGAATTGAAGTCATTAAACAGTAATGTGTAACCAATGGCAACATTTAATTCTAATGTCAAATTGTTGGAGGCACTTTTGTTTGTTTACAAAGTCAAAAGTTTTAAATAATATTTACAGTTCCCATGACAATACTTGAGAATTTTAAATTATTTGTTACAAGATTTACTCAATTGCTTCATTTAAGACTCAACTCCATTTATTTTGTTACGCCATTTAATTCTGTCTGTATGATGTAAATTGCCATTCGAACTCTCCTATAATTGAAAATAAAAAAAAATGTCACTGAATTAATATGATTGTAGTTACCAAAGCTATTACTTTTTTATCAATAGTTGATAGGATAAGAGCAAACCAATGGTTGTTTTTATGTTTTTGGCCAATCAAAGAATTGTAACAAGACTGAAAACAGAACTTCTTATATTATCGGTGTAAAATGTTACCTCAAACATCTGTTACCAGCAAAGCTTTGCTGCTGCAGTATACAAATGTGTAAAACATTATGGTACAGTCGAGGTCAGAATGAGAATTTTTTACTGAAGTTTGCTTAAATTTGCCAAGGTTTGCCAATGTTTGCGAAATGTCACTGAAGCCTGAGTATATTAATTTTGAACTTTATTTACAATTTAAAAGTTAAACTCACCTGCCTCCTGTCTGTCAGCATTTGTGTCTATCACTGAAGTGTTTTCATTTTGTTTTTGTTTTTGTTTTGTTTTTTTTTTATGTTTTAATAAGAAAATATATTAAATTCTGCAATTTTTTTTATAAATGTAGAAAAAGGTAATATTAACATTATTTCAAACCTTCCATAATCATATAGATTATATAGAGTAAATTAAAAAAAAATAAGTAAATACTGTAGAATCATTGATACTCATTGGGTTAAAATTTCATTGTTGTGCATTTGCAAATTTAAAAAAAAATTGTTTGAAGAAAATTTTGTAGAATTAATTTT
Source organism: Tegillarca granosa (assembly GCA_029721355.1). Classification (NCBI taxonomy): domain Eukaryota; kingdom Metazoa; phylum Mollusca; class Bivalvia; order Arcoida; family Arcidae; genus Tegillarca; species Tegillarca granosa. Next base: position 26,982,652 of record CM056605.1, read on the forward strand.
TGTGAAAATAAATCCCATTTGGTTTTTTGGTAGTTAAAAATTTTCATTGATATTAAACTTTTGTGGTTTTCATATACCCAGAAAAAAGCAAAATAATTCAATCCCACACAGAACATGTGTAATTTACAGTATATTATAATCTTAAGAAACTCAATTAGTTATCTAGACAAAGAAAAATGGAGGTTTACAGACCACTGAAACATGTTAGTAAGATAAAAAAAAGTGTTTGATAAATCTAAATGCTATAATTTGTCATGGTAGTTTTCACAGTTAGAGAGATTTGTCATAACATTTTGAATACATTTTAATTTACTCTATTTCGTTATGGAAGATTTGAAATAACGGAAATATTGTTTTTACACTAAATCCTCAAAAATTTCTGAGTTATATATAATTTATGTTTATATATTATTACAACTGCAGTGCTATGTTTTTTTTATTTGACAGACAAAACAGCAAAACCAAACATCACCTAATTATGACCAGAAGACGTAGGAAGAAGAAAAAAAAAAACGGAAGTCCTGGGATTAGGAGGTTTTTTTTACTGCAACCTGTCTTCAAAGTTTATCCAATATTTTTATAAGGTTTGTGCAAGCTGTCACTGAAGCACTTATGGAATGCCATTTATGCCAAACCACTTAATATGTTAAACTCCAAGACAGCTGTCAAGTCCAATTTTTTATTCCTAAGTCCTACTTCAACATGTGTTTTTTAGATTGCATTTAGCTGTTGATTTAAGTAGCTTGAGTTTTTTGACGTTTTCTCTGATCTTCTTTATGACATAGTATGTATACTTTATGAAAACTTTCTTTTCATAAATAAATCCATTTCCTCTCCGTGTTTACGATGGAGGGTTTTAGGATATCGACATGCTGTCTCTAAAGTGTTTTTTTTACTCTTACACTTTTAAGTTTTATAGCAATGCTTGTGTTTTTTTTTTATTTTAATTTCTTTTCTTCTTTCATATACATTTTCTTTATTTGTTTCCATGGAAGTGTATATATTTGTTTTATGTAGGGAAACTTCAATATTTTTTACACTAAATGCTTGTTTCTTTTTATTTGAATTTCCTCGACTGATCTCCTTTTTTCTTTCTTTGTTTCCATTAAAGTGTGTACTTTTGTTACAAGTAGGGAAACTTCAATATTTTTGTACACTAATACATGTTTCTTTTTGTTTTGATTTCCTCTACTGATCTTCCCTTTTTTCTTTAATTGTTTCCATGACAACACAGTAATTGTTTTACCAGTCAAACATCAACAAAATTCAGGATATATATAAATTTCTGTATGACACTTTTTTAATATCGCTTCCTTTTTTACATCTCTATGGTTTTGTTTTACATTTTCATCAATCATCACCTTTTTTAAGATGATAAATGTAGGGATGGTTTCTGAGATGAATGAACGAGTTGCTGTTTTATTCCACATCAGCAGCTATTAATGGCTGGATAAAAAAAAAAACCTTTAAAACTATAAACACTTTAGGAGTTTCAAACTCTTTAAATATTCTATATTAAAAATTTTCTTGTCAGTTAAATTTCACAAAAAGTGCCATATCAAGTTATTTCTGTTGTTTTATTTTTGTTCGATGATGATACAAAATGAATCACATAGATATTAAAATCAATCATTTTTGTTTCCGTTTCATATCATTTTATTTTCTTGAAATAATGTAGAAATTAATCAGAAAGCTTGAAAATTATAATAGTACTTAATATAAGTGTTGCATCTTTAATTTTCCAACTTTTCCAATAATTATGTTATTCAGAATATTTCTCTTTTTTTCTTTTCTTTTTTTATTTTGAGACAAAAATTCTTAAAATGTTATGAGTTATTAATTTTCAAAATTAATATTTGAAAAAAAAAATCATTAAAATTGGTAAAAAGAACTAGATGACTTTCACCAATTAACTAAATTTATTTAACACTTGAATATAAAACAAAACTAAAAAAAAGGTTTATTTTCAAAGATTAAATCCTTAATTTTATCATTTATACATGAGGATTAAATTAGATCCTGATTCCTAAAACATCCAGGGACCTCAATGACCCGAGTCGTCTAAAGTGCACTCTTACGATCACTGTGCCCCTCTCCATATAGCTTCCAGTTCTACTCTTGTAGATCCCATTGTGAGAAAGTGTGTCTGTTTTCTTGCAAAAGCTAGGTGACTTTCTCCAGGGACCTCGATGACTGATGGGTCTAAAGTGCTCACTTACAGATCAAAGTGCCTCTCACCTTCTACTTTCCAGTTCTGTTCACTTGCAAAAGCTAGGTGACTTTCTCCAGGGACCTCGATGACTGATGGGTCTAAAGTGCTCACTTACAGATCACAGTGCCTCTCACCTTTGAGGTTCTAGTTCTGTTCACTTGCAAAAGCTAGGTGGTTTTTTCCAGGTACTCCAATTTCTCTTCGAACATTTTTAGAACTGAGTGTCTCAATATAAGTGAAATAATCTTGAATGAGGTTTAAAAACCATTTATCCACTCAGCTTCCCCAACTTTCCATGCTAGCTTGTAATAAGTTTAGACTCTCTGTTTTATGAGCTAATGACAAGACATATCAATCGACTTTGCTATCGGCTAATTAAACAGGAAAAGAAAATGCACACGTCTATGCCACTTGAAAATGCATTTACTCAGGAATAAAAAAGTGAGAAAAACCAGAGCTTTGACTGGAAGACAATAATTATCACATAGAAATAAGCCATATTTTAGTCTGGCGAAACACGTGTATTTAAATTGTGCACACTTCATGTGCACATTGCCTGATTATGTGATTATAAAGGTTTTTGGACATGGAAATTTTTAATAATATCTGTTCTGCCATGATTTAAGTGCTTTACAAACTCACAAGTATATAGTGTTTGGTTTTAATTTCTTATATTGTAAACACTTGGCTATTACCATGGCGACACTGACATTTAACATATGATAATCCACAGAGTCATTTATTTATCTTTTCAAATCCATGCACTAAATCTGTTCAATACAAGTTACCCAAAGTTGTAAAATTAGTTAAATGGTTATTCTGTTGCAATTTTAAAGCTGTCACCAATTTTTCAAGTGGAATTCAACAAGCACTCAACCTTGTTTCCTGGAAAAAACTTTTAAAAACCAACAGTCTTTGCTACTTCATGTTGAGTTGATAAACAGCAAAATGTATGCAGTCATACTTATAGCTGGTGATGTCTTGGTATAAGTTAAATAATATTGACAGGAACACAAAACCTCATCAATCAAAAATCAAACTTAAAAATCTGCTTTTAAAACTATGGATACCTCTATAAGTAGATTGCCTCTTTATCAAGTATGGCCAGCAAAATATAAACTTTTGGTCATTAATTGTATTTAAACCTGTGTATAAACCAAGAAACCAAGAACTTGGTCACTTTTACTGGGTTATTTTTGTGGTCTTTATAGACAGGTTAAACCAAGAAAACAAGAACATGGCCACATTTACTGGGTTGTTTGTGGGGTCTTTACAGACAGGTTAAGCCAAGAACTTGGTTACTTTTTACTCGGTTGTTTGTGTGGTCTTTACAGACAGCTTAAGCCAAAAACATGGTTACTTTTTACTCGGTTGTTTGTGTGGTCTTTATAGACAGGTTAACCCTAGAAACCAAAAACTTGGTCATTTTTACTGGGTTGTTTGTGTGGTCTTTATAGACAGGTTAAACCAAGAAACCAAGAACATGGCCACATTTACTGGGTTATATGTGGGGTCTTTACAGACAGGTTAAACCAAGAACATAGTTACTTTTGACTGGGTTGTTTGTGTGGTCTTTACAGACAGGTTAAGCCAAGAACTTGGTTACTTTTTACTCGGTTGTTTGTGTGGTCTTTAAAGACAGGTTAAGCCAAGAACTTGGTTACTTTTTACTCGGTTGTTTGTGTGGTCTTTACAGACAGGTTAAGCCAAAAACATGGTTACTTTTTACTCGGTTGTTTGTGTGGTCTTTGTAAAGGTTAAACCTAGAAGCCAAGAACTTGGTCATTTTTACTGGGTTGTTTGTGTGGTCTTTACAGACAGGTTAAGCCAAGAACTTGGTTACTTTTTACTCGGTTGTTTGTGTGGTCTTTACAGACAGGTTAAGCCAAAAACATGGTTACTTTTTACTCGGTTGTTTGTGTGGTCTTTGTAAAGGTTAAACCTAGAAGCCAAGAACTTGGTCATTTTTACTGGGTTGTTTGTGTGGTCTTTATAGACAGGTTAAACCAAGAACATGTTTATTTTATTGGGTTGTTTGTGTGGTCTTTATAGACAGGTTAAGCCAAGAACTTGGTTACTTTTTACTTGGTTGTTTATGTGGTCTTTATAGACAGGTTAAACCAAGAATATGGTCACTTTTACTTGGTTATTTATGTGGTCTTTATAGACAGGTTAAGCCTAGAATATGGTCACTTTTTACTTGGTTATTTGTGGTTTTCATAGACAGGTTAAGTCAAGAACATGGTCACTTTTTACTTGGTTGTTTGTGTGGTCTTTTTAGACAGGTTAAACCAAGAACATGGTGACTTTTTACTTGGTTATCTTTGGTCTTCATAGACAGGTTAAACCAAGAAATCAAGAATATGGTCACTTTTACTGGGTTGTTTGTGTGGTCTTTATAGACAGGTTAAGCCTAGAATATGGTCACTTTTTACTTGGTTATTTGTGGTTTTCATAGACAGGTTAAACCAAGAAATCAAGAATATGGTCACTTTTTTGGATTATTTGTGTGGTTTTTATTGACAGGTATATATGGGTACATAATATTTAACAAAAATTCCTGTCTAATTTTGATGTGCCATATGAGCACATTTCTGTCTCACAGTGATACATTTGCAAGAGGACAGGTTTTTTTAATATATATAAATGCTTCCAACTCAGTTAATATCCTATACATACTACCACCACCCTCACTTCTTTAACAAAAGCATTAAACATAGCCGAGGGTCATTCCTGAAGAAGCACAGCTTAACCTTTTAGTGTCATTGATGCTTAGAACAAAGCTAGTTTATTTGACTTCATTATTGGCTCATTTATGTCAGCTAATTAATGCTTTGAGCAGAGTTATTTGCTGTGCAGTTATAACATGTTAAGATTGGAAATGGGCTGAAAGGATTTATGATTTTTTTAACATTAAGGTGGTCATCTAAGATGGTTTTATTTGAATTGCACTTAATAATAGCAAAAAAGCAAAAAGAATAGATAGATAAATAAATAAATAAATAAATAAATAAATAAATAAATAAATATGATAAATAAAATATAAAAATAATAATATTATTATTAATTTTAAAAAAAAGTCCATGTAATATTAAATAGTGGAGCAATGTATTATACAATGTAAATTCTTAAAGTTTTAAAAAAAAATTAAATATTTTTGAAAAAAATTAAATGTTTTAATTGTAATTTGACTGATGGTTTAAAAATAGTAATTAGTAATAAAGCCTGAATGAATGTTCTAAAGCAAATGCTTACAGATCACAGCTTTTGTAAAGGAGTGGAGTGGAGTAATGGTGTTTTACGCCCCAGTCAAGATTCTTTCACTTATTTCGAGGCAGTCAGTTCTGGGATGGTGGAGGAATCTGGAGTGCCTGGAGAAAACCACCGACCTTTGGCAAGGGAACTAATAAACTTTCTCACACTAGAATCTGGTCCAAATGGGATTCAAACCCAGGCAGTGAGAGGCGCTATGATCCGTAAGGGTGTGCTTTAGACCACTCGGCCACCAAGGCCCCCTCTTTTATAAAGGTACTCCAGAACTAAACACCTTTGTGTAAGTGACAAAATCTTGAGTGGGCATAAACACCATTACTCAACTCCACTATACTTTTTCTTAATGAAATATCTTTTTCACGGAAATTTATTTATTGTTCCAGAATTTCAAAGGAGTTGGTAGTATAAGTTTGAACAAAACAAAACTAGCTGCTAGCCACTTTGGACCATGTACAACGACAGATATGCTATAAGGATTGCCAGTCTGACCAACAACAGGAAAGACAGCCATGTCCTGGTTGAATTGTGAATGCAAAGCTGACAATAATCTGATACTTCAAAAGTACATACTGGTATTACTGAATATATAGAATGCATCACTTTTATTTGTATACCAAACAAATACACCCTACAGCTGGTGGGTCATATGTAGTATTGAAGTTGATTATTTATATAAAAAGAGGCAAAAAAAGGTTTGTAAATATAAAACTGAATTGCCATTTATTGCCAAAAATTCTTTGGCCGAGTGGTCTAAAGCGCGCACTTACGGATCACAGTGCCTCTCTCCGCCTAGGTTCAAATCCCACTCGGGACAGATCCTAGTGTGAGAAAGTTTGTCAGTTTGCTTGCCGAAGGTCAGTGTTTTTCTCCGGGCACTCAGGTTTCCTCCACCATTCCAGAACTGACCACCTTGAAATAAGTGAAAGAATCTTCACTTGGATGTAAAACACCATTACTCCACTTCCCTCTTTAGGGTTGTCAAGTGGTTTAAAGCAGATTTCACGGATCCATGAATTTCATAGACTCTCACGGCCTTTTTTTACGGATACTCCAGTTTCCCCTCCAATCCAAAATATCTTTTTTTATGTTTTTCTTTTGTATTAGTCTCCCTTGATTTACTGCTATATTCTTTTATATGATGCCGAATTTTACTGATAATCTAGATTTCAATTGTATTCCAATCAAGCTGTTAGAAAAAATTGAAGAACTATTGAACCCGGCATAAACATGATGTCATCTCATATGCATTTTTAAGGCACACAAATGCATTTTCAACATGAATGTAATGTTGACATCTAAGAAAATGTAAACGTGCTTGTGTAGGTCAAGTGATCTAAAAACATTACATTACACTTCTGCCCCTTAAATTACAACAAATAGACACACGTGTGTGTACACCATGTGACATGAATGATACATGTTTACCATGAAGTGTCACACTTCTGCCCTGGATTAACACGTTTTTGTGTACTTCCTCCTATAAATATTTTGAATTCATAAGACATTTGGAATTTATTCAGAATTATTTTATATTAAATCTGACATAATTTTTCATGTTAATTCATACCTATGTAAAATAGAAAGTTTTAATTCATTTTTTACTCCCTAACAGTCAATGAATTCCACCCCTGTCACTCAGAATCAGCCTTGTCCACCCTCCCTGTGTCGTTTCGAGATGTGCCATCTGATATAATAGTATCATTCATGTTTTCTTGATAAGATGTCAAGATACATAAGAATTGTCGGGACATTTTACACACATTTTACATGTAATTACATGTAATATGTTGAAAGCTCACATATAAAATCCATCTCAATTATCATATAATTGATAATAAGTTGACTCATTGTCTTATAACATCAGTGTTTTGAATGAAAAAAAAAGATTTTATGGCTAAAGGAAAATTCTCAAATAAAATTAATTATGGAAACATAAATGCCCACACACAGGCACATGCACATTTTAAAACAATGCCTTATGAGTTCATTGAAAACATTTATTGATCCAACCAATGGGAAATTTTTAAGTAATTTATTTGGAATTTTTGAATGAAAATTAAAGATAGAGACACATAGAATAAAAACAGTAAAATGTAAAACCTGACTAGTGGAGTCAAAGGATTAAGCTACCCAGACCTGTTTAGCACTTTTACCCAAGTTCCATGTACCCATGCATGTTCAGACACATATATCAACAAACTTTTGTATATACATTACAGACAACTGAGGATCTGACTTGAACCCACAACCTCGGATACTTAAGGCCAAATGCAAACTGGACTTTTGGACCACACATAACCATGTACCCATGCATGCTTAAACACATTTATGGACAAACATGTATACATACATAAAAGACATTTAAGGCTTTGACTTGCATTCAAACCCACAACTCCCCATACTGAGGGCCAGGTGAAACTTGTCCTTTGGACCACACATAATCATGTACCCATGCATACTCAAACACATATATCAATAAACTGTACAGACATAATATAAAATATATACATAACATATACATGTACACACTTTTTAGACAATGAAGGCTATGACTTGAATTCAAACCCACAGTCCCTGATACCTATGATCAAATGCTTAGAGATGGCCAAGACTTAATGACCACCACACATACCCATGCACTCGTGTATCAATGCATGATCAGACACATGCATTTAAACTTGTATACACATACATACTTTTTAGACAGTTAAAGCTCTGACTTGAATTCAAACCCACAGCCTCCATTCCTTATGTCCAAGTGCTCAAAGAACTTAACCACTGGACTTTTGGCCCACACATATCCATGTACCAATGTATGATCGTGTACATCAGCACATGCCTGCACATTCTATACACAGATGCTATCAAAACATCTGGACAACATTGGATAGAGATTCAAACAATTTTTCATGATATGGAAACCATTTATATAATGGAAGTAATTGCAGTGAAGTTTGCCAAACTAGAAATCATCTTTATTTGTTTATTAACATTCTGCCTTAAAAATGAACCCCTTGAATATGTTAGAAACCTAGCATCTCATAAATCTTAACATATTGCATTCTCCTCTCTTCTTTAAATAAAGATGTTTAAATTTGCCTATAGTGATTACTAAGTCATTTAAAACTATGAAGAACACCGGTATATGATATTTTTCTTTTTCATCTTCATGGAATTGGGGAAGGTCTGAAAATGTTTTTAGGATAACATAGTAACCATCTAGACAATGCTTAAACTTCTTTATCACCTTCTGTTCCTGCACCAACTATGTCAGTTTCTTCCAAATTTCTCACTTCTCTAGTTTTTGATCTTGACTGGGGCGTAAAAACACCATTTTTCCACTCTCTAGTTTTTGCCGTTAAGTGTCTTCCTAATGGTGCCTTTGATCTTCCTGTCTGGTGACTTTTCACCAGTGTCTCCCTTACCGATCACAGTGCTTCTCACAGACTAGGTATAATCTTGCTTAGACAAATCTTAGAGTGAAAAGTTTGTCTATTAGCACGCCAAAGATCAGTGGTTTTATCTTGGTACTCCTCTTATCTCCACCATCCCAGAACTGACTGTCTTGATATAAGTTAAAGAATCTTGACTGGGTCATTAAACAATATTTTCCATTCTACTACACACCATTACAGTAGCTCAGTTGGTAGAGTGCTCGCTTTGTATATGGGAGGTTAGGGCTTCAAACCCTGGCTGGGTCTGACCAAGACTTGAAAATAGGTAGTGACTGTTCTTTCATCAAGCACTCAGCATTTTGAAATGAAAGTCATAAGGTCTTTCAGATGAGACTTTCAAAACCAATGCCCTGTGTCACAGCAGGCATGGCACTTTAAAGAACCATCCCTGCACATTGCCCTGAGTGCACTGCAAAGGTAAAAATTTCTGCCAATTCACCTATAGCTGGTGACATCTCAATATAAGTGAAATATTCTTTAATGGAGACATAAAATCCCATTTCATCAAATCAAATCCATTCCACTACATAAAACATAATAATGTCTCTAGCTGATATCACAGGATAATTCTGTTCCATTTTTTCCAGATTTTCCCAGATTTTCCATGAATCAGAAAAAAAAATGGAGGAGCAACACCTAAAAGGTAAACTAGCTGGAATTAATTAGCCTTCTCTTTTCCCTTAATAAAAACACTTAACAAACGATTAGAGTACCAAATTAGAAAAGAATATATGTGTAGTAATGTCACAATGTTTTCTGTTCCATCTTTTTAGGATCAGAACATTTTTGAGGTGAAGATTTAATCACATCATCTTAATTGGCATTCTTGTCTCCGTTCGGAAAATACCTAAAATTGCTTATAAAGATTACTTTGTACTAGACCGTATCACATATTTTCTAATTTTCTTTTCTGTTTTCTAGAATCGGAAAATGTAAGAAAAACACATTAATAGAAACTTATCTTCATTTGTTTGCCCTTATTAAAATCTAAGTGTGGGAGTAAATGCAAGTATTTTCTGTATCTGGGGATTCATTATACCGGTACCTAATTAATTTTAGAATTTGTGATATTTTGTAATAAATGAAGTTGACATTTTGATTTTTAGGAATTATAGCCTTTCTGCTCTTTGATCTGCTTATAAATTTTCTGTCACCACACTTAAAGTTTCCAATACACTTGAAAACATACCTACGAGCCATGCTTAAAATAAACCACTGTAAAAGATTTTCCTTCATAAAAGAAGAGTTTTGTCGTGCTGATAGCATCACAATTTTTTGTGTAAAAGATGTACTTAATGGTAAGAGTGAACACATGTTATTCAGAGATCTTTGGTTTAAACCTAGTCCAAATTTCCTCTGGCCCTAACGATTCCTTCAGATGAGACCTTAAAAACTGATGCCCTGTGTCATGGCAGACATGGTAAATAAAGAACCCTCCCTACACATTGTCCTAAGCACACTGCAAAAATCAAAATTTCTGCCACTTCACCTATAGCTGGTGATGTCTCAATATAAGTGAAATATTCTTGACTGGGACATAAAACCCCATTAAATCAATCAACTAATCAATCTTCTGACACTAACACAATTTTTGTCTGGCAGCTGCATGTAGGATCAAAACAATTTCTGTCTCAAAAACCTGGGATTTTCCAACACGCATCTGGTTTTGGAAAGGAAGCAGCACTACCTCATTTCAATTCAGACTGAAATAAAAGTTAAAGAATGGGTAGGTTTCTGTGTATGCCATTAAATGAGATGGAAAAAAAGAATAGTTGAGTAAGTCCGTGAATGAATGAATAATATATGTATAAGTGAGTAAATCCTGGAATAAATGAGCAAATCTTTGGTAGAGTCAATAAGTTGTTTGGTAACAGAGTAAAAATAGTTAGAAAAAAAAATTATGATATTTCTTGGAGGTGATTTTTAATCAAATGCCAACGTTCACTGAAACAGTTCATTCAGTTACAGTTGTAATTAAATAATGACAGAAATGGGTCTCAGTTTACATACAACAATATAAAGTCCAGTGCCGAGCCTCCAATGCCTATCAAAACTGATGGACAAATTGATAGAAGTCATAGAAAATTCATGTTAAATACTGCTTAAATTACTGAGTTGACTGATCAGAATTAGTATTAGTTGTCATTTTTTACTGTACGAAATGATTCCGCTTAAAACTAGGTTTATGGTATGTGTTAACTAGACAACTAGTAAAAAGATGAAAATAATATAAAAAATAAAAAATAAGTGGAGTAGGGTGGATTTTTTTTTTTTTTTAAGCTTCAGTTAGGATTTTTCACATATATCGTAGCGGACAATTTCGGGATTGCAGAAAATTTCGGAATTTCTAGTTTATAGAAGGTTGGCAGTGTCCAGAGAAAAAAACTGCCAACCTTCTATAAACTGTAGAAATTGAGTTGAACTATATGAATTTGTCTGTGAAAAACCAAAAACATGCAAAATGAAACAAAAAAAAGGAGAGAAAAAGAGAGAGAGACAGAGAGAGAGACAGACAGAGAGCGAGAGGGGTTATTTTTGGGAGGTCTAAAATAACAGTAATATTTAATAATACTCTATATCTTATGCATAAAAATAGCATCCCAATTTTACATACATGTTGTATTTTACAACGTTTTTTTGCAAATACAAATGTACAAGGAAAAGAATGAGAGAAATAATAAACATTTATTCATTTTTTCTGGAATTCTACATTGTATATATAAAATTAAAAAACACTGCAAGGTCTTAGTTAGATAAATATAAGCTGATTAGAGTAATGGTGTCTTACACCCCAATCAAAAAAATTTTCACTTATATTAAGGCAGCTAGTTTGGGGATGGTGGAGGAAACCAGAGTGCCTAGACAAAAACCACAATGCAACCTTTGGCAAGTGAACTAACATACTTTCTTCAAGTTTCTTGTGGAATTCCAACCTAGGTGATGATCAAGAGGCATTGTGATCCGTAAAGCGGGTATATGTCTACACTACATGTTTCTCCCCTTATTTAGCTTGCTCTCATATAATTTCACAGACTTGTAACTGTTTTTACAAATCAATACTCATAAAGAGTGAAAGATAGAGAGACTAAACATCATTTATCAGTTATCATTTTATTTTTCATACTGATTTCACAAAAATTATATATATATATATATATATATATATATATATATATATATATATATATATATATATATATATATATATATATATATATATATATATATATATATATAAATTTCTTATGTTTTTACCAATACATGAAATTTAAGTATAGGAGGTACATGTACTTTATTTTGGTTTCTTTCAGAAGTGATACCATTTTTTTATTCGACATACCTGTGGTTTTACAAATAAATATACAAAATTCTTTCTATTTGAAATATGAGGTATGAAAAACTTCTATAAAAGCAAGAAGGAGATTGTAAAGTTCATTTGAGTTCGTGCTAGTAAAATTGTACGAAAGATTCTGTAGTAAAACATAGCAGGTGCCGCACAAAATGCCAACATGTTTATAGTGCCAATATGGCATTATGGGTAACCATTGCCAAATTTTAAACATAACTCTAAACTACAGCTTTGATAGAATAAACAGTTTACTCTTTACTCATAATCTTAAGCTTCCGTTAATCCTACCAGATGCCAAGTGTTTTTAATATATTTAGCTTTTCCAAATCCTGTACTAAACTTTTAAATCTCACTGAGAGGGAAATTTTTTTATAACATGAATGAAAAAACAGAAAAATCCCTTGGTTCCTTGCCAGTTGTCATGATTGGATATGCACATTTAAGTGCATTATGAGTATTATTTGTAATTTCTAAATTCCATAAAATTAATAACAAGCTCAAATATTGACAGAAGTTCTCTTGAATTTTTATAAAAAACAGGAAAATTGTTTGGTTCCTTGCCAAGGGACATGATTTGAATTGCATGTTTTAGCACATTATGCATATTATTTGCAATTTCTAAAAAAAATTGTTATAATTTTTTATTTATTTATTCATTTATTTTATTTTATTTTATTTTATTTTTTTTATTTTATTTTATTTTATTTTATTTTATTTTATTTTATTTTATTTTATTTTATTATTAATTAATTAATTAATTAATTAATTTATTTATTTATTTATTTATTTATTTATTTATTTATTTATTTATTTATTTTTTTGAAATTAGATTTATTGAATGAATTAAAAAAAAAAAAAACAGAAAAGATCCTTATAAAATTGCCAGCTGACCACCATGTGATCAAACACCCCTTAAAATTTGTTTAAAATGTTTTAGAGACTGTTTACATGTCAAATTCCTGAAATTATGTTCTTTTTTAACGGTGAAATGTTCTGTACACAATTTACAAGGGTTTAAGACTTTTTGTGTGGTATGCTTGCAACATTTTCATATTTAGAAGTGTTAATATATTTAAACTTTGATAATTTAAACATTATTTTCTCAAATACTCAGAATTATAATACAAGTAAAAACTACTAAGAGTCACTTATATTCAATTAAAAACAATAAAATGATTTAAAATTAAAAATATTTGTTTACTTATTGATTTGATTTGATTTAGTGGGGTTTTCCATTCCGGTCAAGAATATTTCACTTATATATCCAAACATCACCAGCTATAGATGAAGTGGCAGAAATTTTTGCCTTTGCAGTACACTTAGAGCAATGTGCAGAGAGAATTCTTTAGCATGCCATGCCTGTTGTGAAATGGGGCATCAGTTTTAAAGGGTACCTGTAACCAAAATTTTTTTTATCACTGTTGATTTAAATATTGTTAGAAAATAACAATATTGAAAACCGCATCAAAATTGGTGAAAAAATAAAAAAGTTATAGCCGTTTGAAATCCGCATTTTTTAACTTTCTCTTTATCGCAAAGTGAAACGCCTCGTTTTGAGTTATAAATGTGTGACGTCATTGCAGTATAAGAAGTAGTATCTAACATAATAGACAGTAGTAACAATGGTGATATATCGACTTATGTAGAAGAAATTTAAGACTCTGACATGTACCTAATTATGTCAAATAGTTCGTTATTATTTGGGGAAGCAGTAGACAATCTTATAAGTAATGAATTGGGAGTATAGCCGTATTTATTCGAACCAGAAACGGACAAATCTGATGAACATATTTATTTGAGTCCCGACTTACTCGAGAATTGTGACTGCAGTTGGTTGCATAGCTGTTGAAAAATGCGTGGCAAGTGTTAATTGTCAATAACACGAAAATTGATTATATCTTTGACTTTGAAAAAAAAAGTATTAAGTCAGACTGGACAGACTCGAGAATTACGATAAGTTGCACAGCCGTATAACAAAAAATACGCGATTAGTTTTAACTTTTCAAATACACTAAAAATTAATTTTATCGTCGGCAATTTAAAATGAATTAAATATCCAGTCGGACTGGACAGACTACCGGTTGAATATTATGGAACTTACTGTGGTGTCATGAGCTGATTTTGAATTTCTATTAAAATAATGCATTCAAGTTGTCATGTCAGCGGCTGATTTTGAATGCATTATTTTAAAAGAAATTCAAAATCAGCACATGGCAGTGACACCGGCTAAAAATCAATACATCAACTGAATTCAATCGCCTTTGTTCTTTTGTGCAATGTTTATTGACAGTTAAAATTAAACGACCGTGATGTAAAAAACTTTTAAGTAGTCTGGCGACATTACATTTCCTCGATGATTGGAAGATGTTCACACAATTAAAAGTTTGTAACATAATTCTTTTCAACTGTCCGATGACTAATTAATGCTGGCGTAATTAAAAAAAATAAAATAAAATAAAAATAAATAAAAAAATAATAAAATAATAATAATAAAAAAAAAAAGAAACAAAAACAAGATATTCCATCTCAGATTATTTTACGCGAAATATATAATTGTTTAAAATGAAATGACACAGATTTTGGAATGAGATTACATTTAAAAAAAAACAAGATAATAATAATAATAAATGAATTTGTGAATTTATGAATTTTTTAAATAGACTGTTCTGGTCGTCAATTTTTAATTTTTAATTTTGCCTAAAATTTATATCTTTTAATTATTATTATTATTGACATGAAAACTAAGGAAAAATTTCTTTTTAAAATTTAAAAATGAAATATCCATTTTTCAGGAGTGAAATCTTTATCTGACTGTATACGACAAATAATGTTTACCAAATTATTTAACTTTACTATAACTGTAAATACTAGTATATTATTGTATATTACAGGTCGTTAGATAACTTTATCAACCTGCAAATCAAGTTTGCAAATTATAAGCTACATCCTGTTAATTACAGGTGTGGGTCTTAATCTAAGGAATGTGTCTAATAAACAAAAGGATTAATAATAATCTTAATTATCGGTACATGTCAAACAGATGTTAATTCCATTTCATTAATTAGTTTTCCTGTAAAATAATCATAGAAATTTAGATTACGAGTTCGGATTTGACTAATTTTAGTAGTTGGTAAATAATATTCTGTTGAGGTATGGTACTGGTATGACGTCACAACACGGGAGCCTCGATATCGACCTTTTTGATTTGGATTTCTAGAGATATATTAGAAAATCACCGATATCTACCTTATTATGGAATGGAATTTTATGGAATTTTCGCTACGGCCATATTTAAGTACGACGAATAAAATATGTCAAAACTGAAAATCGTTACAGGTACCCTTTAAGATATCCCCCAAAGGACCCTTTGACTTTCATTTCTAAATGCTGAATGCTTGGTGAAAGAACAGCCCCTACACATTTTCAAGTCTTGATCAACCCAACTGGGTTTCAAACACAGACCTCCTGAATATGAAGAGAGCACTCTATCAACTGAGCTACCATAGTGGTTTGTGTATTGATATTGTAGTATAATAGAAAGTACTTATACATTGTAAGTACTTAGTATCTTACTAGTTGGTTTACAGTGTTGTTTAAAGAGCTAAAAAAAAAAAAAAAAAAAATGCTCATTTTGTTATATATAACATTGTTGCAACTTTCTTTTCAATAAATTGTGGAAAGTTTACATACACTAGTTCAAAGAAATGTGAGAGAATTTCTTAAATCGTATTTATCATAACTAAAATGCCTTTTATCAAGGATTGTAGCTACACTTTTTAAAAATGATTTTTTTTTCTAGTATCATCATTGTATAAGGAAGTGACGTAATGTTAAATCAGTCATTGCTCAAAATCTTTTTTAAAAAACTTTGATCACTCTGTAACTCTGTTGAGTTGCTGTACATAAAAAAATTTCAGTTTGAAGTTAAATTCGGAAAGTAATGAAGTGTGCAGACTTTTTGAAATAAGATTGTTAGCAGAGACTCAAACATAGAATAAATTGTAAAAATGCAAAGAATGTGGCTAAAATTTTTTGAAAAATGGAGTTTTTAGTGATAACGAATATAGTTTAGTTCTTTTTCAATTTTCATACTTTAGAGTAATTTTGGACTTCTTAATTTTTAAATGGGCTTGTGATTAAACTAAACTAAAAAAAATTGTGAATATCAATACATTGTATATAACATAACAAGCACATGTGTTGAAGGTGCTGTTACTATTATTGCTTGTTATTTTTAAGAGTAAAGTCCGAAAAAAAGTAACTATTTTAAATATCATAAACCCACCATCTCTATTTATTAAAACAATTAAGTTATATTTTTAAAACCTAGATTACTCTCTTTAAGGAAATAAATAAATAATATTTTTCAAATGACTAGTAAAAAAAATATTTGATTATCAAATAAAACATTTTGCACTAATGGAAGCAACATAAAAAAGAAAAATAAATCAAAATGCTTACAAAACACAAAATATAATGTACTATGAATAAGGAAATTTTGCATCAATAATTTTCACAAGAAATTCCAAACAATCTTTGTTTTGTTTTTGTTTTTTTTTTTTTTTTTTTTTGCATTATTAGGTCAAAATTGGTGCATTATAGAAATAAAATATGATTTAATTAAAATATTCACAATAGTTTTAGATATGCAACCTTGTTTCTCTCGTAAATTTATGCAGAAATTTTTCAATTTAATAATTTTTACATGTACATTTGTATTTGTATGTATGTTTTTTTTTTCTTGTGGTTTGTAATTTTTTGCCTTTTTACACATACAGTACAATTATAAATCAAACAATTTCATTTATTTATCTATTTATTTTTTATTTATTTTTCTTATTTTTCTTTGTATTTTTTGTTTTTGTTTATTGTTTGTTTGTTTTTACTTTTTTTTCAAATATTTTTTTTTATACCTTTTACAGAAATAACTTATAAAATACATTAGGATTTATGGATACAATATATATATATATATATATGTTAAGTACAGATGTGAAATGGAGTGTGATTTTATCCATAGTTTTCCATATTTCTATATTTTACTTAGTGCTTTACTTGTGTAGCAGATGTCTCCTACAATACATATATAATTTTAATCAACATTCCAAACTGGTAACATCTTATAGATGTGTGTACAGTACAGTAAATTTGGTGTAAACACAACTGTGGTATTGTAATCTTATGATATCATACTATATTGTAACATGTACTGGTATCGTCCATAGTATTACAGATCAGAGGTTACCATAAACCAGAAGGTAATATTACTGTTTCATTGCAAAAGTGGTCAACCTTTTGACTAAAATTGGCCTCTACTACCTCTAAAAACTTTTTTTCTTTTTTTTTAAATTCTATTTTATTGTCCTTTTTTTTTTATTAATGATATGTAATTTGATTAATGTTAAATTTTTCTTCTTGTTTCTTTATAATTTACAGGACTTTAGTGGCCAAATGATCTAAAGCCCACCCTTACAGATCACAGTGTCTTTCAATGCCTAGGTTCAAATCTTGTTTAGGCAGATTCTAGTGTGAGAGAGTTTTTCAGTTACCTTGCCAAAGGTCAGTGTTTTTCTCTAGGCAGTCGGATTTACTTCACCAGTTTCCCAGAAGTGACTACTTTTAAGTTCAAAAATGTTGACTGTGGCATAAAACACCATTACTTGAATTCAACTTATATATATCTTCAAATAGACATACCTTTTAATTGTAGTTGATTTTATTTTAAACACAGTGATGTTGCCAATAGATTTTTATTGTGCAGAATTATAGTGATATCACAAATTCTTTTCAAGGTTAAGGACATACCAACAAAACTGTCATCCGAAATAAGAGGAAATTTTTTAATTATTGAAATTTAAAAATCAGAGTGTCCGAAAACATAGAAGGATTACAGTAGGTAGTAAGCAAAACTGTTCCCATATTAGGGCAAAAATGCATATTATCTCAGATATTTAGGGTAGGTTGTTAGATTGTAGGTTAGGGTAAGGGTGGGGAGGAGAGTAATTTTAAATGTTTAAAATGACCATATACAGTAAATGTCTTTTAAAACAAGCAGTCAAATTTTGTTCATTTAAAACAAATTCCCTGGCCATCATGTAGTGTTAGTTTAAAGTGTTCTCCATTTTCATAGGGGCCTCGGTGGCCGAGTGGTCTAAAGCGTGTGCTTACTGATCACAGTGCCTCTCACCACCTGGGTTCGAATCCCATTTGGGACAGATCCTAGTGTGTGAAAGTTTGTCATTTCACTTGCCAAAGGTAGCTAGTTTTTTCTGGGCCCTCCAGTTTCCTCCACCATCCCAGAACTGAAATAAGTGAAAGAATCTTGATTGGGGCATAAAACACCATTACTCCACTCTCTTCTTTCATAGGTCTCACTCACTCTTGTAATTCTCAACCTTGGTATACCTAGACAATTATTAGGCTATCATATTATACTGAGCCACTTGTTAGCCTATCCTTCTGTTTTGGGGGCAAAGGTGATAATTTGGAAGTTTAAAATCAAATGCTCATTACCTCTCTCAAAACAGGTGTTTTGAACTTTGAACCCCTGGCACATTTTATAGATATCTTAATTAAATAACAGTCTTTTAAAGAATTAAAATTAGAATTAATTTTATTTTAAAAAAAATTAAGAAAAAAATTAAAAAGCAGGTGTTTTGTACTTAGTGATCTATATTTCAGACAGATATTTTAATCACACTAAAACATTTTTTTTTTTATGAATTTAGAAAAAGGACAAAGAAAACCTTAAAACAAATAATAATAATAATAAAAATAATAATAATAAAATAAAATAAAAATTTTAAAAAATACAAAAAATTCTTAAATTTATAAATAAAATAAAGCAAAATAAAATTTAAAAAATAATAAGATTTATAAATAAAACAAAGCAAAATAAAATAAAAATAGTTATAAAAAAATTTTAAACAAGCAAACTTGGTCATATTTTAGTAGAATGTACATAGTAAATTTATTGCGTTTTTACAGTGTTACATTACCTAGGGAACATGTGGTGACAAGGTAAACATTATTGATAACTGTATTGAGTCATTGGCTGAGGTAGAGCAGTGATCTTGAGATACATGCATTTTAACACATCTTTAATCATGTGCACACAAAAGCTCTCATAACACATGATTTAAATGAGATAAAAAAAACTAAAAAATAATTAATTTGCTCAAAACATTTCAGTATGTTTTGTTTAGATACTTTAAAAAAAAAATTCCAAAATAAATTTTTTCCTTTGTGTTACTTCACTGTCATCGATGCTTATGTATAATTTTTTAACCAGAATTCAACCAATAGCCAGCACTTATCAGTCTTTTGCTAGTTACATTATTGTATAAGTGATTTAAACATTTATCAAGCATTCAGGTGCTAGCCAATCAGTAGCTATTTACATCTTGGTATAAATGAAATAAACATCATCAAGCATTCATCCACTAGCCAACCATTGACTGGCGACATTTAGGTATCAGTGAAATGAACGTCAGTCAAACATAAGGCCACTAGCCAACCATTGGCTGGTGACATTTAGGTGTAAATGAAATGAACATCAGTCAAACATAAGGCCACTAGTCAACCATTGACTGGTGACATTTATGTATAAGGGAAATGAACGTAAGTCAAACATTTAGCCACTAGCCAACCGTTGGCTGGTGACATTTAGGTATCAGTGAATTGAACATCAGTCAAACATTTGGCCACTAGCCAACCATTGGCTGGTAACATTTAGGTATAAGTGAGATGAACGTCAGTCAAACATTTAGCCACAAGCCTACCATTAGCTGTTACATCTTTGTATAAATAAAATTAAGATTAATCATTTCTTTAGCTACTAGCCAACCAGTGGCTGGAGACATCTTGGTATCAGTGAAATGAACATGAAACAAACATCTTCCACTAGCCAACCATTGACTAGTTACATCTCAGAATAAGTGAAATTAACATCAACCAAGCATTTAGCCACTAGCAAACCTTTTCAACCTTTTTCATATAATTTGCTTTTTGGATGTCCCTAATTAGTCTTGCATAATAATTAGTACACACACACTGTGAAGAGCTGTCAAAGTGACAGTATATCACGTAAAATTCTGAAAGCGGAAATACGGTAAGGTGTTACCTTGAGTTGTCAAGAAATGTTAAAATTGGACAGTAAAATATAATCTTGTCATTTATTGCATTTTAATTACTCATTTGTCTTTACTAATTAGATAATAGAAATGATAAAAAAATGTGATATTCATTTACTTAAAGATTTAATCACACACTTACTGAACAAAAATAACATTAATATTGTGTAACAGGAAAGGGAAAAAAATGCAGCAGCCAAACTGGAAATCGAACCCAGGGCCTTCCCAATACTAGCGGGATGCTCTACAAACTGAGCTTCCTGGTCACCTATCAAGCCCGGCTTGCTACAATTGTTTAAAATCTTCAATTAAAAATATCAACCATAAAACAGCCAAAATTGGATTTAAATAATGATACTGTTTTTCTGTCTTTTTGGCAATTTGGGACATGTAAGTATTCAGAAATTAGGGAGAATAGAAAAGAAAACCCTCTTTTTAATGACACAAAAAATTTTGCACATTGTCTATTACGACACTATTTTGAAATGAAGTTTGATTAAGCTCCAACCTCTGCATTCTTTTAGAGGAACAAAAAGGCTGAAAAAACTTTATTTAAAAATAAATCAAGGCAGTTAATTCAAAATGAGAGGCTTGGTTGTCGAGTGGTCTAAGCATGCACTTATGAATCTCATTACTTCAAACTGGCTTGGTTTGAATCCCACATGGGCAGATCTTAGGCTGTTAGCTTTCTTGCCAAAAACCAGTGGTTTTCTTCAGCATGTGAGAACTGACTCTTTCAATATAAGTGGAAGGATCTTCACTGGGGCATAACACATCATGACACTACTTCACTTAATTCTAAAACAGTAGAGTAAACTGGAGTGCCCAAAGGCAACCAGTGACTCCTGAAAAAATAGACTTATAAACTGAATACTTTATTGAGATAATCATTTGAAAATAGTTCATACAATTCCATGCACAGCCAATTTACCATCTTTAAAAAAAAGGGGGGGGGGACTCGGTGCCCAAGTGGTTTAAAGTGTGTGCTTACGGATCACAGCGCCTCTCATCACCTGGGTTTGATTCCCATTTGGGACAGATCCTTGTGTGAGAAAGTTTGTCAGTTCACTTGCTGAAGGTCATTGGTTTTCTCCAGGTACTCCGGTTTCCTCCACCATCCAAGAACTGACCGCCTCCACGTAAGGGAAAGAATCTTGACTGGGGCATAAAACACAATTACTCCACTCCACTCCACTTCACTCCACTCCCCCTTTTAACCTAACACAAACATCCACTTTCATTGTTACAGGTATATTTTCGTATATTGTTTATTTTTAGTTATATTTAACTGTCTTGTAAAGAAAGGGATTTATGGTAGGCTGATTAAAGGGTATATGTTGGTGTTAAACTATGAAAACAAATTGTTACAAATTTATGTTTTAAAGTATTAATTTTCTTTCTTTTATTTCTCAGGTGTAACTGAATCAAGTAGCTTTGTTCAGGTGTACAAAAACCAGCCAGGTAGATGAGGACTGAACTATGAGTGAGTGAGTAATTACAGGTACAAAGAAAGGTATATACTAAGTCACCTAACTTCTTTATCTCTGAGTCTGGCCTTGTCGATAACATTGTCATGGGGGCTAGCTTTGGACTTGTCACATATTTTGATTTAATTTGTCAAAACAAAAATTATATGCATTCCTTTTTTTCATCAAAGGCATAACATTTCTGAATTAAGATTGCTAGACAAATTTCCTTTTCAAATCTCTGTCAAACTTGTAAACAAAAGGAGTGGAATGGAGTGGAGTGGAGTAATGGTATTACGGCCCAGTCAAGATTCTTTCACTTTTTCGAGGTGGTAAGTTCTGGGATGGTGGAGGAAACCTGAATGCCAACAGACCTTCAGCAAGCAAACTGACAAACTTTCTCATGCTTTAGACCACTAGGCCATTGACAGCGGATAATGCAGGAACCAGTCATACCTCGGACCTCTCCCAGACTTTTAATACTGGCATATACTCTACCAGTTGAACCCCCTTCTATTAGTCTGCCCTACAACATTCATCCATACCTTTTTTAAAATTCAATTGCCTTGAATGGAAATTGATAGATTTCACTTCACTGGGTGGATGGAGCCCTTAAATGAAACAGGAAAGAAAAAAAGCAGAAGCCAAAGCCAAACTCAAAAACATTTCCAGTTTGAGCAAGATTAGGTGTTTAACTGAATTAGCCAGTTTTATTTTTTTTTATTTGGGATTGTGATTTGTACATGGACTGGTATGTTTGTGTTAGGGATTGTGATTTGTACACGGTCTGGTATGTTTGTGTTAGGGATTGTGATTTGTACATGGTCTAGTATGTTTGTGTTAGGGATTGTGATTTGTACATGGATTGTATGTTTGTGTTTTATTGGGGCTAATCAGCTGCCACCGAGTCTGGTAAGAAAAATCAGTGTTTGGTGGTTTCGTGAGAGTTTGGTAGGATGATATAATCGAAGGGGGTCATTATAAGTATTTATATATGTTTTTTATTATTATTATTATTATTATTATTTTATTTTTATTTATTAAATTTTTTTTCACTCAGTTATAAATTTTTTTATAAAATTTCATGTCTTAATTTTTGGAAAATAAAGATCTTGGAAAAAATTGTTTCATTTTTGTATATAAAAATTTTAAAAGTAGATGTACTATTATATTTCTAAAATGTGTTTAATATGTCTTTTAGCAAATTGATATGTTAAAAATATTCAAATTGAGAAATTTTCAACCTTTCAACAACAACAAAAACAACCATTAAAACAATCCCATAATTCCTTATTTGACAGGCTGCCATCTTTATTTTTAAAGTTTCTTTGGTTACCTGTTAAGGTTTTACTTACACATTATTTAACAAACAAAATAGTGGACTTTATTTTAAAAAGTTGACACACAGATATTGATCATTGTTGACACTAGAGATAAAAATCCAAAGTTAAACTGCAACAATGAAGTTAAATTCTCATTTTTTGTAAGATTTGTAAAATGCTTAGTGATGACATTTTTTTAGCATTAAGTGTTTTCTTTCTTTTTTATCAATAGCTATAGATTAAAACAAGTCAAAACTTTTTATTGAAAGATCAGGTGACTTTGTTTTGAAAAATCTTGAAAAAAAATTTCAAGGTAGGCTAATGGCATGTACCTGTATTATACAAAAATGACAGTTTTTTTGTTTTGTTTTTTTTTTTGTTTTTTTTTTTTGTTTTTTTGTCATTATTTAACTTTTTTTTTTTAAATATTGGTATTTAGGTTTCCATTTAATATGGGAATTTTTTTAAAAATAAGTTAAATTAAGAAAGATATTGTTAGTGCAAACCATTTGGTTGACCATTTGCCATTAAGTCTGGACACCTATCTATTTAGCGAGAGAAAAGTGGTTTAATGTGTTTTATGCCCCAGTCATAATTATTTCTTGTTTATTATTCTGGTCTGTCCTAGAATGTTGGAGAAAACCAGAGTGCCCTGTGTAGTCACCAACCTTTAGCAAGTTAACTGACAAATTTTTCTTACACTAGGTTCCGTTCTGCTTAAGTATTATACATGTACAAACTAAGTTGATGAGAGGTTCTATGAACTTCCGACAGCTTGTCCTCCTAATTCTGCAGTCGGGAAGTTTGAATCCCTAATGAGAATTCCAATTTTGAGTTATTCCATTTTCCTGTTACATTTAAAAAACCTAATTCGATTAATATCTTAATCAAATTAAGTTCAGTAAATAAACAATCAGGAAGGAAACCGTTATGGTCAGTCTCTGCCACCTTAAACATCCGGTGGCCTGGCGAGAGATTTTTAAATAATACTGCAGACACTTGGACCAGCCATTTCACTTGTATTTTTTTTTATTTATTTAGGAGTGTCATCAGTGGAGGTACCGATAAAAAAAATAATAAACCGAGATTTTAAAAATTTAAAGATACTTTATAGTGCATTTCAATATGAAAATAATTTGAAAAATATATATGAATTATTTAATAAAATCAGTAAATCAAAAAAAAGAATGTGATAATTTTTATTATTATTATTGTTATATATATTTTTTATCCACCCTCTATGAAACCTCCTTTCTTTGCTGGTGGGGGTTAGTGTAAAAAAGCCAGATATCAAGAGAAATAGATGGATTATGATGAGTATATCCATCATAGAGTTTATTTATTAATCACTAATGATCTAGAAATTCACTTCTTACTGTGTGCCAGATATATTTTTTCATTTTTGGCCACCCCATAAACTCAAAAATATGTATTTAAATGTCAAAATTAATAATCTCTCTAGTTATGACAAAACATTTGTGTAAGGTTTAACATCAAGAAATGATGTATTTATGCTGACCATAAGGTGTTTAAGCGGGCATTGTCCAGGGGTGAAGGTATGGTTAGCGATGGGAGATATGTGTTGAAATGGAACTTCCTGGGGACACCACATTCTGTGAGATCATTCCAGTATTCATATACAGTATATATATATATATATATATATATATATATATATATATATATATATATATATATATATATATATATTACTGAAATAAAACTCCCTGCACTTTGTAATAGGTTGAGATTTTAAATACTTGATTTTTCATTCTAACTAAGTATAGAATAGGACAGCAACTTTTTTGGGAGGGTAGGGTTTTTCACAAGAAAAACTGTTCAGACAAAAGACATTCTTGTATGGATATGTTATATATATTACTAACTATTAAATTAGAAATCCCATACTGTTTAATAACATGAAACTGTAAGCACTTGATTAAACACTTCTAACTAAGTTTATTGAGCATCATCTTTTCTTCTTCTACTTCTTCTTCTACTTCTTCTTTTCTTTTTTTTTTTTTTTTCCTTTTTTTTTGGGGGGGGGAGGAGGAAGGGGGAGGGGGTAAGTTGGGCTTGGTGTCAGGGGTTTTCAAGCTATTTAGCTATTTACCAGTAGGGAAAGAAAAACCATTCAAACCAAACAGTAGTACAATATGACATCTTCATAATACATAGTCTACAATTCCATACTTCTTGATATGACTACCTTACACAATACCGTAGGCTATGATTCCATAATTTTTATATGAAAGAACATAGTAATCATATAACCCTTTTCACAATGATTGATTTGATTGATTTAATGGGTTTGAGGTGAAGTGCCTGAAATTTTGACCTTTGCAGTGCACCTAGGACAAAGTGCAGGGAGGGTTCTTTAGCCTGCCATGGCAGTGACACAGGGCATCAGTTTTTAAGGTCTCATCTGAAGGACCCTGTGACTTTCATTTCTAAATCCTGAATACTTGGTGAAAGAACAGTCAGTACCAATTTTTAAGTCCTGACCAGACCTGGCCAGGGTTCAAACTCTGACCACCCACATATGAAGCAAACACTCTACCAAATGAGCTACCATAGTGGGGTATTTTTACAATAAAGGAAGGTAGATTTTATGTAATACTTCCTATGACATAGACGCTTGTTATATAACAGTAATATCCGTGTTCTTATGTGAAAAAAATCTTTACACACTAAAAGTGTGAAATTAATCTTCAAAATATTTAACAAAGAAAATATATTCTTCCAAACACAAAACAAAGAAAACATATAAAGTGTCATAAACGGGTTAACAATATCCTTTAAAAGGCCATTTGAAAGGTGTTTGTAGAAATTACTTCCTTTGATATCCCATGATTCTTATACAAGTTTCCTGTTGTCATGAATTATATTAATTTTATACTACCTTAGCTCTAGTAAAACAAAACTTTGCCATTAAATAGAATTCTAAGTGGAGTAGAGTGGAGTGGAGTGAAATAGACTGAAGTAGATTGTGTTGGAGTAAAGTGAAGAAGAGTGGAATGGAATGGAATAGAGCAGAGTGCAGTAGAATGTAGTGGAGTGGGGTGAAGTTGTGTGGTGTGGCGTTGCGTGGCATGGAGTGGTGTGGCATGGCATGGTGTGGTGTGGTGTTATGTGGCATGGCATGACATAGAATGGAGTAGAGTGGAGTGGAGTGGCATGGATTGGAGTGTAGTTGAATGTAGTAGTGGGGTGAAGTGGAGCGGAGTGGAGTGGGGTGGAGTTAAGAGGAGTGGAATGTAGTAGTGGAGCAGAGTAGAGTGAAGTGGAGTGGAATGAAGGGGAGTCTCACTATAATATAATAATACCAGAAGTATGAGTGTTTTTACTGTTTTTTATAATTTGAAGTTTTATTCTTTAAGTAAAGGTTTTGTTGTATATAATAAAATTATCCGACTTTAATGAACAACATCCTAGCTTCAGATATTCTGTTGTACATATTTCCAATTGTAACGTAACAACGCAAGTGAAATAATCATTGAATCAGGATCAAAATCACAGGTTCGCCCTCTACCCTAAATTCACAAATCATCAATTCTGCAGCTTCATCTGTAGGTGGGGACATCACAAGATAAATTAAACTATTTTAACATTAAAATCCATAATCATAAATTTCTACCTTCAGTGCAAAAAAATCAGTTCTGTAGCTTTACATGTGGGTGGTGGCAAATCAATACGACATCTGAAAAAAAAAAAAAGAAAAAAGAAAAAAAAAAAGCACTCCCGGAGTGATTGATGATGTAGGTGGTATTGTTTCAGAGTATTTTATACAGCTTCTGATGTAGGGTTGGTATTGTTTTGTGGTATTATTATATAGCTTCTCATGATAATTAAAAAAATACAAATACCTGAAAATAACAAAAACACACAATTTCATCTTGATTTATTTTTCTTAAATTCATTGTCGTATTTTGACAAAAATTCTATAAAGGATTTTATTTTATTCTTTTTCTGTTATTTATAGAATACATCTAAAATTAGGTTAAAAAAACAAAAATATCAGATTTCTACATCGATGTATTCATTTGTTGATTATGACATTATTTTTATTTATCTTGGGATTTTGTTTTATATTTTATCTATTATTACACACCTTCTTAAAAAAGACTCCATTATATAATATATTATATACTATATTTAGAACAAAATACAATGTCACCTAGTTTTAATGAAATCTGAAAATGAAAGTAGGCGTAAATTTCATAAGCTCAATTACTCAAAAAAGATTGGTCCTGGGCCTTTGTGACTAATTGGACTAAATCATTGGCCTACAAATCACAGAGTCCGAAAAACCATGTCAGAGTTATGAGATCTAGAGAGTTTTTTTTTTTTTTTTTTTTTTTTAATTTTTTTTTTAATTTTAGGTGGTCAGTGATACATATGCCTTATATAAATTTGGGGGCCTCGCTAGCCAACAGATTACAGTGCTTCTTGCCACTTAAGTTTGAATCCAGCACAGACAGATATTAGTGTGATGTGAAAAAGTTGGCTTGCAAAAGGTTGTTTTTTTTAGGCATAACAGTTTTTTTTACCATCACAAAACTGACCAAGTTAGAATCTTGACTGGGATGTAAAACACTATTATCCCATTACTCCTATATAATTTTGTTAGTGATAATATTGGAATTGGGTTCTAGTATCTGTTGAATTTGAACCTAGGCAGTGAGGGGCACTGTAATCTGTAAGTCTGCCAAGACTACTCTAATAGCAAGGCCACCTTTGGAATATGAGCTGAGTTGAGTATTTGTGTTTTATAATTTAAGATTCTTTCACTTATTTCGAGGTGGTCAGTTCTGGGATGGTGAAGGAAACCAGAGTGCCTGGGCAAGCATACTGACAAAATTTCTCACACTAGGATCTGTCCCGAGTGGGATTCAAACCCTAGCAGTGAGAGGCACTGTGATCCATAAGGGCATGCTTTAGACCTCTTGGCCACCGAGCATGTACATTCTCATAAGGGAAGTAAGGCCAGGTTCTTAAGATGGGGTAATCCCATTTCACTCTTTCATTTTCAAGAAATATACATTGAACTTCCTCCACTTCCTGTCTCTATATTCACATGACCTGAATGATTGGTAATGTATAAAATATGTTTAAAAAATACTTATCAAATTTGTACAATTAAAGTAGTCAGGTTTTCTATGGTTGTATAATTTTTGGTCAGTGTATATTAAGAAAGTTTTCTTGTATAGTTAAGTGGATTGTAAAATGTACCAACTTTATTTTTTTCCCTCATAAATCAGGAAGGGTTTGGTGTCATTTACGATCATATTAAAATAGGCCATAACATTGCACTACTTATTAATATATTAATACTTATACTGATTTTGGCAAACCTCAAAGTTTTCATCTTTACAGTATATCTGCATGGACAGTAAGTTATCCAATTGTGATGAAAAAAAATAATAATAAAATTAACTATTAAATGCAATTTTTACACATACTAGCCTACTACCAATTTTTTAATGTAACCAGAAACAATGCAAAAATTTGTTTGGTCTTATTATACTTTGAAATGTTAAGATTTTTTCATAAATTTTCCTGAATGTGTATCATTAATTACTGTTATTTTATTAAAAATAATACAAATTAATAACAGTAATTACATTTAACTTTGTTCATTTTCTGGTCTGAAATTTAAATATTTTGAGGAAGTTGTTTGTTATTATCTAAGAAAATCTTTATTATTACATGTATTATTATTACTTTATCATTTTTATTATTATTAGCTAAGTGGTAGTGAAATTTCCAATGCCTTTAGGTGAATAAAGTGGTGTTGAAAATATCTTCAGATGGATCCACAAGGATGCAGGTGTATGTGGTATTAAATACAAGTAACAATAAGGACGAACACCAACATCTTCAGATATTTTGAGTTTTTTATTTTTGAAATATGGTGCGGAATAAAGAATAATATCTTGCATAAAGCTTATAATTAATAAAATTGTCTGACTTTATCAATATTCAGTTTTCTATATGCTCTGAAGTATGCCATGTTAGAATCCTGTATGTGGTTGGCAGTGTTGGTTTAAATTTAGAAGTGGTAGCTTCGGTTTGTGAAATAGAAATGTCAAGTGGTACAGCAGTGTTGGATTTGAACGGTGCTTCGTTGGTGTTAGTTCTCTTCCTTTTCTGTGGCTGTTCCGGTCGAGCTTTTGGCCTGGGGTGGCCTTTATCAGGACCAAGAGTTATTACTGATAATCATAAAGTACAAATTGCAGTATCACAGTCACGATGATATTATTGAAAATAAAAGAGAAATAAAGAACAATATCTTGCATAAAGCAAGATGAAGGCCATCCCAGGCTGAAAGCTCGAACAGCACTGTACTATAAAAATAAAAAACTCAAAATATCTGAAGATGTTGGTGATCGTCCTTATTATTACTTGTATTATTATTATTGTTATTAGGTTTTTTGTTGTTTTTTTTAAAAAAAGAATTTTTTGATGATGGGAAGAAAAATTGAAAAAGAGTATATTTATATAAAATTTTAATGAATATTAAATATATATTTTGCAAAAAAGACTGCAGATAAAACTTTATACTTTTTATGTATTTAACACCTTAACATATCTATATTACACCCCTCAGTGTAACTAGAATTTTTTCATTTTGTTGCAATTAGAAATAAAAGTAATGAAAGAAAACTTACAAAATGAGAGTTGGGGGTTGATAGACATTGTCATTTCTAGGGAGTTTAGAAGGGCCACATGGAGATATTTGTTTGAGAGTGAAATATTAGTTATGAAAGAAATCTTACAAAATGAGTGTCGGGTTGGGGGGGGGGGGGTGTTGACATTGTCATTTCTAGGGAGTTTAGAAGGGCCACATGGAGATATTGGTTTGAGAGTGAAATATTAGGTTTGAAAGAAATTTTACAAAAAGAGTGTCGGGGTTGAGGGGTGTTGACATTGTCATTTCTAGGGAGTTTAGAAGGG
The DNA here is from genome assembly GCA_029721355.1 of Tegillarca granosa. Taxonomy (NCBI): domain Eukaryota; kingdom Metazoa; phylum Mollusca; class Bivalvia; order Arcoida; family Arcidae; genus Tegillarca; species Tegillarca granosa. The sequence goes on from CM056605.1 coordinate 27,012,818, forward strand.
CCACATGGAGATATTGGTTTGAGAGTGAAATATTAGTTATGAAAGGAATTTTACAAAATGAGAGTCAGGGTTGGGGATGGGGGGTTGACATTGTCATTTCTGGAGAGTTTAAGAGGGCAACATAGATAAATGGTTTGAGAGCAAAATTAACTTCACTAAATTTTGAAGTGGAACAGTTTGAATGAATGATGATTTTTGCCATAGTCTAGATTCTTTTTACTGTCACACTATACACTTGAATCTGCCAGAGTTTGATTCAAACCTAGGTGTTGTGAGATGTCTTGATCCATAAGCACAGGTTGTAGACCACTTGACTACACTTAGGCCCTTTTACAAAAATATGGAAGTGTCATTTTTAGTTTAAACATATTTTATTTATCATGTTCAATAATCGTAATTACGTAATTACAATGATGAAAAGTAAAAAACATTATGAAATATACAAGTGACAAATGGGATTCAGTAACAAGTGTTAAACACGTATGAAAACTGTCTCCTAGAAATATTAAATATAAATTAACTTTTCAAATGCGCAATGTAAATAGAAAGATACCAAATAGAACACAGTTAACATTGTTGCATCCAGAAAAAATACATATATTTTCAATAGTGATTTTTATAAAGGCATATCTTGCCATTTTTTTTATTGTTTGGAGTTCAATACTGCAAGTTTGTTTTGTTTTTTTATTTGATTTTTTTTTTTTTAGGGGGTGGGGTGGGGGTTGGTGGGTTGTTAACCAATTAGGGTTTATTAGTGTCATTTCTTGACCAGTAGAGGGGGGGGGGTGTTTGGGAGGGAAACTTAGTTTACAAAATGGGGGTTATTAAGTGTTGTTTCTTAAGAGAGAGATCAAGATTATATCTGTGTGTAAATATTTGTGGAAGAATCAAGATTTATTTATATTTATTTTGTACAGGTACTTAGGGGACACCTTCATTCATGTCAGGTAGAAATTTTAAGGTAAATTGGAGACAGACAACATTTTGTTTGCAGAGAAAAGTCAATAAAGACCCATTTCCATCTTAGGTAAGAAAGTAATCTTTATGAAAACACTAAAATAAAACCATTAACCCATTTTCCCTTCATTTTTCTCTTTAGCTTCAATAATTTTTTTTTTTTTTTTTGGGGTTTTTTTTTTTAAATTAAGTACGTAAATATACAAGATTAAACTAAAGATGCTATTGGTCAAATAAAATTTTAAAAGGTAGGACAAGCAACTTTAATGGGTTTGATTTTACAATTTTTTTCTCGAAAATCTTCATTCATCAAGGGAGCTCTTTAGACACGCATTTAACTATTTTGTGAAATAGTAATATATTTTATTTTTTATCCTAATGGAAATACATATATGACTTATGTAAATAAATAAATAAATAATAAATAATAAATAAATAAATAAATAAATAAATAAATAAATAAATAAATAAATGTAAACATCTAAAAAGATCATAATTTAAACTTCCTTGTATGTGATATAACTTTAGCTTAAAATGTAATTGTAATCAAAAACTTTAAATTTTTCTCTAAATTTGATATTTTTTATTACTTTTTTTAATCCCAAAATTTTCATTTTTATCAATGATTTTAAATAAAAATCTGATCAATAAATTGACATTTATTTTTCGCTCTTTGTTGGTGAAATTTTTTAAATATTATTTATGGTGTCATAGGCATTTAATTTAAAATTCACAAAAGAGCATTGTAAAAGATGACCACCCCTTGACCCCTAACACAGCTGACCAGTAGTGACCAATGTCCAACAGGTGTTTTTGGAATCTTTCTTAATCTGAAATGTAAATATTTTTGAGAGCTTCTAGAAATCTTAAACAGCATATATAACCCCATTTAATTTATTGAAATAAAATTTTAAATAAAATCTTTATTATTCTGCACTTGTATTTCAATCTGGTATAGATATGAAGGTGAACATTTAGTTAAAAATTTCCAGTAATAGGGGTACTTCACCCAACAATAAACTTCTCTTCTCTGATTTAAGGGCCAGTCTGTCATTTTAAATCAATCACTTTTGTCAACATCAGCCATTTTTAAACAAACTTCAAAATGTTAACTGTTATATGGGTTGATAAAGAAGGGGGTTTGAAAAGAGGGTTGAATTTTTTTTTTTTTTTAATTCTGTCCATTTTTCCAGTTTTGTTGATATTTTTTAATTCTTAAGGCTAAAAAGGATTATTTTACGAAAAAAATTTAAATAAACTACATAACAATAAACAAAATAATGATTTTAAAATTTGTAAATTAAAACTAAAAAATATACTTTCAAGGAATATTGTAAGTTACATTTTATTAAAAATGTGCGATATATTTTTTTAAAATTTATTTTATTTATTTATTTATTCATTTCTTTTTTTTTTTGAATTTTTGAATTTTTTAATTTTAAAATTTTCCCATTGATTTTATACATATTGTATTTGTAATATGGACACCTATTTAGATTTTATTTTTATATTTTATTCAAATTCCCTTAAAATCCCTCGGGATCCAAATGTGGATTACTTTTATCTGTTGCTGGGTAGAAATATTCATATACAACATATTTAGAAGCACCAATCAGAATTAAGTATGCCGTTACAGGTCACTGGGAGCACATTCTGTTTGTATTTTTTTTTTTGTAAAAATTGTCACTCAAATATTATTGTTCATAACAATAAAGGCATCTTAATATTGATAAAAAGTTAAAAATTTGGGTTAGGTATTTTAAGAAGGCCCCCAGTCAAGGTGTCAAATTTTCAGCCTTTTCTACCTGTACTTTTTGGGAACCTGTAGTTTTTTGTTATTGTTGTTTATGATTTTCTTAAGGTTTGACAAGAATTTAAAAGGGCATCCATGTTAAAAACAGTATGAATTGAAATCCATGACAATACAACAAAATAACGACTATGACTGGACTTTAACACAAATGTCCAGATTTTGATGGAAGCCCATTGATAATCACCTTTCTGACAAGGCGTTATTAATAACCTTCCCACCATTAAAGTTTTCATTTGGTATTAAAGACATATCATAGGTGTTTCCTGAAGTTATGGATTTTCCCACATTGTTTTATATGGTCCGATTTTTTCTGGTTTTTCCCAAGGCATCATAAAAAAGTTTCAGAAATTGTTCATTCATTGATAAAATGTTTTTAATTGATACAAAATACTTCATTACTTCAGTCTTATTATGGTGGGTGGCTGTTTGTTATTGCTGTTCCCATTGGTGGTGGTGATGTCAGTCTTGGTGGTGGTGGTTGTGTAGGTTGTTTTTGTTCTTGTTGGTGGTGGTCTTTGTTTGTTTGTTTTTTTTTTAATTTTTTTTTTGTTTTTTTTTTTTTAATGTTCTTGGTAATGGTGGTGGTATGATTTGGTTTCTTGTTGGTAGTATCCAATATGGTTGTGGTTCTCATTCTTGGTGGTGGTAGTGGTAAAGCAGTTTTTTCTTATTTATGGTATCCATTATGGTTGTGGTTTTCATCTTTTGAGGTGGTGGCAGTGGTGGTGGTGGTAATGGCAGTTTTTCTTGTTGGTGGTATCCATTATGTTTGTGGTTTTGTCTTTTGAGGTGGTGGTGCTGGTGGTGGTAATGGCAGTTTTTCTTATTGGTGGTATCCATTATGGTTGTTGTTTTCATCTTTTTTGGTGATGGTGGTGGTGGTAATGGCAGTTTTTCTTGTTGGTGGTATCCATTATGGTTGTAGTATTCATCTTTTGAGGTGGTGGCAGTGGTGGTGGTGGTAATGGCAGTTTTTCTTGTTGGTGGTATCCATTATGTTTGTGGTTTTTGTCTTTTGAGGTGGTGGTGCTGGTGGTGGTAATGGCAGTTTTTCTTATTGGTGGTATCCATTATGGTTGTTGTTTTCATCTTTTTTGGTGGTGGTGGTGGTGGTGGTGGTAATGGCAGTTTTTCTTGGTGGTATCCATTATGGTTGTGGTTTTCATCTTTTGAGGTGGTGGCAGTGGTGGTGGTGGTGGTAATGGTAGTTTTTCTTGTTGATGGTATCCATTATGGTTTTGGTTTTTGTTCTTGAGATGGTTGCAGTGGTAATAGTTTTTGTGTCTGATATTGGTGATGATGTTTAATGTTCCTCTTTTTGCTGTTATTGCTGGAAGTGGTTGTTGTTTTTGTTCTTTTTCTGATGGCAGAATACGTGGTTGTTTTTACTTTCTTTAGTGTTGATGTGGTTTTTTTTATCTTGGTGGTGCTGGTAGTGATGTTTGTCTTTAAGTAAAATTTTAACAGATGCGTTGCATGACTAAAGTCTTGCAATATTTCATTAAAAACTACCATGGCTTACTGTATGGCAAGATAATATTAGAACTTTTATGTTTAGCTTCACTCATCAAACAAAATTTAAATACAGCAAACATGATGCTATGGTTTATCATGCTAAATTGTTTTGTTTCTTTTAATTAAAAATGAAATTTTATTAAGTCAGTTGGAATTCCGTTGCGTAAGTTGTACTTTCTTTAGTTTCAATTTGTAAACAATACTAACAAGATGAAAAAACAGATACATGTATTTCCTACTATGCAGGAAACTACTCCAAGTCTGAGTCATCTTTAGGGCTAGCTCACTAGGACTGATCACTGTGTCTTACACCACCTTAGTTCTAATCTAGTTCTGGGAAACCCCTAGCAGGAGAAAATTTGTCAGTTTGCTTGCCAAAAGGTTATTGGTTTTCTCCAAGATCTCTGTTTCCTCATCAACCCTGGATTGACTGCCTTAAAGGATAAGTTAAAGGACATATACAAAACATGTAAATTGGTATTTAGAGCTTTGGTGGTCTTAGAATTTAAAAAATAATGCCCAATTCATGCATTTGACTAAACAAATTGGAATAGACATTTGGTCGTAAATTGTCCAATTTTTCATAAATCCTCATGTTGGTTTAAACCATTTTGCCACAAAGGACCTAAAATTTCAATAAAACACTTACAATCACAATGATTGTTTTAAATGAAATGTTTACAAGTTTTTTTTTCTGTAATTAAGCAAAATGCTTTGTAGCATTAAAATCATAAAAAAGAAGAAAAAAAAACAGGTTTATATCTGAAGAAACATTAATGAATTTTCTTTCTCTTATTTTTTAAAATTCTTCTTTTTTTTTCTTGACTATACTTTTATTCCCTTTAACACACCATTCTTATCATGTTTGATCAATTAATGGGAAATTTTTATTTTTTTGTAAGGAAATTCATTAATATATTCTTTTAACTTTTGCCTTCACAAAGGGGTTCTTGTCTTGATTTCTGTGTAATATTGAGTTAATGAAGCAAAAATACAGATTAAAACCATATCCCTATATATCATATGAGGTACTTCAAAGGGAATTTACACTGTTACATCACACCAATCTCCTTTAATTATTCACACATATTTAACTTTCTCTAATTTTCTTGATACATAAAAGATTACTGCATTACCATATACACACTTCACTGTGCATTGTATACCTTTGTCCCCCAGGGGGCACCTGCTAAGGGGTGACTTATGTCCAGTGGAGGGTTAAATTTTCTATTTAGTACAGTGCAATACTAATTGCATATACTATAAACATCTAATTGGGGGATAGGGAGGGGGTCTCAGCTGGATACAGTTTTATCTTACATCATATTTATTATGGTGAATAGTCAGAAATTTGGAAGTTTCTTCTCCTCAATCTGAGTTTCAATTCATCCTAGATTTACACCAATTAATTCTTATTCATCTCAACCCATGATGAGCTGGGACTCATTAAAATCTGATAAATATGGCTTATGTAATTTGGATCTTTATCATGAAACTTCTGAGGTAGACATTGGAACTGCATTAATTGGATTTTCAGAAAAATGAGAGGGGTAATTGAGTTTAACTTTCAGGATGTTGCATTATTATAATAGTCTTAAACAGTAGATTTACTGCTAATTTACTCTGGCATTGAGGAATGAAAAATATTGCAGAGTTATCTTTTCTTTGATGATGGAGAAAGATTACAGTGGCAGATCCAGGATTATTTTTGGTAGGAGGGGGTGGGGATACACCAACAAATTTTTAAATTGTCTTTAGGGACAACAACTTTGCAGTCAACTCATGAACTCATGAAGTTATTTGGCATTTTTTATACCACTTCATTGCAGTCAAGATGCAAACCACCAGTGGGTATATTTATCAATTCATCCTAACCAATCCTTGATTGAGACTTATCTAAAATAGGTAGTACCAGTAGGCTACAAGATGAATCAAGATGATCCAAACAAACTGTAACAGGCAAGGGAAAAATGCAGAAACCAAAAAGTAATTCAAACCCAATACTAGCAGGATGCTCTACTAACTGAGCTACCCAGCCACCTGTCAAGCCCAGTCCCCTACAAAACTATGCTTGAGTGTCTGACTTATTCTTAACTATGTTGTGAATCATTCCAAAATTGGTGCTAGTTCTTATATTATTATTTTATACTCTTGGATGTATACAATTTTCTTATAAAGAATACTCTTTTTTTCCAGAGGGAGGGGTGGATACATGCCTTGATTTTGTCTTTATTTCATTGTTTACACCAGGGAGGTATAAACTGGTATATAGCATTAATCCCCCTCCTTAACCCGGTTACAAAGTGATAGATGTTTTCCCTCTAACATTTCTGCAGATACTGAAACTTCATCATAGAATAGTGTCAAGTGTTATAGTTTGAAGATTCTGAAGGCTTTGATGACAATGAAGAATTTGACAGAATTGACAGCATTATGAATACAACAGCATGAAATTTATAATACTGAATGAGATATCTATGACATAATTGCAAACTTATCAACAAAATTGTTACAACAACAATGGAAATAGAGAATGTCCTTGCAGCATACCTTCTGATAACATCAGGAAATTAACATTATTGGTAAAGATCCTAAAAAAAGTAACAAGTTATTTATGCCTTCAAGCTGTCCATTTTACATTGACTTGAAATAACCATAGACAACTTATCAACAATTTTTATATCTGAAATTGATTTAAACTGAGCCTGGAGGGGGAGATTTTGATAATCTGATAAAATGTTTAATTCCTAATAAAATGGAAGTTACTATTCAATTATCTCACATTTTTTTTTATTATGTAAACCCAATTGTTTTATACATTGTTAATTCTTTAGTTTCATATATTTTAAAAAATAAGAAAAAATAATTAGCTTCTTTTGGTTTTTGAAAATTTGTCAATAAAAATATATATTATGTATTTTATCTATATTAATACACTTTATTTACCTAAGAGAAGTTTAAAGTCTGCATGCATTTATGCAAATTCTATTAGATACCGGTAGTATACTAAATAAATGACGAATTCTGTCCTTATTAAATTTTTTTTAATTTGTTACATCTTAAAATCTATTCTTTTATGTAAAATTTGTGAGTTTTAGCCTTTACAAGTAAATGTCAAAATGGATTTTTTTTTATTTATTAATTTTTTTTTTTTTGACATTTTAAGATTCAAACATTCCAAAATATTTTGTATAGACTTCATTAGTATGTCTTAAAATGCATGTTTTTTTTATAAATTTTTGCTGTTAGTAGAACCAAAGTCTACAAAATTTTTGTATTTCAGTCCATTTTTAAACTAAAAAAACCACCTTCAATGAGCAATTATTTCTAAAAATCCCTCAGGTACTAGAGGAACTCCTTGTCATAGCACATCCTTTTTACAAAGACATTGTTAGTATTCTGATTGTGTGTAGGTTCTTATAACTATGGTGTCTTCCTTTCTGTTTTAAATTTTAAATTTCACACCTTTTGAACTTTGTTATTTTAAGTAATTTACATATGTTATAAATTTTCATGGCAGCCATTAGTGGAAGGAAGTGGCTGTCCAATGGTGGTAATTTGGCCATTTTTCTTTAGCCCCTGGGTCTTCTCTTACTTTGATCCCCAGGCCAGATGAAAAGTAGGGCTTTGATCAGAGAAGTGTAAATCCTTACTAATGATGAGGGGATATCTACCAATAAAAAAGATAATAGAAAAGAGGATACATGGACAATTGATAATATTGTGTCATTAACTCTGGTCAGTTCTGACCATCACACAAACTTGTGTTCAGTCAGGTTAAACAATCAGATATCCTTAAGTAGTTTTAACAGACTGACCATTTCAAAAGCTTTTTTAAACTTCCTAAGTCGTTATAAGTGGATCTAGTATTTAAAAAAAAAACATTTTAAATTTGGTAGTTTAAAAAATAATGATTTAATCTGTTGCAAGTGTAAAAATGGGAGTTTTATAATCTGTGGTCTTTATAAGCATGTATTTTTTATTATCATATTTTTTTTAATTTTTTCTTTTTTTTTTTGGCAAGACTTCCTTTTGTACCCCCAACCCATTAAATTCTATGTAAAATTTTTAAAAATTTATTTTTCTTAGAAATGTGCAAAATGGCTTGATTTTATATTTTTTAGGCCATTTCAGTAAAAATTAAAATTTTAGTGGAGGGTACAAAAGGAAGTCTCACCCCCCCCCCTTTTTTTTTTTTTATTAATTTTTGGATTGCCTTGATTATCACCTGGTAGAAAAAATTTAAATTGCTAAAGAAAGTCAAAATTTTAAGGATCAATATGTTTAACTACCTTTATCAAATTTATTAGTTTATTAAAAAGTAAAACTTTTTAAATTTAAAAATATAAAATAATAAATTTTCAGAAGTGAAAGATAAATAAAGAAATAAATTGAAGCAAATTATGCAAAAACTGTGCTATAAATGTGTTCTAAATGTCCCTGGACGAAATGCTTGTACTTAAAATTTTCTCATAAGAGGTAGAAACTTTTTATATGATTTTCTCAGCTAAATTACCAATATTAAGAGTTTAGTAATGCATAATAGTATTTTAAAATCCTCAGTTAAGATTATTTCACTTAAAAGCTAGGCAGTCTATTTTGGGATGAAGGAGAAAACTGGAGTGCTTGGAGAAATCTACCAATCTTCAGCAAGCGATTTTACAAATTTTCTGACATTAGGATCTGCCTCAGTGGGATTTAAACTTACCGTAGATGATGAGACGTACCGTGATCAGAAAGTGCAAGTTTTAGACTACTCAGTCAAGGAGGCTCGGACATGGAATCCAGATATTGTTTTATCATTGTTGTCTTAGCCTTGCCACTTATTTTACTAACAGAGCTATTCTCTTAATATGAATTTGAATGATAAATGCAAAATGAAATACACATATTTTCCACACACACACACACACACACACACACACACACACACACACACACTTATAGATGCCGCTTTGTTATTGTAAATCAGGAGATTTACGCAGTTGTTTCATTTTCATGAAAATTTGTGTGTACAGTTTGACGCAAAAATAAAACTCTGACTAATATAAAAAGTCAATATTATTTGTGTTGGCGGTCTCCAGATTATGCTAAATTTTTAAGTATGCAAATATATATCCAAGTTGCTTTTTGTGAATATTAACTGATGTGAAAATTTCCAAATTTACAGTATATTGATAATTGTGTCTTATAAGTCTTTTAGGCTAGATGTCTCAATAATTATTTATTTTTGTATAGTTTTTATATTATTATTTTTGTTTTTATGACATGTGACACTTTAATAAAATAAACGATACAAATAAATGAAATAAAATTTCTGTTAGAATTTCTTATCCATAGCTGTACTAGTCATTTAATGTGAGCATTGGTTATAGAAATGGAAAAAAAAAAGTTAAAGACGGAAAATTTAGATTTGCAATTTCCTTCAGATGCTGTCATTCACTACAACTAATAGGAGTGCTTCAAGCATCATCTAATAACAATAATATTACCGGTATATAGACTATCTTGTTATGAAAGAAAATACATTTTACTTTGCTTTGAACTTCTAAATATAAACAAAGACGAAGTAATCGATAAACAACAAACAATATCATGTAAAGCTACACTAAAATTTAATGATCAACACAGGAATCATTCATAAAAATTATAGAGGTTTTTTTTTTTAATTTCAGCAACGATAACTACCATAGAAATATTTATGATTTATAATTTCATTTCAAGTTTTGCTTTTACAGAAAAAATAAAATAGACTATTGATCAAAAATGAGAGAGAGAGAGAGAGAGAGAGAGAGAGAGAGAGAGAGAGAGAGGTTAACTGATTTTTTTTTCCATTTTTTTTTCTGAAATAGATCAGAAAAATTTTGGTAGGATATATATATATTTTTAAATAAACAGGATGTGGTTCTTATTAAATTTTGTAATAAATCATGTCAGATCTGAAAAACAAGTGGTCAGTTTCTAAATTGTAATAACAACCAGATGCCAATGTCCATTTATATTTAATAGTTAATTTCAATTTGACCATTATGCCTCCTTCAGTCATTAACTTCCCACATAAAGTATTTGTATAAAGGTGCAACTTCCTTTTTTCATCATTTAACAGACAGTAGGTTTAAGTTGGCTATCCCCATCCTAAGGCAGATGTTCCCCCTCAAAACATCAATATTAACAAATGTTATTTGTATTCAAAGAATTCCTCAGGATATAAGAGACGTATACAACATATTTCTTTGGTCATTAATTGGCTTATATTTCTATTTTCAGCTTTTTTGTTAAAAGGAATAATGCAAACTTATTTTCATGATAAAAACTAATTTTTTCACACATAAGTTCATAAGTAAAAGCACATAAGTCATTTTTAGAAGAAAAAAAATCAAGTTCTGTAGTTTACGGCAGTATTTTTCATTTTTCTCAAGAAAGAATCGGGTGAGTGATATTTTATTTATTAAATTTAATTATGGTTTATCTCTAAAGTGCAAAGCGGAAAAAAATGCAATAATGAATGTTGTTAATTTTGGGAACTTTTACTAGCGACTCTTAAGTCAATTTTTGTTAGGATGTATAAGTGTTTCAAATTTCAAATTTTAATTATTTTTTTTAGGGCTTATAAACATTTAAAGATTAAAAAATTCAAATTTTGTATATAATTTAACTATATGTATTATCAATACTGTTAGAGAGCTAACAAATTATGTCCTAATTATTTTTCATTTTTATTTTTATTTTTTTAATTTTTAATTTTTTTCTTTATAATTTTTTCTTTATAATTTTTACTTTATAATTTTTTTATTTTATATATTATTCATATAGAGCATATTTATATTTAGTTAATACAAGAGGACTTATATAGTCAATGGATGAATGTTATTTAGAAAGAAACTAAAAAAAATTCTCATTTACTACTGTTTAACATGACTTGTTAATGATGTTCATCAAGGATTTTTACCTGTTGCACAAAGTAAAATTATGACATCAAAATGACAGGTTGGACAAGTACATTGCTACTGTATGACCCAAGACAATCTTTTATAAAATAGTCATATTGTTACTGTTTAAATAACATCAGTAATTTTGTACATATATAGTTGAGGACATGTTTTTATTTGAAATCAAGATAGATTTTAAAAAGTTGCATTAAGTTACTAACAAACAAATTACATTATAACGGTGATAAATCTGTATTATTATTATCTAAAATATCGTTAAAAGGTAGATCAATGCACGAAAGAGTCTTCGCTGAAAAACAGCGTGGTTAGAAAATCATTCAATTTAATAACCATAACAGTACTGGTTCTCTCAAAGCTGGGACATCAGACTTTTCACGTGGACACAATGGCATTTTTCACAAACCGTAATCATACGCTAACTACCGTTCTATTTCATTTATAAAATAAACTTGTGTGACCCAATTTTATTTGAAATGCAACAGATGTATGTCACGTAAAAATATGATATTTTTATACTTTTTACGCTACCTTACTGCTACTACATTTAAACATAGTATCAAAATATATACTTTGTATATTCTTTCACGTTTTCTGTAATTTTTCGTGTTGCATTATTAATTTTTCCCACAGTCATCTCCGATATTTAAATCATTGTTTATTGTCATAATTTTGACGAAAGTTTTCTACATCGCTGGGATAATTTTAGGCCATGCTGTATTCAACCGACTACGCAATTATAGACATTTTAAAAATATCATTGATAAAGAATTTCCCTTCGTTTAAAGAAACGATGCCACCACGTGACGTCACCTACGATCTTTGAATGGTGTACCACGTGACTCCAGCAAACTCCAGTGTGAACCTTACAAAAGTTGTTGATGCTTGTGCAGTAGTACGGAGGTATTTTCTTAATGAGTACTTTTAAAGTTTTTGGAATTTATTGTGTATTTGGATTTACAGTGTAATAATATTCTTCGATATATATTCTTTTGGATTTTTATTGTTATAACAAGGTAAGAGAAACGTGTTTTTCGTAAACATCATATTTGTCTAGATGCGGAATATAAAAGTTTTAAATTTTAAAGGGACGCTTAACAGCTTCGATACCCGTATGAGTGCACTTAGAACGGGACCTTACCATGTGTTCGTCAACTAGCGAAAGTTGACAAACAAATTGCATTATTTAAAAGGACATTTTTCTTCATTTCTTCAAAATATATTTTAACTAAATAATTTAAAATAATAATTCCAGGTGTATATTTATATAGCCTTTTATGTATAAATATTTTTATTTTGTATTAATTAAATCATTAATGGTCATACTAATGGCTAATTTGATGACGCCTTATGTTCTAATGAAATGATCGGTGATCGATTGTTAATATACGAAAATCGCGGTGATCGGATAAACGTAGTACACCCAATTAGCACGGATAAGGGGCCTTAGCAATTAAAAAGATCTTAAGAGATTAGCGGGTTCTAATTTGCAAACATATCCAATTTTAAAGTTTTTTGAGGGCTTTTCAGACAGTCTTTAAAAACGGGATTCGTATACGTCTCCATAAGCGTTAGGGTAGTTATTTAAATCGTGTATTTAAAAAAGTCTATTGATGACAATTCACTTATAGGCTAGCGTACAATGTTTATCAGGTGACGCATTTTACAAAGGTAAATCTAATGGTTTATACTTATTCCCGCGCTTTTGACGTCTCTTTTATCAGAAAATTACTAGCAAACAGTTGTCATCTTGACCATTAGATGGCCAGTGGCTGTAATACAAGAGCCTATTCATAATTTTATTGACCACCATATACTGAAAACCTGTTGTTTCACATAGCTAGCGTGGAAATTACAAAAATGGAAAAAGTTGGAAAGCAATTTTTTGATCGGTAATGTAAACATAGAGAACTGGAACAAAAGTCAATTGATTAAGTTTGCAGAAAATTTATTGGTTTTTATTTTTTATTGATTCAGAAGCATAAAGTGAACATTGAAAGTTTATTGTTTTGTTTCATTGATTATTGTGGTTTATTCTCATTGATTTGGGGTTTTGTTTTTTGTTTCTTCTGGCAAAGTATTATGATGGTTCATATGTGGTTTTTATTTTTTTTTTTTTTCATAATATATAATTATATATATTTACTAGATCTGTGTAACAAACACATAGCCTGAAAGAGAAGTAATTACAAATCGTATGTTGATTGACAATTTAAAGTAAAACGAAACCAAACAATAATCTCTCTCTCTCTCTCTCTCTCTCTCTCTCTCTCTCTCTCTCTCTCTCTCTCTCTCTCTCTCTCTCTCTCTCTCTCATGTTTGCATGGTTTTTCTTTCAATATTCAAATGTTTTTAATCAGCAATTTATTGTCAGCTAAATTTCTTAGTTTCAAAACAGACATTTTTATATTCAATATGTCTAACCAATTATTCTTTTTTTTTTTTTTTAGATTTTTTAAAATTTGTTGCAATCTATTTGTTATATTTTTTAAAAATTGACTTTCCAATAATCCGATTTTTCCCATTACTACACATTTATCCATTTTTTTGGGGGGGTTTTGATTTTCCAAAAAATAATAATATTTTCATTGCATGTTATAGAGCGAGAGAGAGAGAGAGAGAGAGAGAGAGAGATTTTTTTAATTGTGTTTTCAGTTTTAATACCAATAACTTGGACTTCTTTTTTAGCTATTGCAAATTTCCTTCTGTTTCATAAATATCCAGAAAACTCAGTAAATAGTGCATTTGTATTTTCACAATTATGAACCTTTAAAAACAATTTTGTTTTAATTGATTCTATTCCTATAAAACTTGATCACAAATTCTCTCTCCCCTCCATCTCTCTCCATCTCTCTCTCTCTCTCTCTCTCTCTCTCTCTCTCTCTCTCTCTCTCTCTCATTTGTAAAAAGTCTGGACAGTAGATCAAAGAATACAGAATGACCTGTAGAAGAGGATATTATATTTGACATTATTAAAATCTGATGGGTGAATGATTTTAATTTGATAGAAAACAACAATAGTTGATGCAGATTTATTGCAAGACCAGTTTGATTTGAAGGAAAAAAAGTGGCTAGTTCATCTGGATGAAATGAACCATGAATGACATGGTGAATTTTGTCATGGAATATGCAGAGGCATAAAAATGAGATGGGTTATTAATACTTTGAGAAAAAGTCAAAATCTTGAGACTTAATTGATAGTATGTGGAGTAGCTAAGGGGCCAATAAAGTTCAACCTCTTCAACTTTTGGTACACTAACAGGTCAAAACAGTAGGGTGTCCAGTATGGGTCATTTCATTTAAAAAAGTTCTTCCTTGACTGTGAACTATGTCTTGACCACTGCCGATATGTCCAACCACTTGAAGATTTTTTAGATCTTTGATGGGCATTGCATGAAAAATAATTTTTGTTTTACCCCAGAAAAAACTAAAAAAGTATATATATATATATATATATATATATATATAAAGAATTTAAAACACAAAAATCTTAATATACATGTATTTGTTTTTAGACATAAAAATTGTAATGTATGATTCTACTTGCTTTAAAGAATGAAACATCTGGTGTGAAGTTATTCTTTTGACAAAAAAAGAAAGAAAGAAAAAAAAAGGAGTGAAGAGATTACTTTTCAGCTGGGAGTATTTAAAATGTTGTTTATCTTCGTATTTAATGGGCATGAATTAATTTCTCAATGTTTTTGGCAAAAAAAAATTTTTTTTTGTTGGGAATTGTGAAAATACAATACTAGAATTTTACAATCTGGAGTGTTGATGCCAAAAGTAAATGATGTAACAAGATGCAGAGATAAGGGTTTAGTTCCATTCATGATAGTTATTGTATCAGAAAGAATTTCGGTGTGTGTGTGTGTGTGTGTGTGTGTGTGTGTGTGTGTGTGTGTGTGTGTGTCAATTCAAATTTTGCTTCCGTCATTAAATTCATTTAAATCTTCATTTTATTCATAACTTTGCTGCATATGTTCTAAAAGTCTTTAATACTTTGGTAAAAGGGAGAATACTTTTGAGAAAAATGAAACTTTCTAGCAGAATAACTTTTATTGATAATGAATATGTTTAATTATAATATGACAAAATAATAGGTGCATTATAAAGAAAAATATGATTAATTGGTCTGTATAAAGTTAATGTGAAAATAAAGAAAGGCTTTTATTTTACAGTAGAGGATATCGTTGTTAATTGGTATGTTTTAAAACTTTTGTCTAGTAATTGATATGAAGTGTATCTAATTTAAGACAATAAAATCAATTTAGATATGATAATTAACAAACGTGTTAATTAACAATCACTTAAAGGATTGTAGACATTTATTGACTAAAATATGGCTAAAAAATAAAAAAATGATATATCTACTGAATACATGTTAATTACCATAAGATCTGAATAAGTTTGAAAGTTTAAGTTAGATCTGAAAAAAAATATATTTAGGTCAAGTTGCAGATACTTCTCTCTCTCTCTCTCTCTCTCTCTCTCTCTCTCGTTCTCTCTCACTCTCTCTCTCTCTCTCTCCTGGTTTTCATTTTGTCAATATTTTTTATAGACCAGGTTTTATAGATGATAAAAAAACAAACTATTTTTTTAAAGAAAGCTGACCAGTGGTCAGTTGTGAAAATTGCCTCTATTGCACAAAACATGGACAATATATATACATAAATAACTACAACCAGCAGCGGTGATGCGTTATATTATTTATTGTTGTGCTCTTAAAGAAATTTGTGAAAGGTCACTACTTGGTAATTAGTTGACAAGTGATGGATTTATTACACATGCTCATAAGCAGGTTGTTTTTGGACCTAACCCCCTAGTAGTCAAGAAAACCTGGATTGTGTAATAAATAGTGGCAGTTAGTACTTCTCATCCTAATGATGGACTAAAGGTATATGGATTTGACCTAGGTCTTTGTCGGGAGGAAGAAAACCGCTGGTATCAATTTGTTCACAACATCTCGGGAATGTCTTATTCAGAGTAGCAGATATCGGCATGCTTCTCTAACGAGATAATGGTGATAGCTGACTGCGTTAATTTGTTTGGACAACATTCTATTGTTACTACATGTCCTGCATAAGTACTATTTAATATACTGAATTAGTAGTATACATTTTTGAAATTAACCAATGAGAATTAAGGAAGAATATCCAAAAAGAAAATTAATAACTTCCAAAGACCAAAGTTGTGAAAGCTTTTCAAAGTCTCAATATGAATAGAAAGAAAACACATTAAGAAGTGGTAGTTATTGTTAAACTGGATAAAATCTAAAAGAGAGGAAGTCGTTTAATCATTTTCAATGGGCTTGTAATTTATGCATTTGTGGTTACATAGGTATTTTTATTCATTGTAAAATATTTTTTTTAATTCTGAGTTTTTGGTTATTTAGAATATTATTAAACATTTTCTTTTTCAGTATTAGTCTTTATTATTGTAAAAAAAGTTTTTACTCC